>CM066924.1:24882279-25089779 GCA_033964015.1 Scolanthus callimorphus
TACAAAGTTACGACATTCACCCTCTAGTCTTGCACGCAGATTTGAAGCTCTCTTGTTTATGAATGGTAATGAAATCTGGCGTTTCTCCAGGGGGAGCACATTTAGGCCTACTCTAATCAGCGAACAAAGAAAGCTTTTATCATAGCAAGTTTTTATGTTCCATAGGGACTTAATCAGACAATTGCTACTTTCGGAGCGTGACTGCTATTGATTAGATTTTTGTTTTTCCCCCTGGAAAAACGTCAGATTTCATTATCATTCATAAACAAGAGAGCTTCAAATCTGCGTGCAAGAGTAGAGGGTGAATGTCGTAACTTTGTAATTTTCTTCTATACCAAATAAACACACATAATGGTCAAACTTGGTTACAAAGGTTTACCATTGCCACAAGGTTAACGTCTATATATATATCTTAGCAAGAAATACTACGTAATAACAACACATTTTAACGCGACATTCTTGTAATAAATTCATTGCGCTTTCACGATTTCTTTCCTCGGTAAATAATTTTCGAACACTTTAGTAGTTCGTCGTATTTACAATCTGACCGTCCGTTAAGTTTAATACATTACTATGCAATATAGTGCCGAAGGAAGAGCCCCAAATAATGAGTTTTCGGAGCACTATTAAAATTCAATTCAAGCCAAGCTGAATCAGCCTTCTAATTTGGCCAAAGTTGACGGCATTTTTATTACCGCGTTTCTGTTCCGACGAATTTTCTGTAACTTAGCTCGATTTGAGATTTCTTCAATTGGAATCGATTCCTGGAGTTTGAGCCAAAAAAACCGGCAAATTTTTTTTCTAGTACGACCTGAATATGAAATTAGGGCCTCACAAAATTTAGATTATGACTTCTAAAAACGTTTCCAGAAGATCGGTTGTTAAGAACTTATCTATACATCATTAAGGTAGGATTTGGAAAAAGAATTAGAACAATAGAGGAAAATACACAAAAGTTATAGCCTTGAGTTTACACAGTTTAGCGACGCAGAGTTGCGCTCTAGACACAGTTGGGTGCATTTTGAATTTCGAATGAGTCACCTTAAGTCTTAGACAAATGCAATTCTAGGTTGTTTTGACCTGCTATCGAGCGGATGGAATTGGATTGCGATTTGAGCTATTTTCTTGTCAGAGAGGTGGCCAGCAAGCGTGCGAGAGCCCCTTTAACATATCGAGAAAATCACTGTTTTATCTACGAATCCGTGCGAGCTACCTGTGGTATTTTGAAATATCGTCACCAGGCCCTTAACCTACGCTGTAGTGGACTCCCTGCCTCACATTTATGTTTCTTTTTCGCACTTTTATGTCCATATTTTTTCTTCTCTTCTTTTTCAGTATTATATGTATTATCAAGGCACTATTAATGTTCAAGAAATAAATAAATAAACATCTGGGAAAATACTTGCAGACCTTCCAACTAAGTTAAGAGAGAGCTTCTAAAGTCTTATGTCTGCTCGGGTTGCCTGTACTTTTAAAAACAACTCCATCCAGGCCCTCAAAGCCGATAAAAAAATGGCGCCCAAGAAAATGGTGTTTCTCGAACATCTGCAAATGTTTGTTGAATTTACTTTTTTCGCTAAGATACGAGGAAAGGTACTTACAGACACTTACAAGGAGGATTTCCTATTAAGGAAGTTTGCAACGTGCACAAGTCGACGGTTTTGGCGAAATTTTCTTAATATGTTTTCCTTTCTAGTACTGTATGTATTTACGTGCTGGAAGGTTATAATTATCCCATTCTTAATAAGACTCGATATAAAATAAAACGATCAAGCCGTACATACCCAGCCTCTTGCGTAAGAAATATCGCCCACATGGAAGACAAACGCAGCCTTGTTATGTAACACCTCCTGTAGCGTGAGCTTGGCGGTGACGACCGACCCAGGAGGTGCAGACACGCCCATGTCCCCATAGGCGATGAACCGGATGGGTACGTCCTTACCCGGGACAGGAGCGGTACGGAACTGACGGACTGGGCTCATCATCTGGGGGAAGAAATGAAATATGATGTTTCACGCTCATCAATAACCCAAGATAGCCTGCCTGCCTGTCCGTTTACCTGGCCCGATCGATACGAGTACCGGTACACGATGTCTGTCTGTCTGTCTGATTACCTTGTCCGACGCATACGCGTAGTGGCACACCGTGTCCGGTGGTAGCCCTGTCTGACTGCCTGGATGTCTGTCTGTCTGGTTGTCTGTGTGCTTGGTTGTCTTGTGCTTGATTGTCTGTGTGCTTAGTTGTCTATTTGTCTGTCTCCCTGTTTACCGTTGACCTTATCCGATCCATACGAGTACTGTTACATGATGTCTGGTTGTAGCCCTGCCTGTCTACCTGGTTGTCTGTCTGTCTCGGGTTGTCTGTCTGTCTGGTTGTCTGTCTGTCTGGATGTCGGTCTGTCTGTTTACCTAATATCCGATCCATACGAGTACTGGTACACGATATCTGGTTGTAACCCTGCCAGTCTGCCTGGTTGTCTGTCTGTCTCTGGTTGTCTGTCTGTCTCGGGTTGTCTGTGTGCTTGGTTGTCTGTGTGCTTGGCTGTCTGTTTACCTTGTCCGACCCATACGAGTACTGGTACACCGTGTCCGGTTGAAGCCCTGTAAGTAGCACTTCGTGGATGAACCCTGGGGCCCAGTACCCATTGCTAGTAGCTGGTGGCCCACACATGGAGTCATTAGTGTATGTTCTTGTTGTGCCTCTAACTTTAGTGCTCGGGGAAGACTTGCCATAAATCACGTGTGGGACGGATTCTGAGGACGATAATCATGATGAGTAATTTCATCAATAACCCGTTTTGCAGTACGTGTGAGTATTTGCGCAAGTTAACACATAAACAGACTTCCATCCAATATATACTCTCACTGGTGTTTAAATACCACAACCAGTGTACACAAAATAGGCGACAAGCGACATATTCATTGGCCAGTAACATCTAACAGTTAAACTATGAAAATATGAGGTCTAGCACTGAAAAGTGTGTTTTTATTATTACCGGAGTGCTGCCAGTGCATGACTACCGAAAGTATGCATTTCTTTGCTTCTTTTGGTTTGTTTACTGAATGGCTTCCACGAGATTTGAAATGCGCTCTAATTATTAGGTGTATTCCTTAGCAGTATAAGTCGTGATCTTGTTTCTGTTTTATGGCCAACGAGGGATTTTGGAGTGGATAGCATCATTTTGTGATTAAATTTTGGAAATTGGGAATAATTTTGAACTGCTTTTGTGAGTCGTGCAAGTAATATAAATCATTTACCCGTCCACAGCAATGCCAATTCAGTATTTATTTGACTCGAGGAAAAAGAAAAAAAGGACCATACTTCCAGACAAAGAGCAGAAGCGTCGTATGGCGACCGTACGGTTCTTACGCCCACGCCAGAGATTTCGGCCCTGACAGTCGCTATCCCAGTGTTGAATTGCTCAGTAGCTAGATACCTATGGGTGAGAGTACGCCGGCCACCAGACCATATAAGGACGCCCCTTGTACCGTTAGTGAACAATCAACTAATTATTATGCATCACCAACGTATTTATAGGTCTGAAGAGTGTGTTTGAGATCCATGTGGGACGCGTTGTTGGTTTTCTTTTTAGCTAGTAGTAGCTTATCTCACGATAATGCAGAAATGTTTTTCATCAGTTTGCCGTTTAACATGTTTTTTACTCATTATCCAATATTAGCCATTACAATGACACGGGAATGAGTTACTTTTGAAGTTGTCCGTTTGCGCTTGCGCTCACGCGTCATCTCGTCTGGTTTTATTTTCCGTGAAGAGACGACCATTATATTCCCCTGAAAGATCGTCTAAGGATGCCCAGAGTGTTATACCTAGTGAAACTCAGTAATCTCTGGTAATTTGAAGCAAAATAGAACGGATTCACCTGGTCTAACAACAGGCGCCGAAAACCTCCAAGGCACGCGCTATTTCTCAGGAATAAACTTTTAATTTAACATTCTGGCTGGAATATTTCTGGCTGGCGTAGCTACGGGGGTCCTGGCCCCTGGGGTGCCTAACCTTCCTTTTTATAAGAAAAAATCGGAAAGCTAGAAAGGGTACCATATATTTATTCATATGGTACATGTGAACCCCCTTCTCAAATCCTGGCCAGGGCGGATCTAGGAATTTAAGGGGAGCCGGATAGTGAAAACATAGGACGAAAATTTGCAATTTCCTCCATCAAATACAGAAAATGTATGGGAAACTCTCCCGAGAAAGGAGGGAGGGGGGGGGGGGGGGCCTCAGCCCTCCCCTAGATCCGCCCCTGCTGGCTACGCCCCTGTTATCTATAAAATACAAAGGTTATATGAGAAAATTCTAAATAAAGAAAACCGAGAGAATGCAGTCAAATAGTGGCAATTCACTGGAAAACTTTGAAAATCATGTGAAATCATTGATTATAACTGTAGGAAATGTTCATTCTGCAATCTTAATGAAATTGGAGATGAGACGCATTATTTGATGTATTGTAACCATGCGTCTTTTGTTCATCTAAGAGAATCATTTTTGACTGACATTTTGCAACTGAATGTTTCCTTTGGCCAACTAGGTTTGCGTAATCTATGCGTTTACTTATTGTCGATGTGTGACGAGTCTGTCGTAAAGGTAACTGCCAAATTTTGCTTTGATATTCTCGAGCGTTTTAATGCGATGGTTCGAGATGCTGAAGAATCTAATGAGTCTCATTAAGCCTTATGTAATTTTTTTCTTTTGTACCTATATATTTGTTAGTGTATCCTATATGCCGTGTAATTGGTATTTTATGGAATAAAGAATTATTATTATTATTTGTGAAAATCTTGAAGCTCTCCTAGCTCCATACTTCGCGTGGCCAAATAATCGAAAATGGCGAACGACTTCTCTGTCCCATGAAACCCCACGGAAACGCTTGCTACGCAGGCTAGACAAAACCAGGACGGAGATTTGACGTCCTTGCATTGGGCAAATCATGAATAAGTTAATTTTGCTGCTTTCTCGATCAAAACCAAGAAGATGGCATTCATGATTCACAAGCAAAACGGAGCAAAACATGATCGCACATGGCACAGTCTGCTGATGATCACAAGACCCAAGTCGAATCACACTTGGTGTCATGCCACACACATCTGTCACGCTACAGGCAGGCCGTCATGCTACATCTTACCTGTTCCAGATACCCACATGACTCTCATCTGTGTCGGGTCTCCAATCAGTGCTATGTGCCCTTGTAAAGGCACAGCTAGGCCGTCTTTAAACCTCACAGTATTACTGACAACAACGGTAACTGCCGTCCCCCGAATGTATCTGAACTGGCAGTCCGATCTCATGTTATATAACGTGACGCTATACGAGCCTGAACCTGACTTCCAAGTCTTGGACGACACATTCGCATAGAAATAGTCCAAATAATGATGATAATCATCATCCTTGGGGCAATAAAGAGCAAGGTAGTCCTTGGTACTCGGGTTATTTATTCCACTCCATAGTACTTGCACTGTATCGCCGTTATTCACGAGGCTGGGGCTGCTGTGAGTTTTTGCCGACGGGTCGATGTTCAAAAGAGGCGGAGATGCTTTCAACTCTCGTCGGAAAGTTTCATCTCGTGCATCAACTAAAGAGCCATCTGCGTGCTTGCGATGGAAGTAGGTCGGCACGGGTGAATTATGAGCGCTTGATGGATAGATATGACGAGAAGAGTGGATAATACGAGGATTATTGTCCCCGCGCCCGCCATGGTGAGGTCTGCCTGTACACTGAGAACACAGGTCAGTTGAAATTTGGAATCGGATCGCTGAGTGCGGAATACAGGTGGATGAATGGTTCATCCGTCATCCGCGCGTTCATTGTTTCTACTTTGCACATCTAGCTTTTCATTTGTGTATGCTAGCGCAGTGAATCCTGCCTAGTTATGCTTCAGAATTATTTAATTTTTTGGTTGAAAGCGAGCTCCCTGCCCACTCCTCCGATCCCCCTGTGTATGACGCCAGGCCCCCTCCCTGTACGACGACGCCCTTGGGGTGCTCTTTGTTGGATTCACAGAGACGAAAATTCTACGCGCAAGAACGTCAAGCCTGAGTAGTGATAATGACATGCTTGCTTTTCACCTGACGTCATCAAAATGCTAACTTCTACGAATATAATATGCACTTTCAATGTTGATTATAACTCTAGCAAGGGAAGTGCACATAACAAATGGTCTCGGATATCGCCGAGGCGATTTATGTCACGCAACACTAGTCACGTATTTCGACGTGTGCCGTATTTTGCTCAATTGTTCGATTTTTGCAAGCCAGCATGTCATAATGGTTGACATCCTACCATTCCTATAAGATTTATATCGATACAGTCCGTAAGAATCTAGCCTTTTAGACAACTGGTAATTTGGCCGCCATGTTGGTGTCCCGTTGGCTGCATGAACAACATGGCGGCTCCAACTGTATAGTCAGGGAGCATGCAGAGGGCGATTTGCTTCAACCATCACCACAGTAAAGGTTTGGCGCTGGATTCTTGTAGAGAATGACCTTCTGATCAATGCCTGGTAGTTCGTCTGGTCGATTTGTGGTATAGGTTTCGAGTTAAGGGGATGTTTTTATATAGGCGAAAAAACCACAGGGTACCCGAGTCTAATTTGAGGAAATTATCATAAAAGAACGGTTTAATCACTCGAATTTTTTTCATTCTTTTACATTTCTTATTTTTTCTTGACATTACAACTGACAACGATTCAAGAAAAGAAGCGCTAACTTCAAATTGTCTACTGCGCATGTCAATGCATAAGTGTTAAGTAAACTAAGCTTAAATATCAATTGGTTGTCTGTGCCTTATGGAAACACGTTCTTTCGTTGAAATATTTTTCATAATTAAATATGTCGCAGCGTTAGTTAAACTAACACACTAAAACTCAAGAAAACGCTTATGCTAACTCCAGAATCACCTACTGCGCATGCCCACTGTCTGCTTTGTCTCGGTGACTATTCGCCGATATTTACGTCGCCCCGTTATTAGAAGGTCAACTCAAATCCAAGAAAGCGATTCTTTGATTAGATACACAGGGGATTTATTTCTAAAGACTCTTGAAGACTAGCAATGGATAGCAATGGAGTTTGCGGACACTGTCATTCTCGCTAAGAGAACGCCCAACATAACTCAGGGAGGAACGAAAGGTCTCAAAATGGATACAAAAATAAATCAGTAATAATAATATTAATAATAATAATAACGTTATTTAAACACGATGAATATTAAAGCGGTGCCGCTTGTGGGGTCGTGTAAAAAAGGGAACTCGTGGTGAATGAGGCAGATAAAGGTGGAGCATTACTGTTGTAGTAGAGCTTGGCGGTTACACAACGCCTCGAGATTCAGAAGATTTTGCACGCCTGCGCGACAGAGATCAATGATCTCTTGAGTGGAGGTGCGAAATAATTGAGTTAAGTGTTTCGTTTCGGAGAAGGAACGGTAGCAGTGTTGGGTGTTACAAGCGCGGGTTGAGTCACTCACTTAATCACTTTATTTGTGGATGCTCCCTCGAACGCAGACGGTCAGCGGTAATTACATTGTAATTAAGTGTTGACGGAATTGAGAGAGTGAGTTCCAGTCTACAAATGTGCGGGGAATAAAGCTGAATTTAAAATGTTTGTACGTGTATATAAGGGAATAAAATGGGATGTACGCATATGAATATGCTTCGGTGCCTTAGTTTACCCTCTGTTTAAGATCCACAAGTTAAAAACGGAAGAACTGGTGCCGGAAGTAAAGCCCCCGATATGACTTGTTACTGCTCAAACTGAAACGGCCCGTTCAGTCGTAGCAGACAAGCTCATCATGTCGAAAATACTCAAGAACCCTCGACACGGCTACTGTTCGGATCTCGTGAGGGAAAGCACAGATACCCTGATTAAAATGCAAAGCTGGTCTCTTATCGAACACGCCAGGCCTTTTGCATTGCATGAATTAGCCATCACGGCATTGGGACACGTCATGCTAAATGTTACAATGTAGACCGCAGTGGTGTGCAGAGCACCAGTCGTATTGGTGACTTGATCAGAGATGAACTACCACGAATAATAGGTTTCAGTATCAGGGGAAGTGGTACAAAGCTGCTAAGGATATTCCTGGGTGGGGTATTATTACCAGTTCTTGACAGTATACCGCATCGGAAACTCGCCTAGAGATCGGCGCATCGGTCTAGAGATCATGAGCTCTATTGATGACTTGGGTGGTAGGTGGGTGGGTTGGCGATGACGCTTCATTCCATTCATGATTTATTTCGTATAATACCACTGCACGAGCAGAATAGATAACAAGGTAGAATGATAGGTTTCAAGAGCAATGGCTTCGTTTATACAGACCTCTATGCAAAACCTACTGATGCGCGCAAATATCTGTCACCAGGATCATGCCACCCTCACCACACATTTACTTCTATTATGTACTCACAGGCTCTCAGAGTCAGGCGCATCGTAAGAGGAAACATTTTAGCGAAGGATAGCGGATTTAGAAGATGCTTTCAGTACTAGTTGTTACAACAAGGCGCATGTGCAACACATTACCAAGCGGGCTATGACCTCTGATCCACTAAATCCGCAGGTGTATGGCGTCCTCTGTCCTAATACCAAATGATAGCCCTCCCTCTCTTTTTCAATAGTGATGTGTCCTTAGATCTACAATTACTCGAATCACACATCGAATCACTCGCTGCGCTCGGGCCCAAAACATATTTACGCCCGCGAACATCAGCTATACAGGCTATACAGCTTTACTAATGAACAAAGATATGACTAGACTGCTTGCAGCCCCTTCTTTGGTCAGCGGCCGTAAATCGAGGGAAATGTTTTTTGCCCGCGGTGGGCTTCGATTTGTTTACGGTGACGAGTTACTCAGGAGAGAGAGAGAGAGAGAAAGAGAGAGAAAGAGAGAGACGCGCTGCGGGGGGAAAAGCGCGCCGCGGGTAAAAAAACATTTCCCTTGATTTACGGACGTTCGCCAAAGAAGCAGTCTAAGTTATGACACAAATATCACTTCGTTTTCAAAAGAGACATTACCGAATTCTTTGGTAGTCCAGCTGTTTCAAGAGATTCTTACTTAAATATCATAGAAATATATCTTCTAACAAGCAAATTTAATTAGAAACAAATTATTATTAACATACTTGCAGCCAAAAATGTTGTGTTCATTTGCGCCGCCATCTAGGAGCCTCGCTTTCGTGTACACAGAACGAGGCTCAGGGTATAGTCATTAGCATCTATTGCTTCTAGAATTTGTTTGTATTTCAGAAAATTCACGTTGAACCGCTTTACATTGATTGTCTGCCAACCCATTTAAGTATCAGACGAAATGTTTCTTTTTTAATCCTTTCAAAATTAATGAATAATTCACCAAAATACAGCAGAAGTCACAATAGAAGAAGTGTAAGTCGAAACTCCTTTATCTTTTACTTTGCAAAGTATTGGAAACAATAAAGCGTGTTTTATTCAAATTTTGGCAAAATCAGACTCGGGTACCCTGTGGTTTTCTCGCTTGGATTAAAAGATCCCCTTAACTCGAGACCTATACCACAAATCGACCAGACGAACTACCAGGCATTGATCGGGAGGTCTTTCTCATTGAGAATCCACTATCAGACCTTTACTGTGGCGATGGTTGAAGCAAAGCGGGTTTTTCGGTGTCTGCTCCCTGATTAGTATGGATTACTGAACCAAAATGGCGCATTCATTCGCTTATATTTAAGCCGGAAAAGACATAATCGGTCTCAAATTTTCCCAAGAAACACATTTTTCTGTTCTCTTGACGGTTCTGTAGTGTATGTAGTGTTCAGGTGGAAATTTAGGGAGATTTTAGTTACCTGTGAAAAGCACCATGAAGAACGGGCCAAAAAGACCGGAAGTCATGCTTCTCTTGTTTCTGGTCACGCAAATGGTCACGCTAGAGCTAGCGCAGTCATCTCTACTGTAGTACCGCTCGAAAGCACCCGACTCTCAATCTACAGTATTCACGCAAATCCCAGGAGAAGTCTTGTTCACCCTTTCCACACCGACCAAAGAAGGAAATATAAAAAGATGATTATTTGTGCAGGAGCCGAGAAAACTGGAACAAAGTCACTGGCAGAGGCCCTACAAGTATTGGGATTCACAGTGTATGACTTCAGAGAGCAGATCGGTTTCTTAGATGAGTGGTCGGGTCTGGTTCATCACGGAAAGATGCCGGATTTTCAAGCTATGTTCAGAGACGTCGATGCTTTAACCGATATCCCAACAAGTTTTTTCTTTGAAGAGGTCTTACAAGCGTTTCCTGACAGTAAGGTCATCCTTACAATTAGAGATGAAGAGTCATTCCTCAAAAGTTGGGCCTTTCATCGCAAAGAGGTCGAGAAATATTGGGAAAGATTATCGACTAGATTATTGCTTCTTATTTCTCCAACGTTTCGGAAGCTAAGGAATACTGTTGTGGGTGTTGTAGTAGCATTGTTTGGCAGTCATGAACCCGGAGCCACTCAAATCCATCGCATACATTTCCACATGCATATCGAGCGTGTGAAGGCCACAGTCCCACGTGATCAACTGTTGGTGTACAGTGTCAAGGAAGGATGGGAGCCGCTCTGCGAGTTTCTTGGGAAAGACGTCCCTCAGCAGCCTTTTCCACACCTAAATAAAAATGCCCAATATGTAAAGAATCTGAAATTGGATTCAGCAGACGATAGCTTGACGAGAAAGCTGAGACGAGAGGTTGCAATCGGGGTTTCATTTTGGTAGCCGGGCTTGCTGTGGTATCTTGGGCGACCTATTCCATATATGGGCAATATTGTTCTTGATAGTCCGAGGTCAGGGGGAACGGGTATCAACCTCAGGACTTCAAAAATCTGGAGACTTCCTTGAAATGGTGAAATTTCCTGAAATTTTCATCAGTCATCTTGATTTTTTCCCAAGAGACAAAACGAAAAATCTCAAGACTCCCGGCGGCATGCAAAACCGGGAGAGTTGACGTCCGGATAACATGCATTAAACAGCATTATGTGACAACAACAAAAATGTGGGAAAATGTCAAAAATAGTCAGGATTTTTAATGCAGTGTGTTAATATTGCTGCATAGTCTACAGTGATTTTTTTTTCATGTTTTGTTGTCAACAACAACAACATATTTATTATCAAGTTTACATTAAAGTAAAGAGAATAGGATAAAATTAGACCAAGTTTAGAGTTCTGCTAGCCTAGAAGTAACTCAAAAGCTAATTGAGCTAGGCAGCAGGCTTAGAATATATAGTGTGAACCCCCCCCCCCCCCCCCCCCCCCCCCTTCCATGCAGAATTCCGAGTTTGAAAACCCCTGTACCATTCAGAATTTCCAAATGCCACCGTCCCTTGGGGTACATATATTTTCTGGAATTGCCCAATGGTCAGAATGGTGACAGGACCAGATACAATCGCCACTAAGTTTCTGCAGGGATGTCTCCTCATTTTGCCAGGAGTCTCAAGATTTTTCACTTCCTCTCCCGGGAAAAAATCAAGAGGACTGCCATATATTTACTGTGTTTCTCCCGGGAAATTTGCAGGAAATTTCGCCATTTCAAGGCAGTCTCCAGAATTTTGAAGTCCTGGGGTTGACATCCCTGACTGAGCCACTCAATGAGTGCCTTTTGATAGTAGCTGCCAGGATCAAAATCTCTGGCATGGCCGTATAAATAGCATCAATGTGATTCATGTGGGACACTTTGGTATTTAATTTTATCCATTCCTGTATTTAATAAAATTCCACTTTTTATTTCTCTGTCATTACATAATATTTTATCAGCAGTTGATTATTTAACACTTTTTTTAAATCACGGCCTGTCACTGAATTTATCACTCTTACATCAGAAAATTCATAGTTCCGACCTGTCATTCAAAGCCATAGTTACTGTTGTTATGTCCCACAAACAAACCAGGGTTTTCCTTAAAAAAAGTCCAAAAATATTCCGATCCCGTTTAGGATTACCAGATATCCTTATCTTCAGATGATCTCAGTTTATACTGTCATAAAAGGCAAAAAAGTGCTGCACATCGGACTG
Source organism: Scolanthus callimorphus (assembly GCA_033964015.1). Classification (NCBI taxonomy): domain Eukaryota; kingdom Metazoa; phylum Cnidaria; class Anthozoa; order Actiniaria; family Edwardsiidae; genus Scolanthus; species Scolanthus callimorphus. The sequence goes on from CM066924.1 coordinate 24,894,295, forward strand.
ATTTCGGAAGTCCTGAAATACTGTTTGTGGGACAAGATCAGTTCCCGAGGGAGAATCTTTCCAGCTCTGATTGGTATCTCCAGATAGCGTGAAATGGCTCCATTGTTTCATCGGAACTATGAATTGAATGAATGAAGATCCTGTGGCAATTTTTTTTCCACTCCCCTCCCCCACGTGGGGAATTCCTGTCATTTTCTCCCGCTAGCCAAACACACTGCGGGCGCGTTCTGATAATAACAACAACTCAAGATGGCTTCCAATGGAAGTCAATCAGAAGGCGACGATACAGAAACTGTTTTTACCCAAATACGGCTGGAGAGTTCACTTAGACAACACTTATTCCTTAAAGCCACAACCGTGCTATCTGCCGCGATGGAGTCAAATCCCGAAACTGGTCGGCCTCGGATGGAGGTATTCATGTGAAAACTTCTCGGTGCTGATATTCCATTCTAACGTGGTTAAGTAAGAAATTAGCATTTGGATTTAACTTCTGTGTTTTATTGTAGGTATATGAAATACGCGACCAAGGAGAAGAAGAATGGACGCGTTCCGTATATAGATCCTTTGGCTGCAAATCCATGCCGGCAAGTTTTTGGTAAGAGGAGTTGCTTGGAGATTTTAGCGTTCTAATTAATATTGACTTATTGCCAGATGAATTAATTTTTTAGTTTGTATGCTTGATTGTTTTTTTTTTTGGAAATCAGGTTTCAAGTCATGAGATTTGAAAGTTTTTGAGGGCTACTGGCAAATCTTTTAAGAAGACAGTTTATTGAATTAAATACGCGAGGACAAAATATCGGCTGTTTCATCTAAACATGTTCGACCCAAAATTGAAAACCACTCGAGAGCCCCTCATCAATAAATAGGTTTGAAGAAAGCTCTAATACACTTCTATATAAAGAGGTGAAGGGAAATTTTAGGGAAAGTCTTTCGCGAACGTCATGCCCGAAATTTAGTGCCCTGATTACATAGGAAGTCTTTTCAGAATGCTGCAGTGTAAATTCTGCCAATTCCCAAATTGAAATAATTAAAGCAACCCGGGTGTCATAGTAATTTTCTGAATTCATTCTAATAATTATTTTATTTATTTTCTCAGATTTAAGTTAGTGAGATCTAACCTTGTTTTTATCAGTAGAAATCGGAAAGATTTTGAGAGATAAGGCAAATAAATATAGTATTTACACAGTGAGAGGTGATATAACCATAAAAAGCTAAGCTAATTATTGTTGCTTCTAAATGCAAATAAAACGCATTTTATAACAACTGAAAAATTCATACGTTTTTTTGGGACCAAGTCTCAACTGCGGTTGCAATGCATTTTTATTATTTACATGTTTACCTTTTTATCAGACCGACTAGTATTTAGGCAAGAGCTTTTCCCACAGTGTTTACAGTTTTACATTCGGCTAGAATTAAATATTCATTTTGCCACAACTGTTTCATTTTTACATCAGAGGATGATCTTTTTACAGCTTATTAACTCCCCCTTCAATATTTCTGTTAACGTTTGAAGGCATTTACCTTATTTTTAGAAAAAAACTTCAAAATATGATTTCTGGTTAGTGATATATGCTCCCACTGTTTTTGAGTCATTGTCTTCCAATTCATTACAGTGATTTCCCATGGAGAGGGTACTCTCTGACTAAGAAAGTCCCAAGAAAGAAATGAAATCTAATAAAATATTTCACCATTATACAAAAGGCTGGCCATTTGAAAGAAGTTCAAATTTTCATTTGAATTCATAGCATACTAAAAGGCCTTAAGTCACATTCACACAACAATAAGATGAAATTTGTTGGGAAACTAACCAGATGTATACATTGAAGAGATTGTATAGATTTCTCTTTTATAGTTCTCTTAGAAACTCATTGACAAGCAGTAGTGAGCCTGCTGAGTTGCAATGGCAAGGTTTTTAATCTGTGGACATATTTATATTAAATAAAGAAGGACTAATGAGCCAGAGCCAAAAGCTGGATAAGCTTGGAGGAGGGGGAGGGGGGAATATGTGGATCAATTGAAATAAATATGGATGGATGGATGGATGTAATGAGAGGGGAGGGCTATTAGTAGCAATTTAATTGGTGGTAGAAATTTCTAGTAAAATAAGTAAACTGTCAGAATCCAGAACATATTCAAGTGCATCCTTGAGGCCTAAAAGGAAAAAAATGTGACTTTGGAGAGCTGTGGATCCCAGGTTTTATTGTGGAAATTTTTTTATCAGGGGTACCACTTGGCGGCATAGGGTGTGGCACAATAGGGCGTGGCTGGAGGGGGGAGTTCAACCGATGGCAACTGAATCCAGGAATGTACTCATACAATTATGTTGAAGCTAATCAGGTATAAATTATTTCCCTGCTAGCAGAGGCCTCTTTTCTCTGCATTTCGCAGGCTTAGGATTGCTGGAAAAGAGACCTCTGCCCTGGGTTGAAACTCGCTTTATTTTGCCACCATCCACAACCTTGGACGGCTTGCTGACCATTTCTTGAGCTCACTATTATGCATATCTATACAGACTGACGTTTTCTGCTGATATTATCTGAGCCCCCCCTGCCCCCCCCCCCCCCCACCCCAACGTTTGTAGATATGCATGTGCATATATAAGTGGGCTCAAGAAACAGCCAGCAAAATGTCCAATGTTGTGGACGGCAGCAAAAAAAGCGAGTTTCGACCCAGGGCAGAGGTCTCTTTTCCTCACGACCCTCAGCCAGCAAAATGCAGAGAAAAGAGGCCTCTGCTAGCAGGGAAGTATATTATAAACAAATGATCGATTATATTGATTATATTGATAATATTGGTTGAACATGGTTCACACAACTCCTGGAGAACCTACAAAGCTCTGGATTTGTATTGTTGATCTCTTGGTCCTTGAAGTCCCTGAATTTCAAACAAACTCCTAAAAAAATAATGTTTCACAAAACCTAAAATTTTATAATTAGAAAGAAAATCGAGGTGGAATCACAATATACTATAGATATACTATAGATATAAATATAAATATAAATATACTTAGAAGACTGAAAATTCGGCTGGAAAACTCTTGGAAAGATTTCTTTTAAACTCCTGGATTGTTTTAAATTTCTGAGCATACAACCCTTGTTGAATTAAGTTTGTGGTAAAGAACAGCCCAACCAATGTGGCCACCACTGTATCATATTCCTACCACTGTGTCATACTCCAACCACTGTGTCATATTCCTACTACTGTGTCATATTCCTAACACGGTGTCAAATTCCGACCACTGTGTCATATTCCTAACACTCTGCCATATTCCTAACACTCTGTCATATTCCTAACAGCTCTGTCATATTCCTACCCCTGTGTCATATTCCTACCACTGTGTCATATTCCTACCACTATGTCATATTCCTACCACCTGTGTCATATTCCTACCACCTGTGTCATATTCCTACCACCTGTGTCATATTTCTACCACTGTGTCATATTCCTACCACCTGTGTCATATTCCTACCACCTGTGTCATATTCCTACCACCTGTGTCATATTTCTACCACTGTGTCATATTCCTACCACTATGTCATATTCCTACCACCTGTGTCATATTCCTACCACCTGTGTCATATTCCTACCACCTGTGTCATATTTCTACCACTGTGTCATATTCCTACCACCTGTGTCATATTCCTACCACCTGTGTCATATTCCTACCACCTGTGTCATATTTCTACCACTGTGTCATATTCCTACCACTGTGTCATATTCCTACCACTATGTCATATTCCTACCACCTGTGTCATATTCCTACCACCTGTGTCATATTCCTACCACCTGTGTCATATTCCTACCACTATGTCATATTCCTACCACTGTGTCATATTCCTACAGGCCATCGTGTACAGTGTAATTTTTCTTCTTACTTAATTAATATTTACAGCAAAATATGTTTCTATTTTATCAGTTCATAGTTTGTATCAGAAAAAAAGGCAGGACTACATACCAGGTAAGTAAACAAGTCTAAGAAGGGAGGACTTACTAAAATAATAACTTATAAAGCTTGTATTGTTGCAAAAGTGAAATTTGAATTTGAAAGGTGTATCTTGCTTGTATTACACTCCAGGCAGTACTCTCCCCTAATCGGCCAAATGGTGTGCTTTGTGGGCGGAGCCTGCAAGGGTGGAATTGGGGCTTCAGTGGGTCAAATGCTGTGTACCATGCCCTTTACCCACGTGCCTGGACACGGTATGAGCTTCCTGGACAAAATGTTATCCTGTTGTGTCGGCAGATCTCCCCTATCTTCCCTCATGACTATAAGGTGAGTTTCAGGGGTGTAGTCAGGGGAGGGTTCAAGGGACCCCCCTTTTGAAAATACAGTAAATGCATGGGACAAAATTTCAAATATACGAGAAAATCTCTTACGAAGGACTACTTGGGCCCCCTCCTTTAAAAAATCCTTGCTGTACCCCTGAGTTTGTTTTGTTTGCAGGTACTAAATGTCATCATAAACACTGAAAATGTTACCCCAGATTTACTCTTCTCACTTTTGCCCCCTTCTTTTGAAACCCTTGTGTGTTACATGCATTATCTAACAGAGTGCAGAATTCATAAGCGAGCTGAAACCTTTTTTAAGATTTTTGTTAACATTATACTTTTATTATAGGACACTTGCCTACCTGTAGGAGTGTTTGTGTGGACAATTGAGAACAACAATGATGAAGAGATTGAAGTGTCAATCATGTTCACCTTTGAGAATGGTGATGGTACAAATGAGACGTCATCTGGTCATTACAATGAGCCGTTCACATCCAAAGGAGTTCATTGTAAAGTGGAACAAAACAGTAGTATGACTGCGTCAAAAGGTAAATGAAGCTCTGATTTTGGAGCTTTATAAGAATAAACTAAAGACGTAGTAAGTGTCGATATAGAAGTGCTTATTCGTGATTCATCTGGCATATAAAATTTGATATTTTCTTCCTCAGTTGCAGCTTGCCACCACAAGAACCACCCAGAGCACAGCAACCCAACAACAAGCAAACCACACGGAAACTTCCCCACACGCCCAGCAAAAAGCACAGCACTAGTGGAGAAACAGGAAGTCATGTGAGCACATGTGATGTGTCAGGAGTGCTACTACACCACAAGCACCATAAGCTACCTTATACACTGGCTATAGCGGCCAAGGCAAGGCATAAGGTATAGGAGCATTAGTTACACGTGAAACTCTCTTACCAACCAATACTTCAGCAGGGATGTTAACTCTCTTTGTCTCATAATTTTTGAACTAAACAAAATTTAACGCAGACATAGTTTTTGAGAAACACCTTTAAGGATTAATACAATGTGTTACTTGAGAGTCAAGGTCCAGCAGTTCGACGGCGTTAGCTCGTGCCACCAAAATAGCACAATAAAATCCTTTAAAAATAGCCATAGCCCGCTATAATGCATTCTATAAGTTTTCCAACGGTATATAGGTTGACATGTTTGGGTTAAACTAAAGAGGTGTATGATTGTTTTTCCAGGACGTTCCGCGAAGGTTCTCCTTAAGAATTAAAAAAATAAAAAAGATCTTTTGAATATGGGAATATGCGTGTTGTTTTGCAGGCCGGTAATCCAGAAGTAACAGTGACAACCAAGACGTCATTTGACTCTCGTACGCCATGCAGACGAGTTTGGGAGGACTTGATGGAAGATGGCAAGCTTACTAGTAACACAGGTAAGGATGAGGGCCAACTGAACTGAGTACTAAACAAAGTCTCGATTACACTTCATCGTTACTTACAGCGCTACTTTTCCCGGCTGTTATGAACTTTGCCCAGTGAGTTCCCCAGAGGCGCGAGCTGAACATTTTCGTAGTGATCCATAGCCAAGGGTTAGGGAACGCCTTACAAACTCGTCAACTAGGGTGAAATCGTTTGATTTCAGTTGGTTTCCTATTCTATGAACTTGTCAGACATAGTGAAACAACCTAAAACCTTCATGCTGATGATTTTTGAAATTGAACATGTCATGAGATATTGTTTAATTTCAGAGCCCAGTCATCCCTCCAAGCCGGACCAGACCCTCTGTGCTGCTGTTGCCGCGACGACTAAAGTAGCTGCGCGGTCCCGGGGCGAGCTAGAATTCGCACTAGCTTGGGACATGCCAATCATTTATTTTGGCAACAACAGCCACAAACGTCATTATAGGTACATAGAGATAAGTGCATTGAGGATTGGTTTAAATACGAGAGCGGAAACGCAGCGCAAGGAAATCGAGATGTTGCGCTTGGGCTTGCGCTTACGTTGCTATGACTTGTTGTAGTTTGTGTCCTGCGCTTGCGTTCGTGTGTAAACCAACCCTAAGAGCTTGATATTTCTTATTCACTCGTTTTCCTATCATATCGCCCACTCGCTCGCCTGTTCGGGTTTGCTGTGTGTACCTTACAGAGCGCGCGCACACAGCTTGACCAGCAGTAGTACCGGAGTAACATAATACATTCCATTGTCTTCTCGTTCTATTGCTCGTCCTATCACATGCGCAATTTACGCAACAAATATTGCGCTGGGAGCTGCAAGAAATATTGCCTCATGTAACATGTCCTTTACGCGGAGTGCTGATTCACGTCTGAAATGGACCTTGTGCGCCTTTAGAGTGCATTCTCCGTCGCTTGACTAAATGTACCCCCTTCTTTATTCAGGTTCTACACGCGGTATTTCGGTCACCAAGGTAACGCAGGCCCCGCCCTATGTAGCCACGCCCTGATACACTACACTGAATGGGAGGCCAAAATAGAGGCGTGGCAGAACCCCATACTACAAGACGAGTAAGTAGAGAATGCGCTATGTTGTGGGACGTCCTGAAAACCGCAGTTTAGTCCGCGGGATGGGCTTCTCGAACCCGCGGGAGAGGCTCTGGTGACAGCCACTGACGCATATGCGAGATTTGACAGAGCCGTTAAGAGAAACACCTTTCTGCGCATGCCCCAGCGTTGAAAATCAGCCAATCAGCGAAGGCATTCAAATTGATGTCCCCAGAGACATTCCCTGCGGGCAGACGAGCTGGGGAGCTCTGGGTAAGAGAATGCGGGATGGGTAGCTTTCCTTAAAGAGCCCGTTTGTTTTTCATCCCGCTTATGTAAACGGAGCGAGGTATTAGTGGCAAAGGATTTTATTCTACAATACTTCTTCCCCATGTATAATTCACTAATTGATTGCAACATTTTCCTCTTGTCATTTAGATCTTTACCCAACTGGTACAAGGCGGCAATATTCAATGAGCTTTACTTCGTTGCCGACGGGGGAACTGTGTGGCTTGATGTTCGGCAGGAGACTGGGAACAACAAAGGCGTCGCCGATATTGTTAAGAAGTTCGGCAGATTTGCGTATTTGGAAGGTAAGCCGTGAGGTTAGGCATGGGTGTGTTATGTAAGCACTGCACTGCTTCAGAAATATATGAGCACTGCTTCTGTCCGGTAACACAGGTAAGTTATTCACTTACTGACTTACTTAGGGCGACCTCAGCCGAGCTGCTCACCTGCTACGCCAGTCTGCACGATCCTACATGCAGACAGCAAGCTCGGCAGTGTTGGCCGCCACAGTCAGTGTCTCCCTTCAGGGTGTCCAAAAGGGATGTCGGTTCCCAGAGTATCAGGTGGCCAGTGGAGAGAGTTGATGGCGAAAGAAATGCCCCGCGAGACCAAGTCTGATACACTCACTACACTAGGAAGACCCCCGTGAAGAACTTCGCTGGTTGGTAAATTAGCATAATAAATAACAATGATTGTTTATTTGTTTGTTTTAGGCCACGAGTATCGGATGTACAACACGTATGATGTTCATTTCTACGCGTCGTTTGCACTCGCCATGTTGTGGCCCAAACTACAACTGAGCCTTCAGTACGACATTGGTAAGAATGCGGTAATACTACAATACAAACTAAATTAATGAGTATATCCGATGAAAATCGATATGATATAAATGGACAGTTTGAGGTCAGATTTTGTTCTCTTTCGAAAACAAAAAAACAGGAACAAACGCTTCGCTTCGGGGCGGATCCAGGAATTTAAGAAAGGGGGAGGGGCGGATAGAGAAAATATAGGGACCAAAAATTTCCTTCAACAAATACAGTAACTGTATGAGGAAATCTCGTTATTCCTCAGCACACTCCGTCAATATCGCGGACAACCAGGTTGTCATGACAATGATGAACGGACACTACTGCAGGAGAAAAGTACCCGGATGTGTACCTCATGACGTAGGGGACCCGTGTAAGTATGTGTACTTCATGACGTAGGGGACCCGTGTAAGTCTTACTGATTGCATCGAATTTCACTAAATTTCCATTCATGCTACGGAAGGAGGTTTCCTGGATGCGTCTTGTCTCGCATCCTCACATCCTCATAGGTTAAAGTTGTCGCCCGACCAAATGGGCGCGCGAAGGTCTACCTACGAAACCCATAGGTAGAACTATTAGTGTCAGTCACGTAGGTCAAACATTACATACATATATCTCAGGGCCGGTTCCTAGAATGTCAGATAAGAGTTATCAGTAGATAAACGCTTATCCAACGGATAAATCCAGAACAAATCCTATACAACAGATAACTTTTATCCGTGGATATCTTTATCCAACCTTAGGAACTGGGCCCAGGCGTTTTGTAGGATGATTTGCACTTGGACATAAGCACACATGAGCTCAAATCATTGTTTCGTAATGAAATGGTTTTAATATTAATTTATTAATTAAATGGACTAATATTAGACACAAACACAGGTACAAATGCAAGGAAATGTCGAAATGAGATCTTCCTCTTTAAAGAAGTTGTTTAAGTTTGATTCTATTGGTAGGTGCGTGGCTAGAGCTTGTTCTTAAGGTGCGCAAGAGAGTAGCCTGATGATGTTTAGAAAAACATCAGAAAAAGTAGAACAATGTGAAAATGTTAGTTACATACTTTGCGCATTGGTAGCTACGCTCCTGATTGATCACGGCAGACAGACCTCCCACGCACCCTGTCGTCCTCTGACAGATGCTTTGCTAGGAAATCAATTCAATGACTGCATCACCCTTGCACGTGACCTTGGTGACACATCTTCACGTAATTTTGTTTCGCAGCTGAAGAGCCTTGGGACCGAGTGAATGCGTATCATATTCACGACACGGCCAAGTGGAAAGACTTGAATCTCAAGTTTGTGCTTCAGGTATAGCCCGTGGGCGAGAGGAATAATTGTTTTATTCGACAAATCGAACTAGTTTAGGTCAATTTTTATAGCCGGCAATTCCAAGCCTACAGATGGTCACTTGCCATTTTGGGGGCTCAAACCCGACACTTTCCGCTACTAAGTAGGTAAACTTATAGCCTACTAATAGCTCAACCAATCAGAGTGCAGCATTGATAATAGAACACTAGTGGGATATAATATTATAATATACTGTTTATAATAGTATATTCATTATTGTACTGTTTTTATGTGTGGAAAATAAAAATTGAATTGAATTGAATTGAATATATTACATTTGTAAGTCAAAGCATTGATTCTACTGTCAGACCCAGTTTTGTTGTTTTCGTTCATAAATATCATGAAACGTTCGCCAAAAACGGTCGACTTTGCAAAAGTCCTTATTAGAAATTCCCGTCACCTTATTTGGAAGGCCTGCATTTATCGTTTCTGCGAATATACTGGAAAATTCAGAGTCGAGATTTAGGCATACCACAGGCTGCCCGCGCGGATTCGTATATTCGGAAACATTTGTTGTCACTCCAAAGGAAGTCCCCCTGAGAAAACTCCATCAACAGGAATGCGACGCTTTCTATTTACTTGATTTGCCTTGTTGTTTTCGGCAGGTCTACCGGGATTTTGTGGTGACAAATGACGTGTACTACTTACAGGACATGTGGCCCATTACCAAGGTAACGGACAGCGGGATTCACGAATAGAGTGAATTTCAGACGTCTGTTGAAAGAACAACAGACTTGCATTTTCTACACGCTTCTATTGGTTGAGTAACCTGAATGGACGCACGGCATGACGATTCCAGCTCATAATCGCGCGCTGTCTTCTTTATTCAGAAATGCTCAAGCCGTGTTCCACAACTACCAGAATGCAGCGCGCGCTTTTTAACAGTTTGTTTGACAAATGTCCCACATCTACCGACATGCAGCGCGCGCGTGCGTTATAGCATGAATCGTCCATTTCAGTCGTCCCTTCGCTCTCGATCGTAGCTCACTTTGCGAGAGGAGACGTCTGAATTCACCTGGAGATTTTCTCGTCCATTACATAATTTACTTACCCAAAATCGGTCAGTAGAATCTGATTGGATGCGTTTCAAAGTAAGACGTGCAGGCGAACGATTCCATGACAACGCACGCTCCCTCAAGCAAAAAAGCGCGCGAAAACTCCCAAGCCAGACAACCAGGCGCCACAACTGTTGAAGAAGGCCGCCAATGATACCCCAAGAATCCAGTAACCCATTACTAAACTATTTTTAAAACTACTTACTTACATTCGGTTCATTGTTGTGTTTCACTCAGACGGTGATGACCAAATCCATGACATACGATAGTGACGGTGATGGTCTGATAGAGAACTCAGGATATGCCGACCAGACCTTCGACGTGTGGCCTGTTAGTGGGCCGAGGTATGTTTCACCACTTTGTTTACTCTAAAGATGTAGCGATGATTTTGATTTTTTTCCTATTGTAAATTTGTTAAATATGTTTTTCTTGTGAAGTGAAAGCTCATCCAACCAATCATTAGCCTGCGAGCCGGCTCTCCAGTGGGTTTTTTGGGATATTTCATTTTTGTCTTTTTTGGCGCGTGGGATTCCTGTGTTGCGAGATCCTTAAATTTTTAAAAATTATCGGATCCTGACACAGGAATCCCGCGCGCAAAAAAATGAACTATCCGAAAAACCCAATCGAGAGCCGGCTCGCGGGCTAGTACGCTATTGTATCCCTATTCCATATAGGAGTGATTGACTATGTCTTTCTGTTTTGTTGTTCAGCGCGTACTGTGGTGGACTTTGGCTAGCTGCCCTTCGCGTGATGATAGAAATCGCTAGCATCTTGGACTACCCAGACGAGAGGGCCAAATACCAGAACATCCTCACGCGTGGCAAGAAATCCTTTGAACGGCTGCTATGGAATGGTTAGTAAGAACTAGGAGCCCTTTACTAGGAGTGGTCCGAACACTCTAAGCTACTGTACATTATGTGCTATTTTTAGCACATGCCATTGACATGAGAATCCTCAAGCGTGGCAAGAAATCCTGCTATGGAATGGTTAGTAAGAACTAGGAGCCCTTTACTAGGAGTGGCGATTAGGACTGTCCGTTAACACTCTAAGCTACTCTACATTATGTGCCATTTTTAGCATCAAAGTTCTTTGTGCATGCTTTTCAGCAAAATCTTTATTACAATGCTCGATTATTCTCATAAGCCCCGGGAGAAATGTCCAAGCCTTGTCCCACAACTACCAGAATGCAGCGGGCACGTTTTTAACAGTTTGTTCGACAAATGTTCCACATCTACCGACATGCAGCGCGCGCGTGCGTTATAGCTGGAAAAGTCCATCGTTGCCCATGTTATCTTCCAGGTAAATACTACAACTATGATAGCAGCACTAGTAAATACCATAATAGCATTATGGCGGACCAGCTATCTGGACAGTGGTACTTACATGCGTGTGATCTGGCACAAGCATCAGGAGACCAGGTAGGGTAACACTTTTAATTTCCGATTTTCTGATTGGGTGATTTTTCCTGCCTGTAGCGTTTTATTTCGTTGATGGTTTTCTTGTTCTTCTAGGTTTTCCCAAGAGAACACGTGATCAGTGCGTTACGCACAGTGTTTGATTATAACGTGATGAAGTTCCAGGAGGGCACTATGGGGGCCGTTAATGGCATGAGGCCTAATGGAGAGGTACGATAAAGGCCCTCGATGGCATTTGAGGACCCGTCTATATAGAATGTCTGACAATAAGAATTGATTCACTCTTGTCGTGCCATTTCAAAAATAAAATGATTTCAGGACCTATGCCCAACTTGGATCAAATATGTGAACACTTGTTGACAGATCGTATGTGAACACTTGTTGACATATCGTATGTTTTTCAGCTGGATACAAGTAGTTTGCAGGCCGAGGAGGTCTGGACAGGAGTGACGTATGGTGTGGCCGCGTCCATGATCCAGGAGGTAGGGGTTCCCCACCAGGATCGAAACGTTGGTTTGAATGATGAACTGAAACGTGCATTTTTTATGCTATCATATTTTAAAGCTGAATCGCTGATTGGCTGATTTTGAAAGTTGGGTTTGCGCAGAACGTTTTTCTCTTGACGGCTCTCTATCAAATCTTGCGCATGCGTCAGTCTCGTACCCAGAGCCTGTCATCTTTTGGCCAGCGGCAAGATTCAGGCCTCTGGGGGAATCGACTTTTTTAAAACCCAGATTCTGGGTTTCCGGTTTGAAAGGTTGCGAGAAAGTTCGTTATGTTCTTGATCTACCACGCATGCTCAACAAATTGGACTCCCCCAGAGCCCCGAATCTTGCCGCTGGCCAAAAGATGACGGACTCTGAGTACGAGATTGTTACCAGAGCCTCCCCCGCGAGGTGACGAGCTGGCGCTGGTTGTTAATGGCAGATGTTGATTTTCTTCCACTTACAGGGTCTAGTGGAGGAAGGGTTCAAAACAGCCAGCGGTATCTACAATACGTGTTTCGAGCGTCTAGGGATGGGATTCCAGACTCCAGAGGCTATCGTTGCCAATGGCAACTTCCGGTCGCTAGGATACATGAGACCGCTGAGCATCTGGGCGATACAGTGGGCGCTAGACAAGCGGAAAACTGAAAAAGATGAGGAAGCAAAAGAAACTGATACAAGTCAACACAACGGTATTGTGCAACCATTGCCGACGTAAAGTAAATAAGTTTAGCTAGAAGCTCATTAACACAGCTCCTACGTAATGAGCTATTGGTTGAGTTTGATAATAAAACACAGTCCCATGTTTAGACGCCAGAATTGATAGGGTTTTATAGTCGTCAGATATACCTAGGCTGAAAATTGTTATTGGTTGTGTTTAAGAATTTCAAGCAAAATTTTAAAGATTTTGAATTGTGTTTTTTAAAAAGACCAAGACGTGTGTTTAACGTTTATAATAGTCTTAAAAAGGTGAATTTATTGGTTACTTGAAAGTCGACTGTACATGTTTTGACACTAGTTATCTATAAATTGTAACATGATTTGTGTTGCAAGCGATTCTGTTGGGGTAAGAGCCCATACAGAAGGAGTTTTTTTGGGTGACACTTGACGGCTATCTTTTCTAATACGTGTATTCACTGAAAATCTCGGCAATCCACTCTTGCAGTAATTCAATTTACATCAAGACTAACTTATTTAATGTTTGAGTGTGCGCAAAAGAAGATGGACATTCTGTTTGTAACTGGAACGGGTTTTGTAAGACAAAGTCACCCGAATTAGGCCGCTCGTGGTCAACGCTCAACAACCTATCTTTCTGCACTATTTTCTCGAATATTGTAGCATTCTGCTGCACAAAAATGCATGCCATGTTAGTCATAATTACTATTTTTTCTACAAGCAGAGGCCCTTGAATTCCATGGCCTCACTAGATAGGCTTCGCATTATTTAATTAGTGTGTGGTAATATTATAGTTTGTTTGATAGTGGGCGGGGAATGCTTCTTTGAAAGCATCACCGTCTTCATTTTTTTTATCCCTGTGGTAATGTGGTAATGAGTATATTTAAAATGTCAGGGGAGGGGAGAGTAATAGGGGTGGTAGATAGATATTTTTTTAGGCACGGCATCATACCAGCTATTCAAGATTCTGTGATGCAGCGCCGCTATTATATATAAACTATTCGTTCTGGTTTTCGGGGTAGGCATGAAGTAAATGGGAATGAGTTTAATATTTTATGACGTTTTATTTATTTCATTTAAAAGAAAAAAAATATTTTGTATCATTTAGAACTTGTGTACATGTTATTTATATAAAAGTTGAGTATCTATTCTATCTTTGCGCGGTAGTGTGCATGTAGCATTACTTATCCCCTTTTCACCTTGGGCTATCTCATGGACATGTTCTACTGTACGCGCGCGGCTATATAACTGTGCTTTCTATCTAGTAGTATAGTGTACTACTAGTGTCTGACTACTCACGTTTGAATGTCGTCAAGCTTGTCAAGTTGTGTTGAGTTAAGGGAGACTGCAACATTCTATACGAAGGAATGTTTCATTAATAGGAATGTAGAGGCCGGTCCTCTATTGGGGCAGCTATTCAGGATATCCCTTTGTTCCCGGGCCGGGTCACTCCCGGGAAAAGGGCTGGACAAAATATGACAGATTGGCTTGGAGATGTTTTAAAGATTCCAACAACTTTAATAGGTGAACTTATTCATGGATAATTTTCTAGTATCAAATAATTGTGTATTGATAAACAAACAAAAACCATCTTATTGTAAAAGAGATGCCAGCGCACCAGGATTGCCGTCCCGGCGCTTTTGACGGTCACGTGACCAAACCGGCTCATCCAACGCTGCATCATGGCTGCTTGCACTAAGAGTAGCTTGCGAAACCGGACACCATAGAGTTTTAGGTCCCGTTTATTACATGAGATAGGCTGCCTCGGCAAGTTGGGCTGAAATTTTATTTTATATAGAATCCTATGATATCTCTTTTTTGTGTAAATTGAGGACGAGATATCATAGGATTGCGCGACTCGTGCGATATCGCTTTTTTCGTGCTATTTTCTTGGCGGAATCTAGCCTCCTGAAGCTTTGAATAATCCTATAGAATATGAGCTACAGAGACGTCTATTGATGTGTGGTGCGCCGCGCTCGGGTCTTCCCAGGTAGCAGGGCCAACCTGTCAGGTGTAAACAGGGCCTTAGTCAACCGTTACACATGGGTCAGCCGCCCCATGTGGACGGGGCACAAACATTATTATCGCTAGATTGGGCTGTTCTATTTATTATATCCGTTACCCCACTATCGACATTCTCGGAGACCCAGGGTTTTTTTCCTCTAACGTTTTCACATCGAGAGGTACGGCCTGGAAGTTCGACAGGGGTCGTTTTGTTTGACCATGGAATTTCCACAGGACCATTCATTTTAAACCCAGAATTTCAACAGGGTATTCATATGTAATGTATTTCCTCCCGAGAATGAGGAATATTGCTTCAAATTTCCACAGGGATTGTACAGGACCCTTGAATTTCCACAGGGCGGGTAGAGCAATTTTTGAAAAGTTGGAGTTCCTCGATAGGGGGTACGTCCAATTTTTGGAACAGCCCATTCGCTATTACCACGTAGGCTACTAGCAGACAATGGAGGGACATTCTGATAGAATCACGATCTCCATCGCTTGCTACTCGGCTATTCATATATGTAAGATATTTATGAATGAGATGTTAATATATAAAAGTCATTGTTAAACAAGCGTAATCTTTTAAAGTATCCATATACAACCACAAAAATTAAATGAATTTAAATAAACGTTTGAAATGATGTCATGGTGATGGTTCAAATGACCGATCCCCCCCCCCCCAAGTATTTCCCCCAATGCACCCCTACAAGATCGTGCCGTGTTCAGAGATAAATGCGCGGCGCGATTGGATCTCCTGTGTTGGGAGATTTTAAAGCATTTTCACTCTCTAAAAATTTTCAAGCGTCACCCTCTAGAGCGCATTAATGAGTTCATTCTTGTAATGAACTAAACAAAATTTTAAAAACGCAGACACGGTTTTAGAATGTGCGCTGCTACTTGGGAGTCATGGTCCAGCAGTTCGACGGCGTTAGCATGGCACACCAAAATATTTCATCAGTCCTTTAAAAAAATATTTATTAAAGTATTTCTATTTGCCGCTAGTCCATCTCCGGTAACTTTTAGAATTATTGACTCATCGAATTGCGGAACCCGATGAAAGATTATGTATGTAATTAAATTTTTCTTGTTCTTGTAACAGGTATTTTTATCTGCATTACTTTTTTTGCTGATAGTTTCTCCACCCCCCGTTTCCCTTTTTTATCCAAGATTCTCGATTCCTATAGCCCATGTGCTTGTACGCCATGTTTACCCAGAATGCAGCTGGGTCGTTTCGCATTTTGGCGGTCACAAAGGGTTGTGCCTAAATCCTACCCCCTAGCCGTACGCCCGAACTTGACCCGAAGTCGGAAGATTTCCGAATTTACCCGAACATCGGAAATCCAAGATGGCGGCTATTGGAAGGCAGAAACCCGCGAATGGTAAAAAACGAACAGTTAGATATCGTTTTAGGCCGCTACTGTAAAGATAAACGATAAGAAGAGCAAGATGAAATTGTGCTGGCTCGAACAACACCACGAGGATATCAAATCTACTGATACTGGGGCTTTAATGTTGCTCAAACGGCTCGAAGCAAAACTCGCAAAAATAACACCCAGATACTGCATGAACTGCTTGTTGTATGAACTGTACGGCTGACGATAGTGAATTCCTGACACTGTGTTATCAAGTTTTGTACTTCAATATTGCTGCAACCAGAAAAGATGAGAAAAATCCTCAAGATAATTCGAGAGGCAAGTTTATGTACGGCTAGAGGGTAGGATTTGTACGGCTAGGGGGTAGGATCCTACAAAAATCAACATTTCTACGGCTAGGGGGTAGGATATGTACCGCTAAGGGGTAGGATTCTACAGAAATCAACATTTGTACTGCTAGAGGGTAGGATATGTACGGCTAGGGGGTAGGATTCTACAGAAATCAACATTTGTGAGGCTAGAGGGTAGGATGCCAAAGAAGTCAACATTTGTACGGCTAGGGGGTAGGATATGTACGGCTAGGGGGTAGGATCCTACAGTAATCAACATTTGTACGGCTAGGGGGTAGGATCTAGGGGTAGGATCCTACAAAAATCAACATTTGTACGGCTAGGGGGTAGGATATGTACGGCTAAGGGGTAGGATTCTACAGAAATCAACATTTGTACTGCTAGAGGGTAGGATATGTACGGCTAGGGGGTAGGATCCTACTGAAATCAACATTTGTTTGGCTAGAGGGTAGGATATGTACGGCTAGGGGGTAGGATTCTACAGAAATCAACATTTGTGAGGCTAGAGGGTAGGATTCCAAACAAGTCAACATTTGTACGGCTAGGGGGTAGGATATGTACGGCTAGGGGGTAGGATCCTACAAAAATCAACATTTGTACGGCTAGGGGGTAGGATATGTACGGCTAAGGGTAGGATTCTACAGAAATCAACATTTGTACTGCTAGAGGGTAGGATATGTACGGCCAGGGGGTAGGATCCTACAGAAATCTACGTTTGTATGGCTAGAGGGTAGATATGTATGGCTAGGGGGTAGGATCCTACAGAAATCAATATTTGTGAGGCTAGAGGGTAGGATTCCAAAGAAGTCAACATTTGTACGGCTAGGGGGTAGGATATGTACGGCTAGGGGGTAGGATCCTACAGAAATCAACATTTGTACGGCTAGAGGGTAGGATATGTATGGCTAGGGGGTAGGATCCTACAGAAATCAACATTTGTACAGCTATTTGGGGTAGGATATGTACAGCTAGGGGGTAGGATCCTACAGAAATCAACATTTGTATGGCTAGAGGATAGGATATGTACGGTTAGGGGTAGAATCTTACAGAAATCAACATTTGTATGGCTAGAGGGTAGGATGTATGTACGGCTAGGGGGTAGGATTCTACAGAAATCAACATTTGTACGGCTAGGGGGTAGGATATGTACAGCTAGGGGGTAGGATCCTACAGAAATCACCATTTGTACGGCTAGGGGTAGGATATGTACGGCTAGGGGGTAGGATCCTACAGAAATCTACATTTGTACTGCTAGGAGGTAGGATCCCATGAAACGCAACATTTGTACGGCTAGAGGGAAGAGATATGTACAGCTAGGGGTAGGATCCTACAGAAATCAACATTTGTACGGCTAGAGGGTAGGATATGTACAGCTAGGGGGTAGGATCCTACAGTAATCAACATTTGTGCAGAAGAGGGTAGGATATGTACGGCTAGGGGGTAGGATTCTACAGAAATCAACATTTGTACGGCTAGGGGGTAGGTTTACAGCTAGGGGGTAGGATCCTACAGAAATCACCATTTGTACGCCTAGGGGGTAGGATATGTACGGCTAGGGGGTAGGATCCTACAAAAATCAACATTTGTACAGCTAGGGGGTAGGATATGTACGGCTAGGGGTAGGATCCTACAGAAATCAACATTTGTACGGCTAGGGGGTAGGATATGTACAGCTATGGGGTAGGATCCTACAGAAATCAACATTTGTACGGCTAGGGGTAGGATATGTACGGCTAGGGGGTAGGATTCTACAGAAATCAACATTTGTACGGCTAGAGGAGGGTAGGATATGTACGGCTAGGGGGTAGGATCCTACTGAAATCAACATTTGTATGGCTAGAGGGTAGGATCCCATGACACACGACATTTGTACGGCTAGAGGGTAGGATATGTATGGCTAGGGGTTAGAATCCTACAGAAATCAACATGTGTACTGCTAGGGGGTAGGATATGTACAGCTAGGGGGTAGGATCATACAGAAATCAAAATTTGTACTGCTAGGAGGTAGGATCCCATGAAACGCAACATTTGTACGGCTAGAGGGTAGAGATATGTACAGCTAGGGGTAGGATCCTACAGAAATCAACATTTGTATGGCTAGAGGGTAGGATTTGTACAGCTAGGGGGTAGGATCCTACAGAAATCAACAAATTTGTATGGCTAGAGGGTAGGATATGTACCTATAGGGGGTAGGATCCTACAGAAATCAACATTTGTACAGAAGAGGGTAGGATATGTATGGCTAGGGGGTAGGATCCTACAGAAATCAACATTTGTACGGCTCAATAGTACGGCTAGGGGGTAGGTTATGTACAGCTAGGGGGTAGGATCCTTCAGAAATCAACATTTGTACGGCTAGGGGGTAGGATATGTACGGCTAGGAGGTAGGATCCTACAGAAATCAACATTTGTATGGCTAGAGGGTAGGAAATTTTGTACGACTAGGGGCTCCTACAGAAATCAACATTTGTGAGGCTAGAGGGTAGGATTCCAAAGAATTCAACATTTGTACGGCTAGGGTTAGGATGCTAGAGGGTAGGATTCTACAGAAATCAACAATGCTGGAGGGTAGGATGTATTGTCTAGAGGGTATTATCTACAAGTAAAGTTGTTCATAATAAAATGACAGGCTGCTCTAATACCAGGAATCAATGTATGCCACACTCCAGAAAGTAATTCCGATAGCATTATACAGTATAATGTTTGTCAAATCAGGAATGAATTTATTTATTCATAAGTTATTTTCTTTTTTTTAAATTGTAGAGAGATATCGTAATGCTGAGGCAATATATATGAGGCAAGCCATAAAACGAAAAATACTGTAGGACAAGACTTCAATTCAGTTTTTTTGCTAGAGGGTGTAACATTATTTTATAGCCTGTACCAGCCATAGTTAAAATCCACAAGGCTTTGGATTTTATACTTATGTTGTGTTTACACTTGGCGATTTACTTAGGCAAATATTACTGAGGTCGAGTTATAACCTAACCGCAGTAAATGTTGTTAGGCTGGGTTTATGAACACGGACACCACTTGTCTCGAATTTGACATGAGCTGTCAAACTTACCTCAGTTGAGTCGCTCCAACCCAGCCTCATAGTAGGGTAAATGTTTACCTGATTGTAGGTAAATTTTCTGTTGTTCCCGATCGATTTTTACTGAGGTTAGCAATGGTGTTTACACTTGTGAAAATTTTACTGAAGTAGATTCCTGTATTTACTTAAGTAAAATTCCGAGTGTAATAATAATAACCAGAGATATTAGCTTTCCAGCTATCAAAAATTCCAGGAAAAATAAAGTTATGTTTGTATGTATGTATGTATGCATCCTGAAACCTATAAGTAGGTGCAATGTTATCAGTGGTAAACCTAGTAATTTGTAGTAAACAAGAAAGTGTATATTATTTCATAACATCACCTAGTACAAAGAAGCTGTACAGTAGGTGAAATTCTCCGGGGGGGGGGGAAAGACTCCTCATATTTTCAGACGGGGGTGCTCGTCCTATCCCTTAGGGTATAAAATTGACAGACGTGCTATCTCTTAGGGGTGTTTAAAATCAGCCCTATCCCTTAGGGGAGTCTCAGACCTTGGTTGAAAACTCTAAAAGACCTCAAATTCGCTTTTATTTGTTTTGACCTGCCAAATTTGCTATCTTTTAGGGGTAAATTTGGCGGTCGCCAGGCCAAATTTGCTTTCTTTTAGGGGTAAATTTGCTGTTTGCCACACCCATTTTGCTATCCCTTAGGGTCAAAATCAATTTTCCCGACGAGCACCCCCGTCTAAAATATTGGGAGTCCCCCCCCCCCGGGTGAAATTAAATAATATATAGATTTAACCACTGGCTAAAAGCCTACCCTAAAGGCCTCCCTGTGTTAATGAGACAAAAGGTTGCATACCCTGTCACCATCGTACCACGTGACCAAACACTTTCACCCTCCTTGCCACTTAGACAATTTCACCCAAGTTTGGTTGTCTGAGGTTTGATGATGTCATTGATGATATCATACCACATGACTATCCAGTTGCACCCCCAACCCCTTGCCGCTTAAATGATTTCACCCAAGTTTGTTCTCTGAGGCTCATCCCTTTCCCAGATATATACCTTTTCCCGTTTGATGATGTCATCGATGATGTCATGCGTGGGCGCCTTCGGCACTTGATTGTTTTTTGTTTATATATATTTTTATTAAGTTTTCCAATTTTACACTTGATTGTTAATAATAATAAACATACTAACACAATTAAAAATTGTGTCAATTAAGCAAGGACCTGGAATTCCAGGGTGGTTGTCAAAATGGAGAGCTTCACATCGAGGTGAGGGGCGGGGAAGTGCAGCTCTTTTTTGACCTGCCCATCATCTGTAATATGAAAAAGCCTCCATGGACTGTGTTATAGAGACTAATAAAAAAATGGTCCTTTCCCCCAGCTGTACAAATCTGGTGTTTTGGGGGTTCCTGCAAATGTTGAGTTCTACACGATCCTTCCCCCCTACCGGTAAATACATAATCCTACCCTGAGCAAATAAAGTGGTTCTCTGGATCCTATCCACTAACAGTACATAAACTCCTGCCCTCTAGTTGTACATATCCTAGCTGTTCACAAGCCATTCAAATGTTGATTTCTCTGGGATCCTACCCAAGGGGTTTCAATACATTTTGAAGTAGCAGACTACACTTTGCAAGTAGGTGCGGCTGCATTTGGGGGTCCGATACTATGGCCCAAGGCCTGAGCCTTCTAAGGAAGGGAAATTGCTCCCCTGGGAAATTTTGAAATTTTGGTAGCAGAAAAGGTGTTTCCTGCGTTTTGAGAGCAAATTAGTTTACGGGGTTTTCAAAAGCTTTAGGTGAAGTTGCCAGCAGTGAAGAAGACAGCAGTTCATGCTGGTAGCCGCCTTCTATAGAAACCCCTGCTACCCTCTAGCCATACATTTCCTACCTGCTAGCTCTACAAATGTTGATTTCTGTAGGATCCTACCCCCTAGAGGTACATATCCTACCCTCTAGCCATACAAATGTTGATTTCTGTAGGGTCCTACCCCCTAGCCATACATATCCTACCCTCTAGCAGTACAAATGTTGATTTCTGTAGGATCCTACCCCTAGCTGTACAAATCCTACCCTCTAGCCGTACAAATGTTGACTTCTGTAGGATCCTACCCCTAGCTGTACATATCCTACCCTCTAGCAGTACAAATGTTGCGTTTCATGGGATCCTACCTCCTAGCAGTACAAATATTGATTTCTGTAGGATCCTACCCCCTAGCTGTACATATCCTACCCTCTAGCCGTACAAATGTTGATTTCTGTAGGATCCTACCCCCTAGCCGTACAAATCCTACCCTCTAGCCGTACATAACTTGCCTCCCGCTGTACATATCCTACCCTCTAGCCGTACAAATGTTGATTACTGTAAGATCCTACCCCTAGCTGTACATATCCTACCCTCTAGCTGTACAAATGTTGATTTCTGTAGGATCCTACCCCCTAGCTGTACATATCCTACCCTCTAGCCGTACAAATGTTTATTTCTGTAGGATCCTACCCCCTAGCCGTACAAATCCTACCCTCTAGCCGTACAAATGTTGATTTCTGTAGGATCCTACCCCCTAGCTGTACAAATCCTACCCTCTAGCCGTACAAATATTGATTTCTGTAGGATCCTACCCCCTAGCTGTACATATCCTACCCCCTAGCAGTACACATGTTGATTTCTGTAGGATTCTACCCCCTAGCAGTACATATCCTACCCTCTAGACGTACAAATGTTGATTTCTGTAGGATCCTACCCCGTAGCCGTACATATCCTACCCTCTAGCCGTACAAATGTTGATTTCTGTAGGATCCTACCCCCTAGCCATACATATCCTACCCTCTAGCAGTACAAATTTTGATTACTGTAGGATCCTACCCCCTAGCTGTACATATCCTACCCTCTAGCCGTACAAATATTGATTTCTGTAGGATCCTACCCCCTAGCCGTACAAATCCTACCCTCTAGCCGTACATAAACTTGCCTCTCGAATTATCTTGAGGATTTTTCTCATCTTTTCTGGTTGCAGCAATATTGAAGTACAAAAATTGATAACACAGTGTATGAAATCACTATCGTCAGCCGTACAGTTCATACAACTAGCAGTTCATGCAGCATTTGGGTGTTATTTTTGCGAGTTTTGCTTCGAGCCGTTTGAGCAACATTAAAGCCCCAATATCAGTATATTTGATATCCTCGTGGTGATGTACGAGCAAGGACAATTCCATCTTGCTCTCGTTTATCGTTTATCTTTGCACTAGCTGCCTAAAACGATCTCTAACTGTTCGTTTTGTACCTTTCGCGGGTTTCTGCCTTCCAATAGCCGCCATCTTGGATTTCCGATGTTCGGGGTACTTCGGAAATCTTCCGTCTTCGGGTCAAGTTCGGGCGTACGGCTAGGGGGTAGGATTTAGGCACAACCGTCACAAAGGCGGGATTTGTTCAACCCGGAACACAATACAGTCATAAATAACCCGCTGAAAACTAGGGCACGCGTTTCAATAGGTCGGCTACGCACACGCAACAAGCGAACTATGCATTGTTGATCGACGTAAATCTCTCGGGAATATGAAGGCGACCGTTGAGCTACTCGGAAAGGAATGCGCGCGTAGGGAACTCCCTTTGAAATTACCTCAGGTTTTATGACACACTTTTCGCTACGAGTAAAAGACGAAATAGTCGAATAAGAATTTTCAAACCAGGGAAAGTGTTCACTACGGCTAATTTTTACGGGGACGGCAGTGAAGTAGTAATTTGAAAGGCAATAATTTCGCACAAACACTGACAACGTGGCGAGATAAATAACTAAAACCACACAGCAACTAGCGTTTAAAACTGGGACTTTATTTTCCCGTTTTATCATGATAAAAAACGATAGCGTATATATGTGAGTTAATATAGTACATTCAAGATATGTTTCTTTCTTGGCACTTTAGCTAGCACTAAAATCAGTTTCTATACACAGAATTTTATAAATATAACGTCTTTTACAGTGATTAGAGTAGCTTTTACAGGCGTTATATTTTCAAAATCACAATATATTGCCATTATTGGTACGATGTGAAATGACACAGATGAAGAAATGCGTTGTGTATGGATTGAAAAATAAAGTTACACAGCTAACTGAACGGAATAAAACACAAGGTAGTTTCCCTTTTATAAATTACAAATTCATCTCCGATATCGAAAATATCACAAGCAAACATCTGCAGCTGCCACGCGGCCATCTTGAAACCCAAAAGGACCAAGTTTGGGCGCCAAAAATCAAGTTCGAACTGGAAATCGTCGACTACATAACATGCCAGACTTATCTATCTATTCTTTCATAGGTTTGTTGAACGTATTTATGTGCAAAAGTGAAGCATCTTGTCGAACGAAAGGCCAAACAGCCCTTCAGTCATTAAAAATACAGTAAACAAAAAGAGCGGGTAGCGAAACTAAAAGAAGTTCAGTTTACACTCGGTCCAAGACATCAGGGACAGTTTCCAATATTCAATTTACAATACATAGTAAAGTTCTTGCATTTAAAAAGTCTAGTTCAGCAAAAGTTCTTGGTTTTAAGCACGTTCTCCGCGGATTCGGCGAGCAAGCTGGATATCCTTTGGCATAATCGTGACTCGCTTGGCGTGAATGGCGCAAAGATTCGTGTCCTCGAACAATCCGACCAAGTAAGCTTCTGCTGCTTCTTGTAAAGCACCGATAGCTGCACTCTGGAACCTTAGATCCGTTTTAAAGTCCTGGGCAATTTCTCTCACAAGACGTTGGAAGGGTAGCTTTCTGATCAACAGTTCCGTAGATTTCTGATATCTTCGAATTTCACGAAGAGCCACGGTTCCGGGCCTGTATCTATGAGGTTTTTTCACTCCTCCAGTCGAGGGAGCACTCTTACGAGCAGCTTTTGTTGCGAGTTGTTTACGAGGAGCCTTTCCTCCTGTAGATTTACGGGCTGTTTGTTTGGTACGAGCCATTTCTGTAGTATTGAATCTCTACAAAATTCTACCTTATCGTTTCTTGTCGAATCGTAAAAACACGATGATGGAACTGAAATGCTAACGAGCATGGCGCATAATTTATATTCAAAACTCTCGACGCTGATTGGTGCACTTTTGCGCAATATGATTGGCTAACGTAGAAATCCGTGCAATCTGATTGGTGGATTTCGATCCGATTCCTGTCGAAGCTCGAAGTTGTAGAGTTCCACAGAATTTTCTGAATTTCTCCATTTCTGGAGTGATCTGGAGAGTCCCAGAAAATAAACACTAACTCAATTCTCTTTCATGTTTTATCTAGGAAAGTTTCTACAGGTCCCATTTTACGTAGATGAATATTCAGCACTGGCGTCTGGCGTGGTCGACCCAGACGCTAAGCAGAGAGTGCTGGGGCCCTTCGAAAAGTGAGCGTCTTGGCCCGTTTCAAACGTCGTGCTTCTCATGTGCCGAACCTAATTGTCCTGAAAATTATTCTGGGCTCAGAAATAGTTTCAAGTATCAGAGACGGTAAAAATATAAGAAAATATATAAACCTATATCAAAAACAATTGGAATGTTAAATTAGTTTTTGCCGTATGTTTTTCTTTTGGATGTTACCAAAAGGGAAAAGAAATAGCTACCAAATACGCATTCGGCACATGAGAAGCACGACGTTTAAAACGAGAAGCCTTAGTTCCGGCCTTCCTGTCCTGACTGCCATAAAGAAAATAGATAACCTATATCAAAAACAATTGGAATGTTAAATTAGTTCTTGCCGTATGGTTTTCTTTTGGATGTTACCAAAAGGGAAAATAAATCTGCCAAATACGCATTCGGCACATGAGAAGTACGACGTTTGCCACGAGAATTAGTTCCGCCCTTCCGGTCCTGTCTGCCATTCATAGGCTGCCTATATAAAAGTACGACGTGCAAAGGGCAAGATAAAAGGCGTTGAGAAGGCGTGTATACTAGAGGCGCCTGCACAAGCCACAAGGTGACACCATGGGGATCCTGCACACATGTATCCCCTAATGGAACAAGAGTGGCTTTCGGCCCCATTTAGCTTTCTTACATTGTTTTAAAAAATAAACGAATTAGTATTTCTGAAATGACCGTCGCCCATCTAGAGGTTTCATCGCGCAAGATTATTCTTATAATTTTGCGGCACAGAGTTTTACGGCCACGCTCATGACACACCCAATGGCACCTCAGAAAAGGCATTTCAGCGAATGATACTATGCCGCCGGGAGTATATTATAATAAAGGAGGGGAACGATAGCTCCAAGGCCAGTGAGACCAATACTTGAGGGTCCAGAGTTGGTTTTGGACGGGCTCTACGCGCCCTCGGCTCCAGAGACGGTCGTCCCTGGTGGATCATGGAGCATAGACTGGACGCGGCAAAGACAATGACAATGGATGAAGGGGAAACGGGACACTGTGCTGACTGTGCCACCTGACTTCTCGACTCTTCAGCTTTGACACCCGGGGGAACTCCATGATATTTTTGGGCGGGGGTGCTCGTCGGGAACTTTCGATTTTACCCCTAAAAGGTACCTAAAATGGCGTCGCTTAGTTGATTTTGATCCCTAAAAGGTACCAACAAGACGTATTTTCCCTCGTAATTTTCCCTCCTATTTTTTTTTACGAGGGAAACTAAATACCTGAAATTCAGGCTACCAAAGGTGTGATTTGCTTGATTTGCTAGACGGGACCTCTAACAGGTACCTATCTTGAAAAAATTGCAAGTTTTCGAATTTTACCCCCTAAAAGGTACTAGACTAGAGGCCTGATTTTAAACCCTAAAGGTACGACGAGCACCCCCGCCCCAAAATATGGGAGTCCCCCCTCCGGGCTTTGACACTTCCCTGCTAGCAGAGGCCTCTTTTCTCTTCATTTCATCGCGAACCTCAGCCAGCGAAATGCAGAGAATAGAGGCCTGCTGGCAGGGAACTGTGACACAGTCGGCCTCTACCTATAATCCTTCAAGGGAAACTGGGCTTTTTGGTGGGCCACTTTCGAGTACTAGCCAAAGTGGAATCACTGAAATGCGATTGCAAATCTGCTCGCAAGCTTGTCAATATTCGAAAGATCGCGGTCTCGCAAACTAGCCAGCCCCCCACGGCTATATGGTCTACAACAGCAGGGGCGTAGCCAGGAATTTCGGTTGGGGGAGAGGGGGGGAGGGCGGATAGTGAACATAGTGAAAACACGCCCCTGTACAGTCTAAGTTAGGCTTCAGTAACATAGCTATGTCTTGGTTAAGAAAAGGCCTGCAAAAGCCCTATTTAACCTATTCGCTTCATTTGGGGTAAAGAATCACCAATGAGTTTCCTTGTGTTCTCTTCTGACTTTATTCAAGCACGAGCCCACGATATCCATATGACAGCGGTAACCTATGTTAGTCTTGGCCAAGATGGCGGCCGAGTGTAGGAGTGAAAGCGAAGGCGGCAGGGAAAAGTGGCGCTTTATCCAAAATACGCCGCCTTCTGCACAAACGGCAGCACTACACTAATGGAGAGCAATGGCTGTGTGATAAAATTTGACAATTATACGTTCACATGCAATGATTGAGGTGAAAGCTCGTGTTACGCGAGGGGCAGTGTACTTTGCAGGAGAAACCGTGCAGTGCGAAATCATCTTCACTAACATTCCAAACGATGACAGAAAAACAACATCGTACTTACCATCGTTGAACCACGTTAAGGGAACTTACAAGAATAGGACTTGCAAAGTTGAAAGGCTTGCTTGGGCAAGCGCTCAAATTCATTGCCAGTGCAATTTGAACAATACTCGAGTTGTGTTGCCTGGGAAGGGAGATCGAATAACTCATCACTCGACTCCCAGCCAATATCTGCTAGCAGACTCTGCCACGAGTTTTACGGCGTCTAAAGGTCAGTGTATTGCATTTCCAGGGTAAAGTCTTGGATTAACAGATTATAAGGGAATATTTTTATGTCATTTTTCAACGCATAAACTAATGGGAATTTCTGTTCTAGGCGAGCAAGGACACTGCATTCTTTCGACGCAGCCAAAAATATTATTTTGTGATTTACAACTAGCGCCAGGAGAATCGAAATCATGTAAGTTAGATACACGTATTGGTTTTTATACATTCTAGTGTATTTACATTTTTATGAATTCATTATGATTTCAAACGAATTTTGCCCAAGCTGCTTCCAAACTACTGTGAAATTGTCTGCATGCTCCGGTCGTCATTATACTTCGTTCTCTAGCTACAAATGGCAAACGTCCTCAACGAAACGTATTTTAGTTGTTTTTTTTAACTAAAGCTGAGATATCCATTTGATCCAATCGCGCGCCAGGTGTTCACTTAAATTCCTGTGTTTGTTGACATTTTATTCCCCATACAGGTTCACTGTTATGATAAGCTAAATCAACCATGAAGGTTATCCATCTCACATTATCTTTATAGTACCGGAAGTTTTCTTGAAAAATTAACCCAAATGCGCCCATGCTATGGTTTTCTAACAGCAATTGCCACTCACAAGAGAGTCTGTATTGCATTTTTAGTTCATTAGCATTTTAATCTCCCACAAGATTTTAATACTTTCTCTCGTTGGAATCAGTCACTACTTTGGTTTGGCATCAGAGCTTGGCATCAGAGCCAGAATAAGTTACATTCATTACACACCCCATTATTGGGGCAGATGTTGAGCAAGCACTCCAATCAGATCTTTTAACAGAAACTGTGACTCAAGAAACTAGTGGGAGGGGTATGGATAATTTCTGAATCACACATTATACAATAAATATTTATTTTCTTTATCATTTACAGTTGTATATAATGAGGTTATACCAAGCGATGTACCTCCCTCATATAGGGGCCAATCTGTTAAATATTCATACAAGCTCACTCTTGGCACAAGTAGAGTACAGTCACAAATTAAGTTACTCAGACTTCCACTTAGAATTCTTGTAGTGCAAGGTAAGGGTAATGAAAATATATTAGAAATTAATAATAATATGTCTTTATTTTGTTCACTAAAAATACATAACAAAGATTACAATATCAAAAAAATATAAAAAATACAATGATAAATAGAATAACAGTTAAAAATTTATAATGCTGAATTTTATCTAAAAATTGGCCTATTAAAATATCTGGTGTCCTTAAATCATTCGGTGTACACACTTGGCAATTGTTGAGTGTGGTGCCTTAAATGTCACGAAGCATTAAACTATATATGACATATTGAAATCTTTTGTCTATTTTACCTACTACATGATGAGGAAAGCAATTGCACACATCACTTGAAAGACAGTAAAAACTATAATGTCAGAAGTTCAAATTCAAATGTATAAATTTGGTCATGTTTTGCAATGCCATGTGTTCCCTTTTTGTGTGATGTGGCCAAGCACATACAAATGGACTTGGTTTGTGAAACCCAACACAATACTTGTATAGTCCATTATGTGCGATCATCATCGTGTTTCCCCCTCCACTGTTTCAGCAGGTAACAATTTGTGATTAAAATGTTTGCATTTAATTTAGGCTTGGCAGATATACAGCACCTAGTGGAAAACAATGAACAGTCATCCAATCCTTTCTTAGAAAAGAATACAAAAGAAGCAACCCTGCTTGATGTTGGAGTTGACTTCCTAAATGCCATCACATCCAGAAGAAAGCCACGTAAGTATTTGATTATTTATGAGTGGACCCTCAATGTAAAAGAAATTCAGGCAACTTTTTGAAAAAGTATTCCTTTCTTATAGGCATGTATGTTGCACAACATTATTTAATTTTCTTGTACCTCTATTTTCATGTCAGACGTGTATAATATTGTCAGTGAAAGAGGATCTGTGGGAAAGTTCTGCCTTTTCAAGTCTGCATACAGGATAGGAGAGGAAATTGTAGGCTCATTTGATTTTGAGGATTCTCTCATTCCCTGCATTAAAGTAAGTTTATGATTGCATCTGTCTGTGTGATGTCATTGATTTCATAAGCAAAGCATGCAGCATGCCCGGGAGGGGGGGACTCCCATAGGGGGTGCTCATCGGGAACTTTTGATTTTAGGTACCTAAAATGGCGTCGCTTAGTTGATTTTGACCCCTAAAATGTACCAACAAGACATATTTTCCATCGTAATTTTCTCTCGTATTTTTTACGAGGGAAAATATGTCTAAAATTCAGGCTACCAACAAGTGTGATTTGCTTGATTTGCTAGAACGGACCTCTAACAGGTACCTATCTAGAAAAAATTGCAAGTTTTCTAATTTTACCCCCTAAAAGGTACCAGAGGCCTGATTTTAAACCCTAAAAGGTACTACAAGCACCCCACCAGAAAAATGTGAGAGTCCCCCTCCCCATGTTCCCAGAGAATGATCTGAGCAGTATTCAGGATCTAAAACCTCAGAGTGGTGAAGAGTTTTTGTGTGATGCTTGATTTACTGCCATTTTCATAATTCTGCAATCTCTCACTTTACATTTCAGAGCGTCAAACTGCGTTTTGGCTTCCATCAATCAAACCTTTTAGGACAGGCGCTTGCTTAGTTTCGTTTACATTTTATGGTGAAAAATTTGGTTTTGAAGGCTAGCTAGTCCTTATTAGTACAAAAAACATCTCACAGCCTGCGTGAAATCACCCAGAGCTGCTCACTCGTTTGATTGATGGAAGCCAAACAAATTATGAAAGTGACCTTATGTAGACCTGTGATTCCAGACAACCTAAATTGTATTTCCGTGAATGGTGAAATCAAGCTGTGATTTGTGATGAATATAATATTAGAAATTCCTATGAAACATGAAAGGAGGTCAAATGTTGCATGCTCTAACAGAATATGGACATGAAATTTGTGATTGTAACCTGCATGGTTCTTGTTTGTTTTTTTAGAATTTACCATTTTACAAGTTGCTTTGCCTGTATGGAGCTGATTATCTTCACATACTCAATGATACATGTAATACTCTTCTTCACAGTACACTGTGACTCTCCAAAGTGAAGAGCATATCCCAGAAGAGTGCCAAGCTGCCAGCAGTAAAGCGCCAATTGTCTCACACAACTCCTACTGCTCTGTACAGGAAAGTTGTTTGCATGCAAAGAAGTCACATGTCATTCTTCCAGTTTCCACTACAGTGTGCCCAGAATTTGTATCTGATCTAGGTAAGAATGCAGCTTTTAATAATTTACTTCCTGAGTGCAAGCATATAGAAATCAAACAACAGGGAATGATGCTGTATTTGGGCCCTGCCAATCCAAAACGAACCTTATACAGAGTATCAGGATTTCAAGAAAAATGAAAAAGAAGTTTAGAATTTTTGTATAATCCATTATAAAATTGAGACTTGTGAAATTTGGACAAATAGTATGATCAATGTTTAGATACATAAATTGGATACCTAAAATGTTTCAAGGCCTTATGTGCCCCTTGGAACAAAGAAGATAGGTAACACCCCTTTTTGATTGGGGGTGCCCTTATGTTTTTGGCTAAGCTATCCATTTTACATTTTCTGTATCTAGTTCCATACCATGCTTCCACCAAGCTCGTACTTTAGTCATTATGCAATGTATTTTGCAGAATCAATAATTGTTGGCCAGCAAACTCATTTTACAGTGAATATGTTTTCTTTCTCTCTTTGTTTTCTTACAGTTTGTCTGAAATGGAGGCTTCATTTTGAGTTTGTGCTAGCATCAACCTCCCTCCCCGCTGGTGCCAGTCCTTTGCAGTCAACTTTTCCACAGCTCAACACTGCTATGTGGCAGGGGCCAAATGATATTGAAACTGAACTAATGACATGGGATCTTCCAATCAAACTGGTTGCTACCAATCCAGTTCTGGCATCCTCTGTATCAATGTTAAAGACCTCAAATTCTATATTCATATAGCAGTACCACTTAAAACCAGAGAAGATATTTTTTAAATTTGGGATCAATAAATTATACAGAAATTATCACACTGATCTTCGGGTATAACAAAGGCTGAACAAACAAATTGTACAGATGGTAAATTAAAGACTCATGATCATAATTCCTCTGGGATATACTTCTGTATGCAAATTGCCCATTTAAAATCATGCAATGTTGTCATATTTTGAAATGGTTGCATATCAATGTGAAAATGCTGAAAAAATGTGAGTTTCATCATGTATAACATCACATGGTTTAAAATGGGCAATTTACATATGTACGTAAAGACATTTTTTGGAGTTACATTATCAGAACTTTTTGTTGTAACAGAGCAGATTTTGTACAACTTTAAAAAATAGTTTTTACACAGGCTGTGTCATATAATAATAATCATGAATTCCTATCCAAAATGGCAGAGAAAAGAATGGTGGCCTTTGTCTTGCTAAGGGACCTAACATGTCATATTGATGTTTCATGCATGCCTGTCCATCAGTTCCTTAAAAAGTTCTCTAGAACCACAATGGTACTAAAGTAAAAAGGTACTCGAATGGGCCTTTATCACACAACAGCCATCTTGGATCTTGAATCTTTAGTTTGGCATGTGCAGCCTCATCATGATTACAAGTTTCCACTGGGCAATACAATAATTTTATCTAAGATGGCTGCTGTGTGATGGTCATTGGACAAGAGTATGATGAAACAAAGAGTGCGATGAGGATGGACACAAGAAAAATGACCATCAGGCAAGGAGGGAAATAAATAGGAGCCTTCATTCCCTGTAGAGACAGGGATGTCAACTCTCCTGGTCTCAAGATTTTTTGCTTCGTCTCCCGGGAAAAAATCAAGACTGCCATACATTTACAGTATTTCTCCGGGAAAATTTCAGGCAGTCTCTAGACTTTTGAAGTCCTGGGGTTGACGTCCCTGTAGAGATGGCATGGAGCAATACAACAAGTCTGATTTTTTTTAAACACGAAATATGCTAGCATTATGAGTGGCAGTAAAGGCATAAAAATTCAGTGTATTTTGTGTGTCTAGTTCTTGAGATTCATCAAAGTTTTCTGCTTTTTTGAGTTTCTCAAAGTCCTTTGAAACAAATTTTTATATGCTGGGTTTAGTTCATGTCGCTTGCTTTTGATAGTATCCTAAAAGAGGTTGACTTGTGGAAAGTCTAGAAAATAATGTGACCATCACCCAACCATTAGAATTCCCTATGACTTCAGAAGCTATTATGAAAATTAGATATTATGGAAATGTACTGAAGTTACTGTTAGCAGTAGGGGGGTATTCCATGGGTTCCGTTGAACCCCCTTTTCTAGATCAAATTGTTAAAAACAAAATATACACATACACAACATGGGAGAAAATGTAGAAAATGAACCCCCCATTGTAAAATTCTGGATCCACCACTGGTAGGGGTCGCGAATGGTAAATGGGAGAATTTCTGTTTTCAAAATCCGAGATCGAGAACTCGATTTGAGATTCGCCATATAAACACAGCGAAAACATTTTTAGGAAGGACCATTTGCCACCCCTACTGGTTAGACTTTAATTTGGAACACACAACTTGTCCAATCAATGATAATTCTTTATTACAGTAATTGATAAAGCATTCTGTACATATTCTAAAATTTCCAACATATAAATTACTTGGCAATTTCACAAGAAGCAAGAAGGCATACATTGAGTTCATAATAAATATCAATCGTATGGGCAACATACCAAAAATATATAATATAATCTTTTGAAGTGAAGTGTTCTGTAGAATTGGACAGTCTAGTCTTTTCAAAACACTGTTTTCCCAGTTGCTTTCTTGATGAACACATGGATTTATTCAGGCCCTCCTCTCTGCAATAATAAGACAGATTCAGTTCTACACCTATTTCTATAGCGCTGCACACAGATTCTAAAATTAGATCATAAGACTCAGACAAACAATCCTTAGAAGCTCTGCTATAATGAGTGGATCTACTACCTAGTTTAACAATTCATTTTGTATCGTTCTTTAGAGAGAAAACTGAGAAAAATGGAGACAAGTATATTTGTTTGTCTGAGTTTTTAATTAGTGTGACATCATCTATGCGCAGCGCTATTAACATTGCCCTGCAGTAAATGTATATGGGACAAAATTTCAAATATTTCTTTAGAGAGAAAACTGAGAAAAATGGAGACAAGTATATTTGTTTGTCTGAGTTTTTAATTAGTGTGACATCATCTGTGCGCAGCGCTATTAACATTGCCCTGCAGTAAATGTATATGGGGCAAAATTTCAAATACATGAGAAAATGTCTTAAGAATGTGCCCCCTCATCACAAAACTCCTGGCTACACCCCTGTGAACTGCTGCGTTTTCAGGCAAGAATAATATTTGTGAACTGTGAAGCATAGTTCATGAACCTGGCGTAACTAATTGATAAAAATTGATAATCAATTTCCAATTGATAGGGAATTGATATCAATTAGTAAATTGATTATCAATAGTTATCAGCAATCGATACTCACTCAGATTTGGAACATTATCAATTGTTATCAATTGCCAATACCAATTGATAATCAATATACTAATTGTTAATTTTTCTGATCATTTACAGTGAAATAAAATCAGTAATTTACCACAAAAAATTATGTTTATGTACCAAATAGTTTTATTCAAAGCTCTGGGAAGAACTTGCAGGGTCTTATCTTAATCACTAAATTAAACTTTGTCCGCCGATTATTGGCCAAATATCTCCTTGACTCTTGAGTGAAAGTTATTATGAGCAGTGGGCCAGGATATTTCCAATGACCATTATTTACATGCATTATAGACAGGTGAAACCTGTCAATTTACTAATTGATATCAATTGATTATCAATTGGTACCAATTATCAATTTTATCAATTAGTTATGCCGGGTCATGAATCATGGTTTTTCACAAGCAACATTAATTGAAACATGTGTAAAATGTATAATATTAGTAGTAAGTAGTAACACTTTATTTAAACACGCTTGCCCCGACAACCTCAGCTGATTTCCACAAGGGGCGTGTGGACTAAAAAATACAATATATATCTAAAATTTACAATATTCAAAAATGTAATTAAAATTATAATATTAATTCTAATATAGAAAAATGTCAAGAAATTCAAGAAAGACATACCCTTACCATACCCTGGCAGAGAAGTAACCAGGATTTTTGATAGGAGGGGGTTCAAGGGGCCTTTCGTAATAAATTTTTTAACTTAATTACATTTTCTGTATTTGCCCTCCCCTGTACCAGAGCCTCCACGTCACTTGTTTACTGCCATGGCTTAAATATATGGGACTCAGGCTCCCTGGTTATGCTTACTGTTTCTGTTTTTGTGTTTGTTGTTCTTTCTTGTTCGGAGAAATGGTTCGTTTGCGTAGTTTACACATTTTAACAGACCGCATTCTTGGCATTTTGACAGACGTGTTACATGGCACGTGCCACAGATTAACAAAAATAAAATGTAAAAAATCTTGATTTTCAACACAACAAGCTTATTATTTCTTGATAATCAATGCACTAGGCAGAAAATAAATGGCCATACTGATGTTCAATGATCCCAGTAATGATGTTCAATGATCCCAGTAAAACAAACCTCGATATATGTCATCTCTTCTTGCGTAATCGGCCTGCGACGAAATCTTGCCGGCAAATTCTCGATTACTTCAGCTTCGACGCCACTGTCTTGTGTAAGGAACGACATGCCCAAGGCTGCAGCTCT
Organism: Scolanthus callimorphus; assembly: GCA_033964015.1. Taxonomy (NCBI): domain Eukaryota; kingdom Metazoa; phylum Cnidaria; class Anthozoa; order Actiniaria; family Edwardsiidae; genus Scolanthus; species Scolanthus callimorphus. The sequence goes on from CM066924.1 coordinate 24,929,411, forward strand.
ACTATTGCTGTTAAAAGAGGGCAGGCTTGACCTGATCGCAGAATTTACAGTTGCAGAAATCTCCGGGGCTAACGGAGCGCTTGATGCTGTGAAGTGAACCGGTCGCGGGGACAAACAAAACAAAACAAATATGAGCTGTATTTTCTAAATCTCCTCACTTTACTTCCATAAAATGGATGACATAAGAATCACCGTTTTATGTTGTGAATAGGACTTACGTTTTTTCCCTACTTGTATCCTCGCAGGGAATTTTATAAGAGGAATATGTTTTCGGACAATCTGCCGTACGATGCTGTTGGACGCCATTTTAAAAAATAATCACCGAAGCATTGGCGAAGATTTTCCAGACAGTCCCGACGACATACGACGTAGGCTAACGACGTAATACGAATAGAAAACGACGTTGGCCTACAGCTAAACCCTCTGTTTTAATTGAATGCTGCCATTTTTAAAATAATATTACTTTGAAAATCGTTTATAGAGCACAGAGATATTCGAAAATAATAATTCTAATAATAATTTTTCATCAACTGGTGAAAAGTTGCGCCCACGATCATATATCGATCGAGCATAAGTGCTCGACTTATTCCAAGATGGCGGACAGTCAAGCGTCAAAGAGTGAAGAAGAAAGCTCATGGATTCCTGCCACGCAAAGACCAGATGGAACTTGGAGAAAGGCTCGCCGTGTGAAAGAAGGATACGTACCTCAGGATGAAGTCGAAAAATACGAAAGTCGAGGGAAGCAATGGGTCAATTCCATCCCCAAACTTCCTCCAGGAATGGCTGAGGAAACAGCCACTGCGAAATCTAAGAATCAAAAGAAGAACGAACGGAGAAAGCAGAAACGAAAAGAGGAAGCGTCGGGCTCGAGCAGTGTCAAATCTGTTGAAGCAGTCACAGAAAAAGTAGCCGATTTGAAGGTCGGTGCCTCAAAACATTTCACAACTGTGTACTCTAGCAATCCCAATGAACTAAAACAAAAGAAATTGAAAAATCTAAAAAAGAAGCTTCGACAAATAGAAGAGCTACAGGCTAAAATAGACTCTGGAGAAATGTCTAATCCTGAAGCTACACAACTTGAAAAACTCTCCAGAAGAGAGGAAATTGAAAATGAAATTGGGGAATTGGAATCTTCATGAGACAATCAAGTCATGCTGCATGATAAAGAATGTTAGCCATTTCACTCCCAAAATCTTCAGAGTGTGTGTGTGGGGGGGGGGGGGGGGGGGGGGGGGGGGGGGGGGGGTCAGGGGGCCAGGCACCCCTTTTTTCCATATATTTACTGTATTTGCTGGAGCAATGTTACAACTTACATTATATTAACTTACATTACATTATATTGAATTTGCCCCACTCCCTTCCGGAGATCCTGGAACCCCCTTTTTAAATAATTTTTTCTCATATATTTACTGTATTTGCTGGTGCAATGTTACAACTTTGGCCTACATTATATTTGCCCCCCCCCCCCCCCCTTCTGTAGATCCTGGATCCGCCCTGCAGTACCCACTTGTTGAGGGCCCCTGGAATCCCAGGAGGATACAATGCTTTAGGTACACCAAGTAGGTTAAGAAATTTTGGAATTCCAATGTATGACCTTGAAATGGACAATTCCAGCTACAATGAATGTGTGACATGTCAGTAGTTGTGTTACATTTCATGAACTAAGTTCATTGTATGCATGTGTTGCATCCTGACATTCCTACAGAAAAGAGATAGCACACCCTTAAAGCTGGAATTGTGCATTTCAGGGGAATTTACACCACAGTACGAAAATCCTGAGGGGAGGGTACAAGATCTGGAATTCCTGAAAATGATCTGGAATTTGGGGCCCTCAATAGGGGTACAGTAAATTAAATGAATAAGCCCATTAAGAGGCACTTCTCACAATTTTGTTTTCTGGGCTCGCTTTGACAAATTCAGAGAATGTATGTGGAGTATTCTATGGCAGTCTTATCCTGCATCTGTAATGTTGATGTCATCATCTCAGAAAAATCTTCTTTTGGCCATTCTGCAATCCTGATTTTATGTGAAGTAGATTGCTAGAAATGTCATGTTTAGCTACTGTCACAAGTTTGGACAAAATAAGTCTGTAGTATATGTCATTTTGAAAAGACATTGATTTTGAAGGAATAAATGAAGAGAGATGAAGACAGCCTAACATTTTAGATTTACCAAATTGCTGAATTGGTGAACTTTTCTAAAAACATTAATTATACTGAATGGCAGCCACGACACATGTAGATCTATGAAAACTACTCCTAATGATGATGTTATGCCAGGACTGTAATCATGGCATCCCATAAAATATCCAAACATGCTTTATATGTGGGAGCATAGAAGGCTGAATGTTTTACCTTGCTCACCTGTGCGGCCATGTTTGATTCCTGGCTTAGCTGCTTGGGGCATGTTTTGTAACTTGTGGCTCATCATGAGTATAAATGATACAAATGATTTGTCACTTCTCATGTTTATGGTCTTTTTGATTAGCCAATCGAGTGTCTGTCTCTCGATGTAATGTGTTCAACATGTATATGGGGGATTCCAAAGAACCATTGGGGACAGTGGAGTGGCCCTTGCTTGACAAAAGCCCTTTATATTTCATTTGCATTATTGTGTGGGGCTGCACTTCACTTCTGCATTCATCATTAGAACAGTGAGATACAGTACTAAGCTAATAACAACATTATTACTCATATTCAATTTTCTTATGACATTATCCCCCTTCTTCCATACACACTTTATCATTTGCTGTTTGCAAGTTATCATGGGACACTTTCTCATTTTTACGAAATTTGAAAACTAATACCCATGTAATCTAGTTGTAATGACAAGGAAATGAAAAGTCAATGTTGTCAAGCAAATACCATACTAGACAATCCTCAGAATTATCTCATTTTTTTAATAGTAAAATTTCTTCAACATCTTTTTGAATTTCCCCTTTTAATGTGTGATCATAGTTAGTTTGCCTCTACTAACACTTAATGAACACATAATGAATAATAATTCTAATTTTGCAGACCTCAGTAATTTGTTCAATCTTAATAAAATCTCTTTGGCAAAATTATGGCTACAGGTATTAGATAGATAGATAGATATTAGATAGATAGATAGATAGATCTTTTTATTTTAACATGGTGGTTCTATTAGCGAAGGTGCTGTTTTTCATAAAAGCCTTGTGTATCTATCAAAGTTAAAAAATAAAACAGTTGCGTATAAGTATTTTAAAAGAATCAAAGAAGCTGGGAGGTAGCTTATTAGTTGTTGGACTATTGGACTAATCATACATCTTACGATCATCACTGATCAGTGAAACCATATTCCTCCTTGATCTTGATCTAGTTTTGAATTTAAGTGTTAACTGTATTCTGATAAATAACTATATTTACTTTATTTCTGATAAATTATTATAATTACTAGTTCACTGTAACCTGTTGGGCTATCACATAAACTTTATTCTGATAAATTATTATAGTTACTAAAGTGCACTGTAACCTGTTTTGTGCATCACATCAACTTTATTTTCAAGCTTGAGCTGCTGTTATCTTGAGTCATGTTTTCCAGTCCTTCTAACAAGCCTACATTTTAGTTAACTGTTGTCGATGTTGTTTGCTTGTAGAGTATTAAGTGATAATGGTGGTGGAAGGCTCTGATAAGAGACCTGCTGGACTGTTTTATCACCACTTTGATATTTTAGGCCACCCTCAGCTGTCATCTGCCTGGAAAAATGGGAAGAACTTTTGAGTTTTTACCTCAAGAGCATGCAGATACAATCTTACAGGAGGACACACCTTCATTTGTTCTCTAAAAACAAAGCTACTTAACTAGGTCCAACTTGTGATACATTACATACATTTCAATGGTGACAGGCATTTTGTAAATGTAATAATAATATATAACTGCATTCCACAACCTAACCGTGATGTTTTTTTTTTCTGGGAATCATGCAATATCGATGTCACACATTATATGTATTAATTGTATTGCCAAGCAAGAACAAGGGCTAGTGAGAAAATTCGAGAAAATTCGATGTCAGCTACGTTTTTAGGGAATAGGTCAAAACATCCGTCCTTTTTTGGTACCCAATTTGGGGTGGGGGGGGGGGGAGTGCTGGAGCCACTTACCTTTCAGAGCTGAATTTTAGGAGCAAAAAAACGTGAATGGAGTCCATATGTGCAATAAAAACAGGTACCCCTAGATCAAGCTCTGAGAAAATTAGGTCTGAACCATCTCCCTGAAAAAATTGGGTACCAGTCGAGTACAAGTGTTTTGACCTCTTCCCTTAGTGGGGTTGCTAGGACTGACAATCTGGCACTGTGCAATCTGATTTGCTTATTAATTAACCTGAGACTGTTCTCGACCAATCACAACACACAATATTACAATAAGAAAGTTATGTTATGCAATTACTCAGGTCAGCCATGTGTAAATTGTGAACTATTGAAGATGCAATTACCGTGTGAATTCATCATGATTATCTAGCAGATCTTCAGAATTTTTAGTACTGATAGGGTGATTTGTTTTCATAGTGTCTTGTTCATCATCACTTTCGCCACTCTCATGATCTTGAGGTGATCTGGATTTTCTACTACTGTTTGGAGAATTCCTGAAGACAAACAATACAACAAATTACAAAATGAGCAATAGAGCGGATTTCACATGACTGTCAAGACTTGTTATGTAATTGCGATTGCTTTGCGTTCTCATTGGCTACTCGTTTTTCTCAGCCAATCAAATTCTGTAGTAAATACAATTGTGTAATTACTTAGTAATTGGTTCGGCTTGCAATTGGCTGAGAAAAAAGCCATTTAGGAGCAAGTCATGATTTCTCTCGATTCTGATTGGCTAGTGATTGCTCAATTGCAATTGTTTTCACAACAGTCATGTGAAAACCGCTCTATTGATAATGACTAACAATGTGTGTTTCCAAAAAATATCCATACCCCACCCCCCACGGAAGGGTGTTCAGAAATGACACCCCCACCCCTCTGGAATTTCCGATTTTGGTGCCTGGTTGTTACGAGAGCCGTTCTCGTAAGCGACCAGCTCCGTTAACGACCGCAATTTTCAGGTCCCGAGGTGGTCGCTTACGAGAGCTTTGACTGTAGTACATTTCTGTAATACTTAAGACTTGGGACAAAAAAGCCAAATCACAACTTCTTTAGGAGCAAATCACTAGTTTTCTCGAACGTGTTACGTCTCTTGGACGAATTTTGCGTGGAGGATTCTAGACAAAACACGCTTCTTAGCAGTTTCGCTACAGAAAATAGAGGGATTCTCAAATGACAAAACATGAAGTTAATTTTACTATATTTCATTGTTTTTGAAAAGGTGATTAATTAATTGTAGGAAGCGTGAACGTCTTTTCAGCTAAAAACAAAAACATTCACGCAACACTTAGCGCATTTTCGACTCTGTACGAGAAATGCATTTTGCTAACCATCTGGAAAAATTTTTTTGGGTCAGTAACCCCCCACCCCTCTGGAAATTCCTAGGCCTTTGACCCACCCCCCACCCCTCTGGAATTTCCAATCCCTTCCGGGGGGGGGGGGGGGGGGATTTCAATCCCTTCCGTGGGGGGGAGGGGCAATGACTAACAATGACAATGGCTGACAATGATAACTAACAATGAGAATGGCTGATAATGATAGTGACTAACAATGACAATGTTAATGGCTGACAATGACAAATAATGATAATGACTAACAATGACAATGACTGACAATGGCAATGATATTAGACAATGACGAATAACAATGAAAATGACTGACAATGAAAATGATAATGATGACTGTCAGCGACAATGATAATGACTAATAATGACAATGACTGACAATGGCAATGATATGTTACAGTGACAATGGCAACGATAACAAATGACAATGACAATGATGAATAACAATGATAATGACTAACAGTGACAATAACAATTACTAATAATGACGATGATAATGACTGGCAATGATAATGATAATGACTGGCAATGATAATGATAATGACTGGCAATGATAATGATAATGACTGGCAATGATAATGATAATGACTGGCAATGATAATGATAATGAATCACAACGATAAAGACAATGATAATGACTCACAATGATATTGACTTACTCGATGAAGATATGAAACACCCTATATATCAATGACTTACTTATCAAAAAGTCCTTGGATCCCTGTTTTGGCGTAGCTAAATGCATCTTGGATAGAAGAAAATAAGGCAGATTTTCTAGAAGGAAATGGAAGATGTAAGCAGATCTAGCTGATGGAAATTTGCAATTTTGGTCCCTAGATTTCAGATTCAGATTTCATTTCAATTTATTAGTGGCTTATACAAAGTGTGTATATGACCAATCGTCCTGCACCTGGACCTCCCCCCCCCCCCCCCCCTCCCTAGCTATAGCCAGAATCCTTTGTGCCCTGATTGCCTAATAGACCACAAAGGCTCTCTGTTGATGATGGTCCTTAAACTTTTCTCTTAGCAACTTTAGATACTGACCTTTCTTGTTTAGTGGCTTTTGTTTCCTTCCCAGTTAAAGTGTCATCTTCATCTGGATCCTCTGCCGTGTCAGACTCTTGACTGTCAAGTTTTCCTGACAGCAGCTTCCGCTCTTCAGACTTCTTTGACTGGGGAAATGAAACAAATCTGCCATTTAACTATGATGCAAAGGCTACTACCCACAATCCTTTGCATGCCTACCAAATCCTTCACACAAACTCCTTGCATTTGCGACTGGGTCACGAATCTGATGTCAATGATGACGTCATCGAAATATTGAATACTATCACATTCATAATATAGAAAACATCTACATGCGAATTTCCACGCTATTAATAATAAATTATTATCATACATTGAACAAAATAAAGTGCAGTGTCAGAACGCTTTTTTGGAACCATCTTGTCGTGTTCAAGGTGAACCTTATTTGTGATCCGATCCGATCCGTGGCCACTCAGCAATTAAAAAGACGTCTCATTTTCTGTGGCGGATTTAGGAAATCTTTGAAGACAGTTACGAAAATAAGTTTTACTACCAAAACTATAGACCATTTGAGAAAGTTTCAAGAAAATATCAGTCACGTAACTACCTGTACTCTAGTATGCAAGCGAGTAACTCTTGAAGACAAAATAAAGTGGATATACCACAAAAATCAAAAGTTGCGTTGAAATAAAAATATTAGTATGCTTTGCTAAACCCGATAGTATATTTGCTTTTTCAGGCAAAGTACTTCTTTTGAATATTATCTGAACGTGGCGGTTGATGCCATTTAAAGTCTATATTAATAATACATTCACAAAATGAGAGGTGGCACTTATATTTAATTAATGTTGTATTAATCATTGATAATAACGGAGTGCGAAAATGTCATCAAGGCAAATATATTGTTGCACAAAATACCTGACTTTCCTCAGTAAAAATATTAACGAACTTTTATCAATGTAATTCTTCCCTGAACTTGAATGCATCTTGATATTTCGAATCGCTAATTTTCATATATTGGCATTTTAAACAAATAATTTTACTTGCTTTTGTGCTGTTTGAAAGATGTGTTTTATCTTGGACTTGAGAGATGGAAAAAATTAGTGGTCGGCTGGATGAGCAATATCGTGCGAGAGTAAATTGAAGTGTTTCAAAAAGGTGCGAACAAATAATCAATAAAATTTAAGTTCAACTCACATCTGTGTTCAGATAATACCAACAATAGATGCACTGCATATTCTGCAGTCGGCAAGCCCTGGAGAGTCTTCAATGCCAAAGGGGTATTCTTCAATTCTTAATTTCAAATGGCACATGCATATTGGATTTCGCGCACCAAATTTACAAGACGTTATTTAAAATCCTGGGACTAAAGTTGACGTGCGCCCAACGCAATATGCGACTCGAAACAGCTGGTGTATGGAAAAGATGGATATCTCACCTTTACTATGCACTGACTGCCCCAAACGGTCACCATAAAACCAATCGTATTTAAATATTAGTTTATACAGACTAAAACACAATCAAACATCCCCTCAATAGCAAATAATGCCTTAAAGGCTTAAAATAGTTACGATTTTTTTCAGCAGACGGCCCGTGGCAAAACGTCGGAAGGAAAAAGTGAACCTCTGTCCAACAACTGGGTCAGATTTCTTTAAACTTTTATATGGAATATTGTTTTAGAACGCTGAATTGACAGCATGAGAAACCTGTACTATTGACACAAATTTTCATGAGAATTGTCCTTTCTATATATTTTGCATGACTAAAGAGGCAGGGAAAAATATACGTCTACGGATCAATTTAAAAAACGTGCGAAAATCTCAAAATACAATATCGCCAAAAGCCTCCTAGATTTTTTACGATAAAAAGCAAAATCTAGTTCAAGAGACTAAAGAAGAAATATTATTGACTTTCCTGTCGTTCGGAAAATTTAGTAGTACTTTCTGTCATTTTATTATAGAAAAACTAATAGTTTAGCCCAAGAAATAACATAATTCAACAAAAAATAATCATTTATGTCAGTGTATGCACAAAAAATTAAAGACAAATTTCAATTGCCAATGAGACGATGTTAAAACACAACAAGTCTAAATAGAAATTCCCGAGGTGACTCTAGCAAATTGACTGGATGCGTTTTTCATTAGTACCTGAATTGATTTTTTTAACTACATTTGATAATTCCATTCGGGAGGCACTATTCTGTCCTTGACTCCCGTAATGTCTTTATAAATGTCTTAGTGAAAATCAATTTTCTCGCATGAAGGCATTGCGTGATACAAAGTAAGTATTGAAAATATCCATGTAAGAAAGGCCCAAGTAATTGTCCAGAACTCAATTTTGTATAAAAGTAGCAATGAAAAGTCTTTGTAGAGATGAAGTATATACATTGTTATCTTCTTACCATTGTTGTAGTTCAGTAAGTTGAAACCTCTGTTCACACCTTGGAAAGTGAAAAATCTTTGTCCGTGTAGATAAATATTTTCATGTTCTTTTAAACCAAGCAGTTTAACTTTTGCATTTTTTCCGAGGAGTTTGGCCTTTTCTCCTCATGTAAGTTTAGGTTCATTTTATAAAACTATAGCTATTAATTCATAACATGTACTTTAATGTGTAAATTGGTTGGAAATGCTACCTCGGAATATGCAAATTCCCCAACGGGGGTGGACTCACAAGTCAATATTTAATTCAACCGACCAATCAGGTTTTGCCTAGTTGATTATCCAATGAAACCCTCCAATCACATGATGAGCAATGCTGCTCAGTATGTTGCTAGGAAGTGCTAGCGTTTGGGAGAAATGAATTGGTGGTCCAACGTACTAATGTGATTCCTATCACATCATGAGATTCGTCTTCGACAAAAATGCCACAAATCATGTTTCATCCTGTGTTAATTTTCAGTATTTGATGTAATTGCTACCGAAAAATTAACTCTAACATAAACTAACCCAAACAACAATTTATACGAGAACTGACGAGCAAATGAAATAATGTTTTTAAAACAAAACTCACGAAAAATAGCTTTATGACTCAACCTTGAATACTGTATTTTTACTAAAATATATTATTTATGTTGTATACATATAACGATTTACCTGGAGGAACAACGTATAAAAATTGTTCAATCGAAAACATTACTGAAACCATGTTTCTTCTCTGTATAAATTTGCGAGTTCTATGCAAAACCGATTTGTTATCTTCACACAGTAGATATACGATCACAGTATTATTCAGGAAATCCATTTGGGAAGTTTTAGCGACGTTCCTGTCATTTTATGGATTTGCGCCATTAGTGAATAAAGCTATTGTCGGGAATTCATGTCGTTATTAGCTGACTTATAGCGCTTAGTGTTGTCTATAGTCTGGACTTACTGGGGTTGTTATCTTACTTAAGGAAATTACCGACGGATTTCAGGTGACTTCAGGTTATTCGCAGGAGGCGAATACAACGCGAGCGCCCCGTAGTACATCAGCTAAAACTCTAATGAGAAAGGCATACAAATTTATATAACAATTTTTTACTCGTTCTTACAGGACAAAGAAGGGCAAACAAAGTCGATTTCCACTTTCTTTGAGTGTACGCCAGGAGTCACTACTGGAATGAAACCTGTCAGCTACGAGAGGAAGTCGACGAGCGATTTTTTTTTAGGTGCGCGTAAAGTGGGCGGGGCCACAAACTCCCTCGTCGAGTCTTTCTCTGCTTTTCCATTCATTTTTTGACTAAAATCCACCAGGAACTCTAGCTTGTTACACAGTCTACGTAAATAGTACTACCACAAAACAATTGGCTTAATTAAAGAATGCAAAGAGCTACGGCCTGCTATGACAAATTTGATTGGCTAGCTGAACGAAAATAGCTTGATTTGAGAAAAAGTTTCCCATGGTAGGGATGACCGTGGGGGTTGAACGCGAAAGGGGGGCTGAAAAAAAGAAAACGTGTAAAAACCTTTCTATTCAGCCCCCAGCCCTCCCCTCTCCGCTGGCCAGGTTTTGTGTTGATTGGTATTCATTTCTCAGCTTTGTAAGGGCCATTCAAAACCAAAAACCAATTCTCGCAGATTTTGAAAACTCTTATGGAATGGCCTGTATCATATCTAATGCTTCATGAGTAACTATTTCCATAATTAATTTCAAAAAGCAACATTTTTACAAACGGAATCTCACCTCTATAGTTCTGTTTCTGTGTTGAGATTTGATAAAAGTGAGTTCAGCCTGGAACACTTGCCTCATCTCAATCATCTTGCTTTTGTATTCTTCTAACTTTATAAGAAAATAAAGATATAGTTGCAAAGGCAAATTTAGAACAGTGAATACGAGGAAGGCCGTTTTGGTCTTGAACACACCACTTGTCCTATTATCATTTTTGCCTATTGTGGACTTGACCGTTTTTCCGATGGAGTGTTATTCATGATTACTTCTCTTTTTCTCCAACTCCAAGGGAGAATCTCCAGGCGGCCCAGAACCAGAGCCTGACATTAACTTTTATAGAGATGTGCCATATGGGGCTAAATAAAAAATCCTAGAGTCGCCAACTAGGTTTGTCGCCGTAGAAATCTGGTCACCATGTTGAAAGCTAATTTGAGAATGGCCTTTTATAAAAACCTGTAGACTGGAAAGGTGAGTCACGCTGGTTGAATTTGTGCTCGCCAAACCCTAAATCTAGTCGCCATAGGCATAAGCCAGGGCTCGAAATTAACAGGTATTAAAAGTCGCAATTTTGCGACTTGCTTGATGAGTTTTAATCGCAAAAAGAGGCCTACAAGTCGTAAAATTGAAGGCAAACCCTAAGAGTTAACTATAAAACTAGTCGATATTTTGCGACTAACTGATAGTTTTTAGTCGCAAAGTGAACAATTCTGGTCGCTTTTGCGACCGATACGGTCGCAATGTCGAGGCCTGGATAAGCGACCTGTAATGGATTACGCACATTGGGCACATCCACGAGGTGGCTCTTCGTCCCGTGCACATGTGAAGTATTTTAGTATGTCTCATCATCCCAGAGTTCTTTCACGTCCACCTCGAATTTGATATGGAAGCGGATGGAGACGGGACCTCGGTTTATTGTCTCATCCGAAAGACCAAGGAAGTAAAGCTTTTTGAGAGCTCCACCCTTGCGAATATATGCTAGTTTCGTTTTTTTGACACCATTTTAGCGCTGACTAAGAGGTGTTCTAAAAAATCGTCTTGGGGATTTTGGAAATCATTAGATTTCCTTTTCAAGTTATATATATATTTTTTTTTTGGGGGGGGGGGGTATTGTCTCTAAAATCGGTTCTTTTTAAAATTTCAAAAATCCCCGACAAGGTTTTTATAACACATCTAATTCGATTAATTTTTTTCGCCTTTCAAGACCTGGAAGTCATAACAATAATTAAAATAACATCTCATGAGCCAATTTATAAGCGGACGCGCATGCGTATAAATAAAAGTACTCCTTTGAACGCCATTGTTGCAGAATGATCAAGTCGAGTAGCTGACATGAAGCTGACTCCCCAAAATCAAATGTCCCACATGGAAAAAGTCACCCAGACCTACATATACGTAGAGCGATGTACGAAGACCGTTAGTTGTTCACTATCATTACAAGGGGCGGGCGTTCCCTCGCCTAGGTCCCTAGCACCGAGGATGGGCGTAAGAACCGCACGGTCGCCATACGACGCTTCAGCACTAGTCTGGAAGTATGGTCCACATGTTTTTTGTTTTGCTAAAATTCCTTGATTAGTTAAGACAAAATGAATTCTTTCACGAAAATTGTCAGACATTTTGGCGAAATTGAGTAGACAAATGAAAACCTTTGTCTTTGATTAAAAAGTAGATCAATTTAGAACAAAGACAAAATATATTTTTGAAGATTAGATCTGTTAATAATCTTTTAGCGTGGGGTGTTAGAACCGTACGGTCACCATACGACGCTTCAGCTCCGTCTGGAAGTACAAACCACGTGTGTGTTATTGATTTCCTCAAAAGTAATTTTCTTAATTAGCTTAGAGAAACTGTTTTTACACCAGAGTGGAGATAAGGAATTAACCTTGTGTGAAAGCTAACGTGCTAATGAAATGGTTGTTTTTACACCAATTTTGCATGCTATTTTGTATTTACAGGGCTTCTGACAAGGTGTGAAAAAAAAGCCAAAAGTCGCGGGATTTCGGCAGTATTAAACAGTTGCGGGAAAAAGTCGAAAGTTTCGGGGTGTTGCGGGATTTTCATTTTGCGAAATATGAGGAAAACATCAATAAAAAGCACATAAAATGTACTTTCAGAGAACATTTTTCACAGTACAGTCTGTTGTTATATACCTCCTGCTGACTGTAGAAAACCATCCCATCATCAGAGACATGAAATCCATTCCTTAAAATTCCAAATTTGCTGTAAATGGGATCCGCCGAATCACATATGTCAGACTCTTCACTATCTGATGCATCAGATGTCAAAGGGCTTATTAGAGATCCATTTGCATCATCTGTCAATGCTGTCCAGGAATAAGCACTGTTTTGATCAATCCTTTTAAGTGGAAGCAGAGTTAAATATCTCCTCCACGTGGTAACATTCTTGTTGACTGACTTTTTATGTTTGAATGTCGATAATAATTTTTCCCATAATTGTCTGCTGTTAGTCCTAATCTGTGGTTCCCTGATGGAGCATTTGTTTCCATGAATGTCTAGCCCATTCAAAGGATTCTGTGATGTATTGCTATCATGACAATCTTCCAGTTCTCTGTTTTCTAAATAATAAATTAGGTTGCATATTTTCTGTTTGTGTTTGGATTGTTTCACTGAATTGCATGTTCCTTCTTCTTCACATGCTGATAGTTTAACACTTGGCATTATGAGAGAAGGGTAGGCTTTTTTAACAAGCCCATGAATATCTTCTCTTCTCCATCCTATGTCAAACTGAAATGTCCATTAAACTGCTTGAATGAAGACCACTCTATGTTGTTCTGTTGAATATACAAATACATAAACAGCTATTGATTTCAAGCGGTACTAAAGTGCTCATGGGAAGGGAAAGGGTATCCTTTGCAATCTGATCTTTATCAGGGGGGGGGGCCTTTTCGATAGATTTCCCCATACATTTACTGTATTTGCAAGAGCAAGGTCTCAACTTTGGCCTCCATTTTTTTTTTACTTTGCCCCCCCCCCCCCCCCCCCCCCCCCCCCCCCCCCCCTCCTTTTGGAGATCCTGGATCTGCCCCTGAAACATGTTATATGTGCAAACAAGTTATGTAAAAAAAAGAAGCATGTTGCAGGCAGATGGTACAAACATCAATTAGAATAGCAAAAACGTTTGGTTTCAGTTATAAATAATAAATTTACATTAAATAATAAATAATAAATTTACATTATTTTCCAAAGACAAAAAAGATGAACCAAACAAAAATGTAGAAACTTTATTATTCTTAGACATTTGTAACCACGTGTCAGCAAGGATTTGTGCAGTTGAGGTGAGCAGAGATTCTCGGGATGGCAAAAAGTGGGAATGTGCAAAATATTTGGCAGCAAATGTTGGATTTTCCCACTGACAGGTTTATGCATCCTAAATCAAAACGTTTGCGTGTTCTGTTCCCATTCTACCCTCCCCCACACAGGTTCTAAGGGACCATGACCATCCCTCAGAAGGACTTTGCTTCCTGAAAAGAAGACCAATCCAGAATTTCATTTTGCATTTTCCTGGAACCCACAAATACCCTTCCAAAATTTTTTTTTTTTTTTTACTAAAAGAACCAGAACCAAATTTAAAATGAAATTTAAACCAGCCTTAACAGTTAGTCACAGAAATCTGGATATTTTCTGGAAATCTGGCTACAGGCCTGGGGCCGGTTCCTGAAAGGTTGGATAAAGTTATCCATGGATAAAAAAATATCTGTTGTATAGGGATTTCTTCAGGATTTATCCTTTGGATAAGCGTTTATCTACAGATAACTCTTAACTGACCTTCTAGGAACCGGCCCCTGGCTTTTAAGGGTACCATTTCATGGTGTCCCAGTTCAGGATACTGCTATAGGCAGCTACTGAGAACAGGTTGATAACGCCCCTAAAATGATCTTATAATGCAGTAGCCTGAAAATCCGAACTTTTAGCAAAGATTTTAGATTTTATGTAACTCGTCTGTTGCCATGAGAACCGAGATTTCTGTGAAGAATGTGAAACGTCTAAATCTACAGCTGAAGGTTTCAGACACACAGCTGAAACTAAATCAACTTCTGTACTTCTCATACAATTGCAGTCAAAATATCATCATTTAGCGAGGGGAACGGGCGGCAGATCGAACGATCCCGAGGGAAGGGAGTGATTATTAGCTTCCCTCGTGTCCAAATGTAATATTATTTCTTTCAAACTTGATATAAAAGTTAAGTTAGTTTAGGGTTATTCGACCTTCTTCTTCGACCGACGCAAACTACAATATAGATTGTGCATCCCGTGTCATAGACATAGTGTCAGAAATACTCACATTCCGCTCTGTCTTTTGCGATCATCCTCAGAATTCGACATCTAACTACTTTTGCAAAAGTCCAGCCTATTTTTCGCCTGCCTCGCTGTTTAATACAGGACTGTACTAAATTTTGTAATTTGTGCTATAAAACAATAATAGGCCTCGGATTTTCCGATTGGCTCACGAACAATTATCGACTATCGACTATTTGGTGAAAATGTTGCATTCTGGGATATCAAGCCTCGCCGGCCGCCATTTTGGATTTTGAGTGAGTTTTGTAAAAGTGGGAAGCGGAATACATCTTGTTTTCGCAACATGTCGCAGCTAGCTTTGAGACGTTTAGTTTCTCCAACTTTAATGAGATCTACCCCAGTACTGGGTAAGTATTTAAGCGAACTTTTTACGTTCTACCCACAGATGTTTAGTTGAAAAGCACGAGCTATGTGAAGCCTGTGTCAGAAGTGATGTCGAGAGTTGCCTGCGTGCCAACATGCACGTCTACCCAACAATCACTTTTTTTAAGTATTTTGTATAATCCTATGGGGATATCGGCTTGATAACCTATGACGCTAGCAAAATTCAGTTGTCTTTATTATATATTTTTTTCCAAAGTTTCGAATCCATCTGGAGCCTGGAAAGCTGGAAAGGTGTTTGGATCTAATCTTAACATCTTTTCAGGCTCCTGATGGTTCTGTCCCGGCGTACTTAATAAGTGAAATCGATGAGGAAAAAAACTAATCGATCAATGAAGATCAATCGATGAAATGTTTTTTATTGATATCGATTAATTTCAATTGCCATCGGTCAATCAATGATCTATCGATAGTCACAAACATGTCTCAGAGCATCAACGCTGTTCTTGTCACTAAATATAACTGCTGTGAATGTGTATTTGTAATTTCCATAGCTCAACTTTTATACTTGCTCGCTATGCTGTTTTGTATCCTACAAACAATGAAGCACAAGAATTTAATGTGTGTATTTCTGTATTTTTGGGATCAAAGCATCATTGGTTGTCAAGTTAAAACTGCCCGATAGCAACAGACAATTGTTATGCAAATCTGCACCTAGACCACATATCAAGGTAACTACTTCAGTTGCTTCACTAGGATCCTGTGTACGCCACATGAGCAGTAGCAAGCCCAAGGAAACAGAGGAGGCTTTTGATGCAAGATGGGAAGCTTACTTCTCAAGGTTGGTTTCAACTGTCTAAGTCCTGTACTTTCATCAGAAGTTTTAAAAAACTTTAGTTCACCAGCTTAATCTTGATTTGCACAGTCAAATTTGATATTTTTTTCATTATAGCCTGCTGTGCGCATGGGGGAAACCAAGAAGAACAAAATTCCGTGTTAATCCAGTACAAAATTTCTTGCAAGCGATGTATTGTACAGTTATTTCACATAAACAGGGTGATAATTATAGTGTTATTTTCCTAAAAAAACAACATCCATGATTCTGTTTTGGTATACCTATTGCTCCCATGATGCATTGCAGGCTACAAGAGTAGTTGTGATGGTGCAACCTTTTCTGAAATGTGTGGTTCCAGAAAATATCCATACCCCCTCCACAGAAGGGTGTTGAAAAGTGACCCCCCCCCCCCCCCCCCCCCACCCCTCTGGAATTTCCAAGGTAAAATACAGTATTTGTATGGAAATGATCAGGTAAATTGATCCCCCCACCTTCCGAAATTTCTGTTGCCCTTCCGTAGGGGGGGGGGGGGGGGGGGGGGGGGGGGTATGGATAAGGGGGGGGGGGGGGTATGGATAATTTCTGGAACCACACAATAGGTGTATATATTTAACAACTAGTTGCCGAAGGAGCCCAAGGCGACTAATTGTTTTAGTATAATTGCTCAAGTGACTTTTTAGATTTTTGTCAAAAAGGTTGCTTTTATTGGTGTTGCTTTACTTTCTCCTAATAAAGTGGGCATGCAATCCCCAATACTTTCAATGAGGTAAATATAACAAAAATATGACGAACATCTCAACCAATCAACAGAATTGAGTAATTATACTAACTATATATCAACTAAGATGCTGAGTGATATATGCATGATGTAATAATCTGATAAATGTCTTGTTGTCTCTGACTTCAAGCCATGTCATTTTGAGAGGCTCTCCAAGTGATAACAATAATTATAAAATTATTGTTAAAAATATATAGTGAGTCCTCAGATTTAATGAGTTTCACTTTATTCTTTCTTGTTGACTCTGAAGGCCTGACATTGACAACTGGGAGCTGAGAAGAGGTCTGAATGAGCTTTATGGCCATGATCTAGTCCCAGAACCAAAGATTGTAAATGCCATGCTCCATGCCTGTCGACGACTGGATGACTTTGGCAGTGCTGTTAGAGTTCTAGAGGCTGTCAAGGATAAGTCAGCAGGCAATAAGGAGATCTATAGCTACATTCTACAGAGCTGCAAGCCTGTTATTGATGAGTTAGGAGTCAGCACTCCAGAGGAACTTGGCTTGTCAAAGTGATCTGTATTTGGTACTTTACATTTACATCTCTTAATTTTCATGATGCTCATCTGAACTCAATAAAGCCTTGGCTTTCTTTTTGAATGAACGTTGGTGAAGGCAGTGACCTTCATAGCCAGATTTCCATCTACATAGAGTTGTTGGCACTTCTTATCTTTGCATCTGCATTTGCCCAAATGACAAGGTGAAGATATCATATCCATATTCTTACAGTTTGCTGAGTGATATTGTATGATTGTAAAACACTAAAAACAGGGGGGAAAATTCCAACTGGCAAGCTGAATCGGTGAAACTCTAGTAGCTGACGAGATGTAAGTTTAACTGTGATTGGCAAATAGTAGTTGGAGGAACATGAGAACTTCAGTGTGATTGGTCTATTTTCCCCATGTGATTCTCATCAAGAACTTTTCACACTGTGACTTTGATAAGATGTGGAGGTGGGAAGTGTCAAGGAACTGAGCTGTAGCAGCTGAGAGTCAGGTTATGATGTAATAGTTCTCAAACAAATGATTTCATGCCGAGAAAAAGAAGGAATAAAATATTAAAATTTGAGTTTTCCAAGCTCCTCCATGGTTATGATTTTTTTTTTGTTCAAACAACATGATGAATTATTAATAAGTTTGAGAATTTCATTGAAAACCTGTACCGTCGGTTGCAGCTACTGCACACACATCAAAAACATGTTCTGTCGGCACATGAAACTTCAAAGTTTTGACAGTGACACCTGAATGTTTTTGTCACAATTTCGTTTTAAACAGTAACTAATATTCTGGTAGCTTCATAGTTTTTCTGTTCAGGAAGAAATAAAGCAACTGAACCTTTTCCACACACGAACATCACCAAAGCTTCACTCTTGGTGGGCAAACTTTGAAGTTCAACTGTCAAAACATTAAAGTTTCATGTGTCAACAGAACATGTTTTTGTCGAATGTGCAAATCAAATGTGCAAATGGTAAATGAAACCAACAGTAATTTTTTCCAGATAATTGGACACTGTATTATTTCTGAAAATGGCCATGTTTTAGAAATAAAAAAACTTTCAGCTGTCCCCATTGTTAATTGCAGAATTTTCATGCAAACCAGCCTCATATTTTTAGTGATTTTATTTGTTTATCTTCTTTCTCAGGTTGTTGAATGTAAAAGATTTGTTCCAGCATTATTTGACATTGATGCTGAACTTGAATGTGAAGATACAAACATCAAGGCTGATGATTGTGACCAGTGATGTTGTAAGGACACAATTCTTGTAAAATTTTAATGTAAAGAAAAAAACATAAAACATGTATTCAATAAGACATCATGGCTTATTTTATGTACTGATGATGATCATTCCATGTCAGGGGTGTAGCAAGGGTTTTACAGTCAAACCGGGTTGTTGTTTCCTCAGAACTTTGCAACATTGATGAACAACATTGTAATATTGATTATCAACTTGCTTGATCAGTTTGCAGATGTGTTGAGCAAGTTGCTAATAGCTCCGAACAATTTCCTAGAAGAAAATCCACCAAGGTGCTCAGTTATTTAAACCAAAATCATACAGATGGTGAAAAAACTGCGCACCTTGGTAGAAGGAGGGGGGGGGGGGGGTGTTATAATTTTACTTTAAAATTGTCTAATGGTGTTTCTCTTAGTGTTCCGAGCGCAGATATCAGAATAATATGGGAGCACTTCAAAGTTATATCGGCTAATCTTTCACTCTTACTTATCTCAGAATAGAATCGAGTACCTACAGAAAGCGACATTTCATAAACGAATGAAATAATGTGCTATTGTTCTAATATTCAATTCGAACTCGAAATAACTAAATTGCTGGAATTGTTTCGCAAGTTTCTTTCGTGAGAGGTACAAAATCTTTGTTTCTTTTCCATAGAGCACGGACAAATTTGTTAGATTCTGAAATCCTACTGGAGTATAAAACCACGCACGTGAGGAATTTCGCATCAGGTGCGCTGAGGCGAGTACACTGAGCTCATAAATGGGTTTTCTTGGCGTTTGCGTTGAAGCGACGAAACACTGACTTCTTTTGGATAATGTTTTAAATACAGTATTGGAAAGACAAGCCCAAACTTGGTAAGTTATCTCAGTTGGTTGTGCTCTACCATTCACGAAAGAAACTTGGGAAACAATTCCAGCAACTTTAGCTATTTCGAGTTCGAGTGTAATATAGAACAATAACACATTATGGACAAGATATTGGTCTCATTCGTTTATGAAATATCGCTGTCTGTAGGTTCTCGATTCTATTCTATTATTTAGAGAAGTAAGAGTGAAAGATCAGCCGATATAATTTTGAAGTGCTCCCTGATAGACTGATATCTGCGCTCGGCACACTAAAGAGAAACCCCATTAGACATAGGGAGGCTGAGTCACATGACCGCTTCGAAACAAAGGACAAACCTCGTTCTCATGCCCTCAAACAGTTCAAACAGTAGTCATGTGACTCAGCCTCCCCTCTCCCGAGTCAATCGCCATTTTGAAAAACGACCGAGAAGACCCTTGAGGACTAGGTTGTTTTACACACGCCTAAATCGAGGAATGCTCACTGGCACTTAGAATTTTTTCTAAACAAGCGCTATGAGTGAATTCGCTGGTTCGGACAGCTCGTTTTATTGATTAAGTACCTTCATAGTATTAATCTTTAATAGAACGAGGCATATACTATAAAAATATACTAAAACGATGTATTAATCCTTATCCTGACTAGCAGTCTTGATAGTTCAGATATTTTGAATGTTTTTAGGTCAATTTGAAGTAATATTATCAAAAAATATCGTTAAATTATTCATGGTGAGCATTCCTCCATTTAGGAATGACGGTTGTTTTCCTTGGCCTTCATTTTCTCGTGGACAACGATGCAGAATGAAAGTTAAGAGCTTCTTAATGTTTGTATCTATGAACACCTTTGCGCTGGTCTGGGATCCCAAGGGTGGGGAAATTGACATTTCAAAAGCTAAAAATGACAAATTCCCGTGGGGTGACCCCACCCACCCACCCTGGGGCAAAACATTGATAGGTGCATTAAATACCTCGCAACAGGTGAGACATTTTTCGTCATTATTCTTTCAATTCTAGTATTAGCGAAAGCTACCATAGAAGTACTATATCTAAGTTCTAAATTGTTATGCCGTTACCCGTAACGGAGTTCGTCGGAATGTTAAAGTTAGAATAAGTACAATCATCGTCAGTTTTAATAGTAGCATGCAAATACAGATTTGTTATGTTAAAACAATAAGAATTATGTAATAATTTAGAATACCATAAAATGCTCAGAACAATAAGAGTTATGTAAGATTGTCAATGCAAAAGTATAAGTCTAGGTTGCATGTGATAATAATGCAGAAAGTATTACCCAGAGCTCTGGATTTGTGTCGTTGGTTTGTGGGCATTGGGTTCGTTAGGCTGGCGAGAGTCGCCGTTTCTTTAATTTTATCTTTCAGATTCTTCACACCCAAGAGCATTGGAAACTTCATGTTTTGGCTTGAGAGAACTTCATAACATTTGAGGGCTCAGACGGGAAACCGAAAATCGGAGGAGAACAACAGAGTGAAGAATTGGGACGAAGAATTGGCAATCGAAGGATTGGATCAATGGGTTTATCGCTATAAGGAGACAGAGTCAGTTGAGAACAGATGGAGCTTGGGAAATAAATTAAGGAAGAAAAGTGAAAACTTGAGGAAAGGAGCAAGCAAAGGACTTGGTGAGATTTGTAATTAATTCTTTAAGGGAAAGCGCGTATTTCAGAAACTAGTTAAAGTTGATTATCGTGGAGTTGAGAAAGAGTTAATGTTGATTTAAGAAATCGGTGAGGTTGATTGTCGGAAAGAAAGAGAAGTACAGTTGAAGCCACTTCAGGAAAGATATTTGTTTTACGTAAAATTGGGAGTTATCTATGAAATTTCACACTAGTTTATGGGTACTCTTATTATTCGTTTAATTATTGATTTAACTACAAACAATATTTGGCTAGAACTAAATTACAATATTATTGATTTAACTGTAAACACAAATATTTGGCTAGAACTAAATTACAATATTATTGATTTAACTGCAAACAAAATGTTTGGCTAGAACTAAATTGTAACATTATTGATTTAACTGCAAACAAAATGTTTGGCTAGAACTAAATTGTAACATTATTGATTTAACTGCAAACACAAATGTTTGGCTAGAACTAAATTGTAACATTATTGATTTAACTGCAAACACAAATGTTGGCTAGAACTAAATTGTACCATTATTGATCTAACTGCAAACAAAATGTTTGGCTAGAACTAAATTGTAACATTATTGATTTAACTGCAAACAAAATGTTTGACAAGAACTAAATTGGTTGAGAACTAAATGCCAGTAGCGACAAGGGTAGCCATTGAGAGGGAACGTGCTTTTCAAAGCAATGTTAACAGGGTCTGGATGGGGGGGTCCGCATGTCGGTAGTCAGTTAAAATTTCAGTAATTTGTCGGTAGTCAGTTAAAAATTTCGGTAGTCGGTAAATTTAAGTTTATAATTAAAAAGTTGTAAAATTGAACATTCAAAACAATGTTAGTTACTCTCAGGTTCTACGATTGGAGTCTCTTTTTAGATATTTTGCATTTTTCTGAGTAGTAAGCACTGCAAATCAGTAAATAGTCATTTTCGTGCACTCTGATTGGTTCCTGAAGATATCCAACATTAGCATAATTTTAGGGATACGAGCCCCCTGATTGGCCAATAAATTTAATGTATTCAGCTTGCTAGTTTATTTACTGGCAGCAGGGAAGTGTGAGAGATCTTTTTCAAGATGGCTGCTGCAAACACATTGGCAGAATTATCAGAAGGAGAAACATTTGAAATGAAAAAAAGTCCTTTGTGTATATTTTGTTTTGGAGACGTAATATCTTTTATCCCGTGTTTTATGTTTCTATTTGCCATCGAATATAAATTATTTTAGTATATCTCAATGATAAAAAGAGAGTTTTTAAATGTCCTAGCCTTTTCGACAGCACTCATTTCTGCAGCTCTCACTCACACAATGATAAGCTACACGGGAGCCGTAACAATAAAACCGGGCCGTAATAAAAAAACTGGGGTACACGGTAATAAAATCCCAAGGAAGCTTGTAGGAAAGTTGATTAAACTCATTTGCGCACGAAGCGCGCCGAAAATTTAAATCGTGCATGCATGTGAAGTTACCGCATGCAGGGGGTGCGCATTCGCAGAATTTTGTCTTTTACTCTTTTGCTTTTGCATGATTTGTTTGGGGGGAGGGAATGTAGCTTGCAGGATATTTTTTTTCAAAAGTCAATGGTCGGCCCCTAACTTGATCAAAACTTGCATTCTCGTTTGGCCACCTCAGCGCAAGTGAACAAAAGTCTGTGCAAGTCACAACTTGCATCGACGTGTGTGAACTAGCGTTTCGTTTGGCCAGGGCTTTATATAGAAGCGCTCGTGTAGTAGATAGTCGAGATCGCAAGAATATAAATTAGGATTTATGTATGTTGACGATAGAAATGAAGAGTTTATAATACGGGCAATAATAAAATGTCGGTAGTCAGCAAATATTTTTTTGTCGGTAGTCAGTAACTTTTTCCCCGTTTTGTCGGTAGTCGGTTATTTTTTAGGCCGTTTGTCGCTAGTCGGTTAACCCCATCCAGACCCTGTGTTAATTTAGCTTCGTGCAATAATGTAAATATCACGCATCGGGAAATTTCTGGTCAAACATATGGATTCGTGTAACAAACACCTTTTGGAGCAGAATCTAAGGGGTGAACCATTAGAAATTGGGTCAGGGGGGGTGGCAATTTTTTTGCGTATTGTTTTTTTTTCGGGGATAAGTTGTGCAAGAATATTTTTTCGGACTCAAGGCCATGTACGATTTTTTTTTCGGCAGACACACACAACATATCTGGTATCCTGCGTAGCGGCTCTAAGGGGAGGGGAGGGAACGCAGAAGATGCCTTAGAGAAAGGATAGATCGGAAAGATCAACATTCCGTTTTTATGTAAATAGTAGACAAAGCCTGTAGGTATTTATGCGCGCAACTGCGCGCCGCAAATGGCGAAATTATTATGATACATTTGCGTGAAACAGTCCAAATAACGAATTGCTATACTTGGCGTAACGTCGAAGTCACGCTTAGTGACTGCCTGCCAGGTCTATCACTGCAGGGCATTTTTGGGAGAGTTTGTTTTCCTTGGCAAGATACACTTGTTCTTGTAAGGCAATGTCTTCGTTGCGCGAGTTGCAACAAGTTTATTATTATTCAGCCATGCCACTATCTCGATTCTGATTGGCTAAGAATACACAGCGAAAGCATGTTGGCACGAGTAGCAGGGACTTCTGTACTGCGCATGCACGAATCCGCTGACCAATTCAATGTGGTTCCGGGCGCTTTAATTGCCAATTTCCATCGTTTTAGTCGGAATTGACATAATGCATGGTCGCACTTTTCTTTTTTCTTTATTTTGTAATTCAAAATATTTCTACGATAAGCTCTAGTGTTGTGTGAGCAACAAACGAGATGTCGACAGGACATGTTCTGACTCCACTTTTAAGCCATGTTACGAGCAGTGTTACGGAAATTGTTTCAAACGATGATAGCATGCAGCTTGTACAGCATGCGATATACTACCATAGAAAAGCCATTGCTGAATTCATAAGAAACGTAATTTATGATTTTACATACAATCTTTTAAAACCTTGAAGTGATCAAGTAGATTTATATCTGTAACCTCTTTTTTTAAAATGAACGAAAGGAATTAGAACACCAGCAATTTGAAATGGAAGGGGAAATAGAAAGGAGGGAATTGAAAGGTCCGAAGTTTGAAGTTGAAAAACGGGAAAGAGAAATGGAGCTTAAACAAGGTGCGCGAAAGAAATATGGCGAACGCAAAGTAGCATTTGATTTTGAAGAAATTCCGTGGAATTGGGAACAAACTGATGAGCCTGAAGGTCATCGACTGGCAAACCAGTTGAGTGAAATGTTTGCGTTTAAAGTTAAAGGCGAAAATAGAAGATGGAGAAAAAGAATTCGATTGACAATTTGCAGGCTAGAAAAATTGTCATTTCGACAAACAATTCCCACTAAATTTATCAAGTGTCATAGGAAACGATGGTCACAGAAATGGAACCTACTTTAATCAAATCTTCTACCATGTTGAGGTACTTCTTTCATAAAATCTGAAAAGGGCAAAATGATTCATTCCTTATTGTGGATTCCGTACCCTCTTGCGAAGACAAGTCGACAATGCTGTGTGACACCATTACCCTCGGACTAGGTACCATTATGCCTGCGGTACGATGCACGGTTCACAAATGTTTCACAACAACGATACCCGTGGATCAGCTCTGATCGCCAAACGCCAACAGGCGTCCCATTCTGGGGATGAGGTCAGCTACCGCACCTATCTCCAAGTGGAATAACCACATTTGTGAATCTATTAACAAAGCAAACAAGCGCTTTTATTTCCTCATTCTTACAACACCAGGCACCAACACATTATAACATGCCACGCATACGCACCGATCGCTATAAAAAAATTTTAGAATCACAACCTGAAGAAATATATACGCATAGTCATTTTAGATATATTTATACATTATAGTACACTTACGAACCCTTTCGCTGCTGTAATTGTAATTGTAATTGTAATTGTCTGATAATGTTTTATTGACTTCCGACAGCGCTTTTACTTCCTGTGTCAGATCTTCCACCTTTTTTGGCACTGCCAGACCCTCCTATAGAAAAAAGGAACAATACGTGCTTTGAGCGTGACATTAACATAGACATTCATGGGCTACAAAACATAGGTAATTGTAAAAGTAATGAACTCAATCTGTGTCAATGTAATGGAATGTCGATCCATCCTTTGGTCTAAAGCTGGTTTTAGTGATATGTAGTCGTAGAACAGCAAACCAATGGTGTTATTTTGAACGTTTTTTGCCGTATTAGATCAACACAACAAACAGATCAGAACATTGCCACACCCTTCGGACACAATGTCTATAAACATGGTGTGTACTGTAATCCAAGCGCACTCAGGCTTCCGTTTATAGACAGGGCTTCCTGAAAAACGGGACAAACAAGTTTAGTCCACAGAGAGCGAATTTCACATGCAATGAGTCCAATCATGTACGAGAAAATAAAAGTTACTGCTGAATGGCTTCCTCGTCAGCCAATCAAATCAATCAAATCGAAGTATAAATTATAAATTATAAATTATAAATTGTTAAATATATCAAGCATCATTTTACAAACACTTTTAAAATAAAGAAAATCAAACCGTAAGATAGATAAGGCTGAATGAGAGACTGGTAGATATTAATTTGAGTGGTTTCTGATACAACACGGCTGCTCATCTTGTAAACCTGCCAGTTTACAAGACAGAATCATGAGGCACTGATTTTGCTTGGTAACTTACTTGTTTTCCTCCAGCAGGGCATCCATTGCCCGAGGGGCAATCCCTGGAAAGTTGCCATCGCTGTCCCCAATCATGGTGTAGGTCTTTCCGGATCCCGTTTGTCCGTACGCGAAGATACACACGTTACATCCATCTACGGCAGACTCAATAAGGTTCTAAAAAACAAGATAGGAGATAGAGACTGTGAATTGATCAATTCCTGCAAGGAAGTAAGGTGCTGGGAGGTCAAATGCATTTTCGCATAATTTTCGAGTGAGACTGCTTCTTACCAGAATATTAATAGCTTAAAGAAAAATAGATAATAGATAAAGAAAAACTTGGCAGAGTTTTTGCAGTGGAGTCCTTTACTACAAACGTTGACTGGAACTTTGTTGCACATATATACATTTTGATAACATGACAGATAATAATAATATTTATTCCAAGCTACCATTGCTGATACATAGGAGTAATACATACGAATACAGAATATAGATGAGTAAATATACAATCAATCATTCAATCAAATTACAATAATAATTCAAGACATCATAGATATATTTTGATGTTAGTCTGATAATTGATTCGTCGGTCATTGAAATACAATACATAAATATATTTCTCTCACTAAAAGAACTAAATGCACTGTTTATCTTCATTAGATCATTTATTTCTAAGATCTGTTAATTTACTATTATTACAAAATGAAAAGAAATGGCATTCATCGCCAATTTCCTTCAGATTACAGATAGAACAAAAACGAGAATCATAAGGACTTGGCGTCGTCAATAACGTGAGCAGAATGAGCGAGAAAGCCCATGACGTTTGAAAATCAACTCCATGGCCCGCGCAGGAGCTCCGCTACAAAACACTCCGGCTCGTTTTGTAAACATTGCTTATGTAAACAAAGAATGCGAATTCCAGTTCATAGATTTACATTCGGATTGACAATTTTCAGGCTAGAAAAATTGTCATTTCGACACAGAAATGGAACCTACTTTGATATCTTCGAACACTTTTTTCTGGCCATGGTCTTGAAACACTTGATCAAATTTGAAGGTCTTGGTCTCCCTGCCAGCTGTTTTCACCACTATTGTGTGTTCGTCTGATGATGTGACGATTGAAATGTTACCCTACAAAACAAAGCAATTACAAATAAGAAGAACAATGTCCATATTATAAACAAATATTTGGCTAGAACTAAATTACAATATTATTGATTTAACTGCAAACAAAAATATTTGGCTAGAACGAAATTACAATATTATTGATTTAACTGTAAACACAAATATTTGGCTAGAACGAAATTACAATATTATGATTTAACTGCAAACAAAATGTTTGGCTAGAACTAAATTGTAACATTATTGATTTAACTGCAAACACAAATGTTTGGCTAGAACTAATTGTAACATTATTGATTTAACTGCAAACAAAATGTTTGACTAGAAGTAAATTGTAACATTGATTTTTTTTGCAAGAATTTTCAACGGTCAAATTTCAAAATTCAAATTGCTGATATGAAATTGAATTTCCATTTTATGAAACGTTACACGGACCGAACGTGCTATTCAAAGCAATGTTAATTTAGCTTCGTGCAATGTAAATATCACGCGTCGGGAAATTTCTGGTCAAACATATGGATTCGTGTAACAAACACTTTTTGGAGCAGAATCTAAGGGGTGGACCATTAGAAATTGGGGGAGGGGGGGTGGCAATTTTTTTTGCGTATGATTTTTTTTTTTCGGGGATAAGTTGGGCAAGAATGTTTTCGGACTCAAGGCCATGTACGATTTTGTTTTTCGGCAGACACACACAACATATCTGGTATCCTGCGTAGCGGCTCTAAGGGGAGGGGAGGGAACGCAGAGAATGTTCTATTTATTTATTTAATAATAATAATTTTAATCAATAAAACATCACTAAAAGTATGCACAAATATATTAACATTTTCACAGAATTCTTAACAGTTTGATTTTGAAAAGACACAAAAGTTATAGCCTTGGGTGACGCAAATTTGCGCTCTTGACACAGTTGGGTGCATTTTGAATTTCGAATGAGTCACCTTAATGGTGTTGAGAAAATTCGATGTACGCCCTAGGCCTTATATTTCTCGTAATCGCATCTTACGTCTTCAGAACAACTATTCTCAGCCCTTGCAGCTCTGTCTCTCAGATTTTGCATAGAGATTCCCAAGTCCGCGTGTCCCCTTTGGTCCCACAAGTCTTTCATAACCTCCATGTACCCTTTCTTCCTGCCATTTGGCTTAAGTGGAGGTTTATCCGATGTAACAATCTGCTGAGCCAGCTTTTTGCATTGTAATCAGACCAATGAATCTTTCCTCAGTGTCTTTCTGCCATTTTGCCACGAGGACAGAACGAGAATGTTCTATTTATTTATTTAATAATAATAATTTTAATCAATAAAAATCAATAAAAATATGCACAAATATATTAATATTTTCACAGAATTCTTAACAGTTTGATTTTGAAAAGTTATAGCCTTGGTTGACGCAAATTTGCGCTCTTGACACAGTTGGGTGCATTTTTCAAGAAAATCAGAAAAAAATATTGCGCGACAATGAGCGATGACAGGCGACATTAAGGAAAACAAAGTCATATAAAGTCTGCTCTATTCTATTATTGCCGCCATGTCGTTATCAGTTACCTTAAGCTGTTGAGCTGAAGCTTCTGTTTTAGCAACCCGCTCGCACCCTGCTAAATCCACAAGGCTGATCTGAAATTGAGGCAAAAAAAACAATCGTTGAGTATTCAATATGGGATGGCAAAACAACAGCAGACCGATGTTTGTGGTGGAGGCTTACTACTTACCTTTCCCTTCGGCACCGCCCAGAATTTAAGTTTCTATTCTGGATTATAATCCCGAGGATTAGGTGCGAGCGGGAACTTTCCGCGTTCATTTCTAAAAAAAATGAATAGTGGATGGTACAAGTGGATTGATGAAGAAGAAAGTAGTACAAGCAAGGCGCACATGGGTTGGTTGCTTCAATAGCCCTAGTGAGCCAAGGGGGGCTATGTTATGTCAAAGTTAATCGAGTGGAATGGTTAGAAATCCCGGCAACTTTAAAGGGTTTTTGAGCGCGGCTATCACATGACCTTGACAGCGCACACCTTTTTGTTCCAAGCTCATGTGCATGCATCTTATTGGCTGCATTTTGAGAACTTTTGCACCGTGACATTGCACAGACAAAAATATTCTGAACAAGGAATAGTACAATAACAAGGTGTTGAGTTTCATTACCAGTCCACTGCATGAACTATGATTCTTGTTTACATTTGATTTTGGGAAATAAACGGACGAAGCAGAGACCGCGAACTGCTCCCGGTGAGTCGACGCCAATGAGTCATTATGAGAGATCATGATTATTCAACAAGTTTGAATAGGTTGCTGCATATATACACTTTTGTGTTGTTTTCATCCATTTGTTGATAAAATTTCATCACTCGCCGATCGGCTCGTGTTGTAAATCTGATACAACACGGCTGCTCATCTTGTAAACCTGCCAGTTTACAAGACAGAATCATGAGGCACTGATTTTGCTTGGTAACTTACTTGTTTTCCTCCAGCAGGGCATAAATAGTATCCATTGCCCGAGGGGCAATCCCTGGAAAGTTGCCATCGCTGTCCCCAATCATGGTGTATGTCTTGCCGGATCCCGTTTGGCCATAAGCAATGATGCATATGCTAGAACCATCGACGGCAGACTGAATAAGGTTCTAAAAAAACAAGAGATAGAGAATTGATATTAATAGCTCATTCGTAAAATATTGTTCTTGCCACTCGAAAATAAATCTCATATCTTCGCGCCACCGTGTAATATCCTCTATTTACAAGCGTAAATTCCAGGTTGGGTAACCATATCACAAAGCTGGGTTCCTCAAAAGGGATACATTTGTTATCAGAATAAACCATGCAGTAGGACGTGTGGGCTGTGTATGATTGTAGTTCCGCTTTTAGGTATTGCCTAATCTAGATATTAGCTACTTTTTAGTAATGACTTGAAAGTGGCCCGACTCTTTGCTTGACTCTTGCTGATTCCCCCAAAAAAAATTCGTTCTAGCCTCTGGCCTAGAAAAAATATCGCGCAAGCAAACCTTTTGGTAGCCTATTTCAAAATCCAGTAAATTGAAAATAATTAGAAAACAAGTGAAACATTTTCAATTTTCAAAGGCAAAAACACTCGCCTGGAATATCTTGAAATCGGCTTGGTGAATTTTCTCTGAACTTCGTATATGTATAGACAATTACCTAAGGATTTGCGCTTGGTGTGTCATTTTAAAAGTTTAGATCGAATTTCACGTGGACGTTTGGACTGGAAGCAGCGAGGTGGTTGACTCACTCGCCAATTTTTGCCGTTAAAATCAATTTTTAAAGCATCGGTTTGCAGTAAGCTCATTCTCTAAGCACAAGTCTATGCACCTAATACTCATCTTTCCCTGGAAAAATAATTTTTGTGAAAAAGAGTTTTTAGGATCGAAAAATCATTATAAAATATCTGTTTTTATGCAAATTTGCATGTCCCAGCGTCACACGTTCAGCGCCTGGTGTAAAAATATTTTTACTTATTTCTTCATGGATAAAACATATACCGCAAAATTTGCCATAAATCGAAGGTCCAATCCTAAATGAAATGGTATTTTCTTCAATATATGCATCTTCTTCGATATTATTAGTGAAAACGTCTTTGCCATACATACATACATACAATTTTATTTAGGCACAGTGGCCTCACACAACAAGTACAGTAATTTACCTAATACTGTAAACGCTGGTTTCCAGGGGGGCTGTGCTTATTAAAAAACTGTATTATAATACTGGATTAAGAATCACTGATTGCAGACACCTTTAAAAAAAAGAGTCAGCATGTCTCCGTGGAAGGGTCAAGTCAATCAGGCACTTGAATTCCTTAATTGAATTTGCCTTCTTGGCAGTTGTTGGTAGGCTGTTCCATAGCATTGCACCACTGTACTTAAAGCTACGTTTAAGGAAATTCGTGTTCGGCCTTGGGAGCACTGGGTCAGTTTCACGGCTTCTCAGGATATATTTTATCCCTGTATCCTGTAGCCTCGTAAAGCTTTCTCTCAGGTTAGGTGCGGAGTGCCCGTTTAATATTTTAAAAATATATGTACCCTTAGACTTTACATGTCTCCTATCAAGTTTCTCCCATTCAAGTTTTTCAAGGATCATTTGAGATGGGGAATCGTAATTTGCACCCGTTATGACTCGTGCGGCCCGGTTCTGCAGTCTCTGAAGCTTTTTTCGTGTCCCAAAAATTTGATAATTTTAGCGTATTTCAGGTTTTTTAGATTAATTGTCAAAATAAGCAACGCCACAATGAAACAAACTGAGCCAACTGTGGTCTATAGATTTTTATGTCGAAATGTGGCATTCTGACTGAGATCGGAAATAAGTTCTTGGAAATATAAAATTTCAAAGTTTATTGAAAGCATTGTCCCCCACCAAAATTTAAAGCATAATAATACGACCGGGGTTTGTATTTCCTCTAATATATAGATAACCATAAGCCTTATTGCACTAAGAAACTACAGATGTGTGGTCTAGTACAATTGCAAGTCATTTGGTCTATAGCGCTCTTTCGCTATTCTTCCCAGTCGCCTGTGAAACGCCCTTTTCAGTTGCGCTTTCTCAATTCTCATCAGTCCCATACCCTTTCCTAAAGCTGTTTTGCTTGCACTATTGGCACATAAACCCTTACTGAGGCGCATTATGTCGTCATTCAATGCTTTGAGTGGAGTTGCGCGAAATGAGAAGAGTCGTACTTCTAGACCTTATTTTCCGCTTGTAATTCTATTCAATTGCAGGGTACGAAGTCGCTCTGGGAGCATCGCATGGACTGGGGAACCTTAATTCGTACGGCGAGTTCTTTGCCAAGAATCAGGGTTGTGATGCGATTGACCAAGGCCTCTTATACCGAGCCTCTTAAGCTCAGAGTCACGACATCGCGTAAGTAGGCAGTCAGGGAAGACCAGAATGCAACAATCTCATCAATCCCATCACCTTTTCCAAAGCTATTTTCCTTGCAATATTGGCACGTAAGCCCTTACTGAGGTGCATTATGTCGTTATTCAATGCTTTGGGTGAAGTTGCGCGAAATGAGAAGAGTCGTATTTCTAGTCCTTGTTTCCCGCTTCTTATTGTAGTCAATTTCACGAAGTCGCTCTGGGAGTATCACATGGACTGGGGAGCCTTAGTTCGTTCGACGAGCTCTTTGCCAAGAATCAGGGGTGTGGTGCGATTGACTAAGGCCTCTTATACCAAGCTTCTTAAGCGCAGAGTCATGACATCGTGTAAGTAGGCAGTCAGAGGGAAGACGAGAGTGCAACTTGAGCGCTGGCAACTGAAAAGGGAGACGTCACTTCGATGTCAAAATAACCGCTCTTTCGCTATTCTTCCCAGTCGCCTGTGAAACGCCCTTTTCATTTGCGCTTTCTCAATTCTCATCAGTCCCATACCCTTTCCTAAAGCTGTTTTGCTTGCACTATTGGCACATAAACCCTTACTGAGGCGCATTATGTCGTCATTCAATGCTTTGAGTGGAGTTGCGCGAAATGAGAAGAGTCGTACTTCTATACCTTATTTTCCGCTTCTAATTCTATTCAATTTCAGGGTACGAAGTCGCTCTGGGAGCATCGCATGGACTGGGGAGCCTTTATTCGTTCGGCGAGTTCTTTGCCAAGAATCAGGGTTGTGGTGCGATTGACCAAGGCCTCTTATACCGCGCCTCTTAAGCTCAGAGTTATGACATCGCGTAAGTAAGCAGTCAGGAAAGACGAGAATGCAAAAATTTTATCAATCCCATCACCTTTTTCAAAGCTGTTTTGCTTGCAATAGTGACACGTAAGCCCTTACTGAGGCGCATTATGTCGACATTCAATGCTTTGAGTGGAGTTGCGCGAAATGAGAAAAGTCGTAATTTCTAGTCCTTATTTCCTGCTTCTTATTGTAGTCAATTTCACGAAGTCGCTCTGGGAGTATCACATGGACTGGGGAGCCTTAGTTCGTTCGACGAGCTCTTTGCCAAGAATCAGGGGTGTGGTGCGATTGACCAAGGCCTCTTATACCAAGCTTTTTAAGCGCAGAGTCATGACATCGCGTAAGTAGGCAGTCAGAGGGAAGACGAGAATGCAACTTAAGCGCTGGCAACTGAAAAGTGAGACGTCACTTCGAGGTCAAAATAACCGCTCTTTCCCTATTCTTCTCAGTCAAGTGTGAAACGCCTTTTTCATTTGGGCTCTCTCATCTCACCCATCCCATCACCTTTCTCAAAGCTGTAATAGTGACACGTAAGCCTTTACTGAGGTGCATTATATCGTCATTCAATGCTTTGAGTGAAGTTGCGCGAAATGAGAAGAGTCGTATTTCTAGTCCTTGTTTCCGCTTCTTATTGTAGTCAATTTCAGGGTACGAAGTCGCTCTGGGAGTATCACATGGACTGGGGAGCTATATTTCGTTCGACGAGCTCTTTGACAAGAATCTGGCGAGGTAAGATTGACCAAGACCTCTTATACCAAGCTTCTTAAGCGCAGAGTCATGACATCGTGTAAGTAGGCAGTCTGAGGGAAGACGAGAGTGCAACTTGAGCGCTGGCAACTGAAAAGGGAGACGTCACTTCGATGTCAAAATAACCGCTCTTTCGCTATTCTTCCCAGTCGCCTGTGAAACGCCCTTTTCATTTGCGCTTTCTCAATTCTCATCAGTCCCATACCCTTTCCTAAAGCTGTTTTGCTTGCACTATTGGCACATAAACCCTTACTGAGGCGCATTATGTCGTCATTCAATGCTTTGAGTGGAGTTGCGCGAAATGAGAAGAGTCGTACTTCTATACCTTATTTTCCGCTTCTAATTCTATTCAATTTCAGGGTACGAAGTCGCTCTGGGAGCATCGCATGGACTAGGGAGCCTTAATTCGTTCGGCGAGTTCTTTGCCAAGAATCAGGGTTGTGGTGCGATTGACCAAGGCCTCTTATACCGCGCCTCTTAAGCTCAGAGTTATGACATCGCGTAAGTAAGCAGTCAGGAAAGACGAGAATGCAAAAATTTTATCAATCCCATCACCTTTTTCAAAGCTGTTTTGCTTGCAATAGTGACACGTAAGCCCTTACTGAGGCGCATTATGTCGACATTCAATGCTTTGAGTGGAGTTGCGCGAAATGAGAAAAGTCGTAATTTCTAGTCCTTATTTCCTGCTTCTTATTGTAGTCAATTTCAGAGTACGAAGTCGCTCTGGGAGCATCGCATAAACTGGGAAGCCTTACTTCGTTCGACGAGCTCTTTGCTAAGAATCTGGCGTGGTGCAATTGACCAAGGCCTCTTATACCAAGCTTCTTAAGCGCAGTTTCATGGCATTGCGTAAGTAGGCAATTAGTGGGAAGACGAGAATGCAACATACGTGCTGGCAACTGAAAAGGGAGACGTCAGTTCGAGGTCAAAATAACCGCTCTTTCGCTATTCTTCCAAGTCGCCCGTAAAACGCCTTTTTCTGTTGCGCTCGCGCATCTCATCAATCCCATCACCTTTCCCAAAGCTGTTTGCTTGCAATAGTGACACGCAAGCCCTTAATGAGGCGCGTTATGTCGCCATTCAATGCTTTCAGTGGAGTTGCGCAAAATCAGAAGAGTCGTTTTCTAGCCCTTATTTCCCGCTTCTTATTGTAGTCAACTTCAGGGTACGGCAAGTCGCTCTGGGAGCATTGCATGGACTGGGGAGCTTTAGTTCGTTCGGCGAGTTCTTTGCCAATAATAACGTGCGGTGCAATTGTCCAAGGCTTCTAATACCACGCCTCGACGGGTAGGCAGTCACTTCGAAGTCAAAATAACCCCCTATTTCGCTATTCTTCCCAGGCGCCTGTGAAACGCCTTTTTTAGTTGTCCGGCGCTCATTTGCATTCTAATTGGTCCTTATTTCTGGAAACGAATCAAATTTTTAACTGAACGTAGCTGTGTATTTGATTTGATTTGATTCGATTTGATTCGCTGACGAGTAAGCCATTCAGCAGAATCTTTTACTTTCTCTTTCATGTTTGATTACAAGTTGGATTTGGACTCATTGCATGTCAAATTCGCTCTCTGTTGACTAAACTTGTTTGTCGTGTTTTCCAGGAAGCGCAGTAGAAAGCTTGAATGCCCTAGGTGACGTCATTTCCGCCTTGTCAAGCAAGCAGGAGTTTATCCCGTACAGGAATAACAAGCTCACGTGACTCACTCACTGTATGATTCACTTGGTGGTAAGTGTTCTCTTCTCTTGAGATTTCTAGGGTCCTGCTCTCCAACTGGGCACCGCGGCACTTGAGAGTATCAAAATAACATATTGGAGCACACTTGCTATTTAATTGTAAACCATTTTAAGGATAATCCTTAAATCAAGCGCATTATACATTTAAGGATAATCCTTATTTTAATCTTGAGACCCTGTTGCTTAAGGTTACGCATCACGAGCAAAAAAACATAAGAAAAGATGCCAAGAAAACTTACAAAACAAACAAAATCTCTCGACTCAAAGGCGTAAGTTTGCTATTCTTTCTTGAAGGCCCATCATCAACAGAGAGCCTTTGCGGGATATCAGAGCAGCCACTCAGAGCAGCCGAAAACAAATAGAATTATTTGAAAACAAAAGAAAACGGGGCGCCTGCCGGTCGATGTAAAAGCACGTTTTGCAGTTTGTCTTCAACTTCACGTTGCTATTACGCTAAGAAGCTGTTATTTTTGAGATAGAAAAAAATAATTACTTTTTTAAAAGATCAAAAACGCCAACAAAAGGCCCATTGTAATAACTTTAGCGAGTATGTAGCGTATTATCTTGGCTCTAAAATGAAAATTTTGGCGGCCTCTAATATATTAGAGCCCGCGAAAGTCAATTGTCGTTATGACGGTCGCCATATATTCTCATTTTTGTACTCAATGCTCTCCAAAGTTATGATAATAGTATAAATGTAGTTGTTTTAGGCGTAAATGTGTTTTGGGTTTCAGTGCTGATTTCAGCCAGAGTCGGGCCCAAAACATATTTACGCCCGTGAACGTCAACTATATTGTTATAGCGGAGCTCCTTGCGGCGGCCGAAGGCCGCAGCAAAGCGGAGCACCATACCTAAGAAAACAGCGTCAAAAACTGCAAATATAGTATTGGGTACCCTGTGTGAGTTTATTGAGTAACCTGGGGAAATTGCTAGGGGTCGATCCGATTTTTGGACGTCTCAGGAAGCCCCGGATGTTGTACGTGTTCCTGAAGCCTGACGTCACAATAGCGTCCCGGATGTTGTACGTGTTCCTGAAGCCTGACGTCACAATAGCGTCAAGCATGCTCAACTAACGGGGGGAGGGGCGCGTTGTCAGGAGGGCGAGGAGGGAGTGCTCAACTAACGGGAGAGGGGCGCGTTGTCAGGGCTGCTAAAAAAAAGGGCTGCTAGCGGCTGAAAAAACGACCTACAGTAATTATTCAAAGGAGAAATGCCCGAAGAAGAAAGGAAGAAGCCATGGAATCCAAAGATTTGGTAGAATGGGGAATAATAATCAAGTTGGAGTATTTTCTTTGCCGGCTTGCTCCTGAAATTCTTCCTTCCAGTCGGAGTTTCAATCAAGGCCGACAAAAAGCACCTCCAAATGATAAAAATACGCGAAGAGGAAGCGGAAATAAACCGGAAACAAGTTTCAAAGTTTCTATTGACAAACGTCTTTGTTCATGACCACCACGTGACCCGAAGCGGCAAGATAAGTGAAAGTAAAGTTGTGTAGTTGTGTTCCTACATCACACGATAGTCTGCTGTTTGTTTTCGAGAGGAGTCGTTTTCACGAGGAAAAATTACAGGCTGCAATTCTATTTAATTCGACATATGTTCTACTTCTCCACTGAATGCGAAAGTGTCAGGACTATAGCTGAATTCACAGGAACTGAAAACGTTTGTCACGAGTTACAGTACAACAACAATGGCGCCCAAAATCAAGCGCGGGAGTTTTCGTGTTTTGCCGTGTTTTGTGGGTTCTTAGCTCCCTAAAGACATGGAATAGCTTTGAAAGTCACGGATATAATGGCTGCGGTGTTGATTGGAAACTCACTGTTCGCTGGAGTTGGACAAACATTCAGTATGAAGTGGATTAAACTGCAAGCTCTTGGGTAAGAAGTTTTTTTGTTTTATGAAAAATATTTTCTCTGACTAGACGATCTCTTCTGGGAATTTGATTCCTCGGCCGTACGATTTAGAAAAGATGATCATAGACTTTCAACTGTGTTTTGGCGATTCATTGAATTATAGAATTGATTACTTTATTCTATCTATTGATAGCTATCTATTAATATTTCTTGAAAACTTTCGACCTGTGTTTCAATTTGTTTTGGATTCTTCGTGAGTAATGCACTAGTCAATTGAAACCCCCACCCCTAGGGACCCGGGAAAGGGTGGGGTTATCGTGGGGGTTTAAAGCATTTTAAAACAAGAGTCTGTTCCGAGGGGGTGGTGGATTTGACTGGTTTTGATTCTGGAACCTGTCCCCACACCCGGGGAATGTTTATTTGCTTTCAAATCAATTATTTCGGTCAATCTTTCACTTTGATTTTGGCCATGCAAATCTACATGTTAGCTACGATGCAATTAATTGGAAGCATTCGATTTTAATGCATTTTTCTGTACTTGCATCCCTTGTTTCATATAGAACACCACACTAGCTGAGGCCCACTCCCCTTTGACGATCATAGAAAGGTGTGTTCTTTCTTTGATGCTTGCAAGTAACAGGGGCGTAGCCAGGGGGGGGTTCCAGGGGTTCCGGAACCCCCACTCTCCCGCAGCGGAACCCCCCCTCGCCTCTGTTCTGGGCCGACTTACTACTAAAATTGTAAATATTTAATAGACAACAAATAAAAGCTCCAATAAAATGTAGCAAATTTCTTGAAACGCTAGTTTTTCCCCGAGATCTATGTGGAGTTTTTTATTTTTTGAATTTTGGAACCCCCCTCTCATAAGTGCTGGCTACGCCCCTGAAGTAAAAGGTGATTTCGGAGGCCCCAAGGGCATTTCACAGGAATTTCCTCCCGATGGAGTGGGGACTTAAACGGCTTTTGTTCAGGGGTAAAATCAAATCACCAACCCTTCCCCGGGTCCCTAGGGGTGGGGGTTTCAATTGACTAGTGCATAACCGGTTTGTCCCCAGCCAAATATAAGTTAAATGTTATGCATCAATAATATTTTCCTTCCTCAAAGGAAAGTGAGCAGAGTGCACAGAACGTTTTCCCATTTCTGTTGGATCAGAATAAAGAGAGCCTCTGTTATATGTTTCTGCCGTAGTTTCATTGTTTTCACCTCTTTCTAAAACTCAATAGAAGTATCTTGATCCAAGTTTTTCAAACTTTTCTCAGGGGGAGCATGCCCCCTCAAACAGAAATTATTAAGTTTTTCTGTCTCATTTCTATTTTCTCTCCCACCCCCCCCCCCCCCCCCCCCCCCCCCCCCCCCCACCCCATTTTCTTCAGTATTTTAAGTGCAATTAGGTGAAATTCAAGTACCTTTTTTTTCCCTTTTCTGAACATCTTGTAAACCTGAAACTTCATGAATTTCAGACCCTTCTACAAAATTGCTCCACCCATAATATGGAGTTATGTATTTGGAACACTTTTTGGACTTTGCGGCCTTCTGCTTAACACCCG
Organism: Scolanthus callimorphus; assembly: GCA_033964015.1. NCBI lineage: Eukaryota > Metazoa > Cnidaria > Anthozoa > Actiniaria > Edwardsiidae > Scolanthus > Scolanthus callimorphus. Next base: position 24,967,843 of record CM066924.1, read on the forward strand.
TATGGCCAGGAGTAGTGTCTGGTCCAATATCTTTTGAAGGGTCTGCATGCAAGTATAGTAACTTGTGTTATTTCCATTATGAAATCTAGATGGCAACCTGTTTCAATATACAGCTGAGGGTTTTTATAGAATGGGTCGACATAGAGTTTCATTGTAGTACTCCAGGGTGGAACACTTTGACATTATATTTTTCCGTTTTTCATTTTGTTGTTCATGGCATACATAAGTGTTTCAGTAACTGGATTTTTGGCCACTTTGTCAAAATTGCCCGGAATCCTGGTAAAATGTCTCATATTAATTTCTCTGGTGTATCTATCAATAATTATCTTGTGAAATTATTCTACTTACTATTCTGTCAGATAATGCAGTTTTTTCCACTGAGGAATAAATATTGTCCTGAATAAATCATGTAAGTATTTTTTTGGGTTGAACATTCTACCAGGTATTTTTTTGCGGGGTATTTTTTGGGGTATGATGCTGTTTGATGCTGTTTGGGCTGTTAGGTCTGTTAGGCCTAACAACAGCCCTAACAAGAATTTCCCTGTCCTACTGCTTGACAGGTCAGGGGTTGGGCCAACTTTTGATTGTGCATGCCGCATGTGTTAGCCACAACACCAAGATATCTTGCATTTTTTTCTCATGTGAAACAGGTGCCAGTTTTGTCCCTACCCCAAAGTTGTCCCAGGGTCTCCTCCATCGTTTTTCAAAATAGTGGATGATTCGGGAGAAGACCCTGGGGGAGGCTGAGTCACATGACCACTGTTTGAAAACATGGGAACGAGGTTGTCCTTTGTTGTGAAACGGTCGAAACGGTCATGTGACTCAGCCTCCCCCAGGGTCTTCTCCCGAATCATCCACTGAGTCACATGACCGTTTCGACCGTTTCACAACAAAGGACAACCTCGTTCCCATGTTTTCAAACAGTGGTCATGTGACTCAGCCTCCCCCAGGGTCTTCTACTCGACCAACCGCAATCTTGAAAATTACCCACAAGACGCTGGGGACGAGGTTGATATCTCGCCTCATGTGAACAAGCCAAGGTGTAGACAAGGTGTCTACATTTTTATTAGTTGAGTTGTCCTCATGCTTTTTGTGTTTTGTAAAAGGCACAAAGGCAAAAATATTAGTCTAAATATAATAAATGTATTTTTTGATACTACAATTAACTACTACCATCTTTAATTCCTTATAATAGTTGGGAGCTCCGCTTTTAGGCAGTGCCTAAATCTATATATTATCATAAACCGAGAGCCTTCGCGGTCCATTAGCCAAACAGAGCCGTACCTGTCAACCCAACTTGGTAAAAAAATCCTGAGATTCTCCTTCACGTTGCAAGTAAATACAGAAAATGTATGAAAGAATCCTGACAGTGATAATGCGGGTGAAATACAGTAAATGTATGAAACTTTTTGCAATCATTATGCTGATGACAGGCTTCAGAATCTTGTCACAGCTATGAAGTAGTAAAACCACTAAATAAGGACACAAATCAATATAAAATAATAAATATGTATCTATAAAATTCTATAAAATTAAGTTTATGAGATTCATTGAAAACAACTCTTGAATATACATTGGGGATACTTGTCATACACTCAAGCTTTAATCGTACACGACGAGCAGAAGGATACCCTTCGAGATGCACTTATCCGCTTATGTATCGAGTTACGCCCTCTTGATGGGCCATTTGCAGTCGTCAGGACCAACCCCGCGTCTGCCTTCAAGGCACTAGTCGCGGAGAGAGCAGTTCAGGAAGTAGGAGAGGAGCTACTCAGACAGAATCCAGAAGGAGGTCCTACTAACCCCAAGGCGCTTGCCCTTGCAGTGGCTTCTCTTAACTCCAGAATCCGGTCAAGAGGACTCTCGGCAAGAGAAATGGTCACTCAGCGTGATCAATTCACCAATGCACAGATCCCGCTGGTCGACCAAGACATCATACGCGAACAGCATGAAGCACGCCTAAGTAACCATGCTCATAGTGAGAAGTCCAAGGCCCCGTTAGGAAAGATCATGCACCCCCAACCAATTGAGGTGGGTGACCTAGTGTATCTACATCAGGATCGGGATAAAACCCGTAGTCGGAACAGATACCTTGTCGTCGCAGTGGACGGCAAATGGTGCAACATTCGTAAATTCGTCGGTGCGCAACTACGGAATCTTTCTTACCGCGTCAAGCTTACGGACAGCTACAAGGTTCCTCCCATGCAGAGCAGCGTCTCCAGTCATGGTACTAGGGCTGCGGTGTCCGACGATAGCGACAATGATGAGCCCCACGTTATTGTCAGAGTGCCGCCAACCCCCCCCCCCCCCCCCCCCCCCCCCTCGAGATATCGGTCCCGCTTGCACCTGATGATTCAGACAGATCCATGCCCCCGTGCAGATGACGCCCCCGAGGACCAAGCCGTCCCCGTTAGCAATGAGACGCAGCCCAGACGTTCAAGCCGCCTACGTCGCGCACCGGACCATTTGTCCGATTATAGACATAGACATAGACATGGTTTGTTGGTACCGTGTATATCAAAATACATAAGTATTAGGTTCCAATAAATGGGTAGTTAAAAAAACAAAAATAGATAAAGTTTAGTCCGGCGGGGCGAGGCGATGCCACTGACTTTTAGATTCATGTTCATAATCATTGTATTGACCGTAGCCATTCTACTTCATGGCTTCCCATGTTATTGTAACCGCTGTCCCAGTCGGACAGACGAAAGGAAAATAAGTCACGCCACTGGGTTACCTGTGTTTGGACTAGACCCAGACCGTCGCGCCCTCCCTCAGGTCGGCCATTTGTAGTCGGATCATACTCTGTTGGTTTCTCTTAAATAAAGTCGTCGTGTTAGGATTTCGTACTCAGATTAATTGGCGCATCTATAACTATAACTACCAGTTTCTATAACTATAACTACCAGTTTATTTGTGGTACCTTTAGCAATAGAACGGGAGTATTTTCATCAGAGGATTGATTTGCAGATTGATTTTCCGTAGATTGAGACCGACTCATTGTTGTTTTCTTCCTCAGATTATCGCCAAACTCAAGAAGGGCGTATCAGTTGAAGAGGAAGTAGAAGGATGCCCTTTCTAAGTACATTGTGCGTATTTAATTAGCAAATAGGATAGGCAATAGGTCAGGTAAAAAAAAAGATGTACCAGTAAAAATATCCCATATCAAGAAAGTGCTTTCGTTTTTATGGCAAATCCGCGCGGGTCGCCTGTGGTGCTCAAAACGTCACGTAACGAAAAACAGCTTCCTGTGGTACCGACGCGCTCGCCAAACTGGCCGAAATTTAGGCGGGGAAAATATAGCCAATCAGAATGTTCCTTGCACAGACACTTTGCAAATTAATAGATATCATATAACTCAGTGAAACCAATACCTCGGTGATTACACCAATTAATTCTGAATAAAACCTATTGGAGTGAATACATAGAGAATATTACACGGTGGTGCGAAGATATGAGTTTTATTTTCGAGTGGCAAGAGTAAAATATTGTTTTGACACGAGAAAATGAAACTCATATCTTCAGAAAAAGAGCACCATATAAAAACCACCAATGCCAGAGGTTGAAGTAGCTCTCTTTTGGAATAAGTTAAAATACTGATTAAAACTCGTGGCAGCTTTCAGGAGGTGTCCAAGGTTTTCGTAGCCTGACTATACATGTAATAAACTCTGTAGTTTTGTAAAGTTATCTCACAGTGCAAACTAGACACTTTGAGAGCCCAAAGGTGTCATTTCCTCAATTTCAAATTAAAGTTGACAACTGTGTGGCATAATTTGCAGAGGAGATATGATAATGACTTCTGAGAAGACTTGAACCATGCAGACTTGGGTTTTGGTTGTTGGAAATGGGGGATATATGGATTTTTTCTGGAATCACACAAGATGTGCCTGATTTATTCACCTGCATAAGAAGTAGTACACACAAGAATTGATCAATGTTGTACATACACTGCAAAGTGCCAAAAATATCTCCTGATGATTATACTGGATATCCTTAGTCATTTTCAAAAGGATGGTAAGTCACAGTAGCAACCATGACTTTTCACATGGATAAGCTCTTAAATGTGATATTCCAGACACCAATGTCATGTAAAAACCTCTTATCAAAGCCATTGTGGGTCAGCCACCTCAAAATCCTAGGCTCTGGGAGGTCAAAATTTCACCCGACCATATATCTAGTAACTTCCTGGTATGATATTCCCCAGTGGCATTTGGAAATTCCGATGGGATGGGGGGTTTTAAGAGCTCGGAATTCTGATTGCAAGGGGGGTTTCCGAAGCTGGATTTCTTTAACTTGCCCGGAATTCTATATGCATGGGGGTGGTAAACCATTTTGGAAATTCTGAATGCATGGGGGGGTCAAAAACTAGTGCCGCCCGTGGGGAGGCTACCTTTATTTTCTGGAATTGCCCATTGCACCATGTGGTGTAGTCCCTGTACAACAGTGATTGCAGCAAAGTGAAGATGGTCTTTAGACATACATTTCTTTTTGCCTCTATTTTATTATCTTGCAGTAGAATACAAGTTGTATTAAGACATCTGAATAAGTTGTTTTCCTTCAGATTTCCATAAACACATGGGTGCAGAATATTTACTTTCTGTACCAAATTCAGTCACTGTAACCAGACCCATGTTCTCCAGATGAAGGTTTGGCCACACCAAAGTTCTTCATTGCCACTTTCATCAGGGTTGCTGAGATCAAGAAAAAAAGTATAAAATACTTGCATAAGAAGGGGGGACTACCAGGATGAAAATTTTATGTATGTGATGCTTTCAGCTGTTTCAGAGATGCCAACCCCTGAATTTCAGACTGGGTTTTTTTTTCTAAACTGTAGAAGCATTGAATAGTAAATACTTTGTGTCGTCACTAAGGACTCATCTCCATTAGCCTTCTGAGTCTTTGGAGAAAAGCCCTCTCTATAAGAAAATGTGGGAGATTCTAGGGTAAAAGCTGGTCTAGGAGTAACTTTGCCCAGCCCAACCCGACCCTTTTGTTATTTTGAAACAACAGGGACCCTTTAAAATACAAGCGAGGAAGGGGATCGAGGAAGCCAAATAGTCACAAGAATATGGACTGATTAGTTCAGTTTTCGTAGGCAGTGTTCCTTTGGAATTCATTTAGGAAATAAGTCTTAATAAGCAAATTAGTCGAAGACCATGCGATTAATACCGCGCTTCTTTGAGACGATCTCCGTGTTTTCTCAAGTATCTTCTATATTCTCAGAGCCACATCCTCGACAAAAATATTAAAGCTTGAACTTTAAACCGTTTCTTAAGGCTACAATTAAATATTGCGCTGAAAATTGGCCAGAAATTCCAATCACCTACCTCCAGCGGCCGCCATGTTGTCGTTCTGGAAGGAAATGCAGTCGAACTTCTGGCCTCGGTTTTAAAACTCTTCCACTGTCTCGATTGTCTAGATTTTTTACCAGTGACTCGACCAAGATACTCTAGAAAGGCTTTCCGCTAAAATAATTCGCAGAAGGTTCCATATTAAACCTATTTTTTCCGTTTATTTGCCACACGCACCTTCACTGAAACCTTTGTATTTCTTCGTCCTATCTGACGGCTTTGCCAGCCAGATAGCCGTTGCTAGGTGACAGGCAGGCTAATCGATAATCGCGCGGGGGTCGTGAAAAAGGCCTATTGTCTTTGAAACTTTGCCCAAGTTCGGCTTCTATAGAAGCTACCCTTCGGGAGATGATTTTTTCTTTATTTTTCTGGTATTAAACCTGCGTACGCCGTCCGTCCGTCGTCGTCCGTCCGTCCGTGTACACATGGGAACCCTGTGGTATGCAAAGAAAAAATTATATCTCCTCAAGGGAACATGCTAAGACAACCATACTTGGGATATTTTGTCTATGCAACAAGGGGGGTGCTGCAACACGGACACGTGATGTGACGTCATCGATGACGTCACCTATGCTTGAAAAATCATTATCTCGTGAAGGGAAGACTAATTCAACAAAACTTGCTGGTGTGTAGTGTAATCTAGGCCACCAGATGAGCAAAATGAGGTGGTCACGTGATATGACGTCATGGATGACGTCATCTATGCTTGAAAAATCAATATCTCGTGAAGGGAAGACTCGAAGACAACAAAACTTGGGTAGTGTAGTCTAGGCCACCAGATGAGCGAAATGAGGTGGTCACGTGATATGACGTCATCGATGACGTCATCTATGCTTAAAAAATGAATATCTCGTGAAGGGTAGACTCTAAGACAACAAAACTTGGGTAGTGTACTCTAGGCCACCAGATGAGCGAAATGAAGTGGTCACGTGATGTGACGTCATCGATGACGTCATCTATGCTTGAAAAATCAATATCTCGTGAAGGGAAGACTCTAAGACAACAAAACTTGGGTAGTATAGGCTAGGTCACCAGATGAGCGAAATGAGCTCGTCATCATGACGTCATCTATGCTTGAAAAATTAATATCTCGTGAAGGGAAGACTCTAAAGCAACAATGTAAACCATGTACACATGGGAATCTCTTTCATTCACACAGATAATTTTATAACCAGGAGCTCCGCTTTTAGCCAGTGGCTAAATCTATATTACCTCCAGCTTGAAAACCCTACTCCTTTCGGGCCGAGCATCCCCGTATAGTCCAATATAGGAAGTACCCCCCCGGGCGAGAACGATCAGATTATCTAGCTTCTTTGGAAATATCGAATCTATTTACTTTAGCTTGACGGAACACATTTTGCGAATACGCTTAAATAGCATGCAGAGACATTCGCCTTTATCACACATGCGCCATCTTGAATTTTTCAGTCGATTTATTCAGCATGGAAACGAGGCCAAGCAGGGCGCGTGTTTTGCTCTCAAGTTGGAAAGCGAAGCCTGATGCTAGGATTTATGGTACAAAAGTTGACCAAACTACCAAAAGTACTCCTTATTTGTTTTAGAACCAAAAAGGTGATTGGCTCATTGCTTTTTTCTGCTTTACCGGGTCATCCTGGAAACAAAATGGCGGCGCGTGGCGAATGGCCAAGCGCGAAAGCCACCAATCAGAAATGCACAATACTGCAAAACGTTGTATTAATGGTTGAAATTCGTGAGATTGAAAGTTGAGTTGTTCGCGTTCATTACTACCCTTCGCCACCGCGCGATAAAGCGCAAAGAAAACAACACCGATATGAGTGTGACTCGTGCTGGGTGCCTGCGGACAATGGTACCACGCTTTATTTATTTATTCTACACATAGGTCTACTAATACAGTAAATCAGGTGATATCATGAGCTCTTATGACAAATGCATAAGCCTAATAGCTAATACTAAATAAAATGTACATCCAAAAACTTAAGTGCAAGTGCAGTTACAAGAATTCCAAAAATTTCTTATGTATACCTAAAAAAACAAAAAAAAACAAATACAATTCAAACATCAGCGCCCGATACGAAAACCCGGGATAAAACCCGTAAGGCAAAAAACCCGGGAACGTACTCCTCGATCGAATGCGCTGATTTTAGTCTCGAGGATTAAGACTTTGACTAAACATCTCATGAAGTTTGGTAACAAAATACTCTACGGCGTCCAACAGGCGAGATGAAAAATTATCATAATTCTGCCGTATTTATACGAAAATTTCTAAAACCTTATGCTAAACGTAGTTATGTAATCTTACATCATAAAACAATTGTTTTGTCGCGAAGAACAAACAATTATATAATTGTGATTCCATATGCTCAGAACCGTAATGAAAACGCTTTCCAACTGCACGATGTTACGTTGGAAAGCATTTATTCATTACTACCCTTCGCCACCGCGCGATAAAGCGCAAAGAAAACAACACCGATATGAGTGTGACTCGTGCTGGGTGCCTGCGGACAATGGTACCACGCGAGGCTAACAAAGACGAGAATCGACCGTGATTAATAGGGAACCTGAACATATGTTAACACGATATTACAAGTTAATGGCTTTAGGAACCTTTAACTTATCTTCTATGCTGATATTAATATAACTTTGTTTAGATTTGGCTGATTTCCAGCCAGCATGCTTATCGAGTAAACCTTCAGAAACACCGGCTGCATATGAAGCATTTGCGCCCCCCTTTTTAAGGCTATGAGTACCAAATGCCTTGACATCTTCTACAAACAAACTAATAGTTTCCTTGAAAATTTCTCTTACTCTAGAATAACTGATTGAATGCTGAAGTGCAGAACCATTAGAAGAAAGCCTACAAACTAAAGGTTGATCAGGACTATTTGGCAATTTAGACAAAAGTTTCTCAGTGATACAAACAGGACATGTGATCTTATTCGATCTGGCAAAATAGAAATTGTGACCACGCGAGCGCTGGTCGTTTTTACGCTTCGAACATAAAATAGACATATGATCATGAAAAACTGAGACATGACTTCTGTTGATGTGAATTATTTCATCAGACCGCATGAGGCCAGCAAAAGCTATGATGAAAATAAAGCACGTCCTCAAATTATATAGAGAAGCCTGAGGAGTATTGAATCTCTCTGCAACTTTAGAAATTATTTCTATATCTAAGGACTGTTTTCCTTTAACGGGCTTACCCAAGAGACGTTTCGAAGCTTCTAAAAACTGTTTCACCAAACTACAATCTGTCGGGGAAGAAACCCCAGCTAATTCATGTGCCCATCTCACGCCATAAACGGCTGCCTCAATCGGCGCAGGAGAATTACAGGTTTCGGCTTTCTCTCTAAGATACAGGCAAAATAAAAAAGGTGGAACAGGAAACCGATTTAAGCCGAGATTTTGTTTTTCCCATTTTTTCCAGTTAAGCCAGGCATTTTTATACTTTACATTAGTTGATGTAGCTCTGCAGTTAAGAATATAACTAGGAAGAGAGTCGGCAAGACTCTTTAGTTTGTCGCTCTTGAGTTCTTGCCTGTTTGACCAAATTCCAGCTTGGAACACATCTGAAAGAAGGAATCAAAGGAGAAAAAACACAACGAAAGTGCGAGATCTAAACTGAACCAGTAAAATCCAGTCTCAATGCCAACATTTTAAATTTCGGAGTAGACAAAAAGGCAGATTTCTTATTAGAATACACAATGGTGGATCCCCTACCAGGAATAAACGTGTCCACAAACTTCGGCAAATACAAGTGATCCTTAACAAAATCCACAAAACGGCGCTCACGCGAGCATAATAACGGCCAAAATGCAGCAGACTTCCATTCAGGTACAACTAACGTGCCCTTAGCCTTACAAGACTCCATATGAAATAAAACTGCGCTGACCAAGTAAGGTGGTGGACAAACATAATTGTTGCATTCTTTACCCCAGTCTTGCGTAAAACAATCTACGGCTTCTGTGCCAGGGCACCAAAACTTAGAATTGAAACGGGGCAATTGGGAATTGTAATGACAAGCCATTCTGTCCACATGAAATGGACCCCACCTATTAGAAATTAGCTGAAACAGCTTTCGGTTTAACATCCAATCATCTGGATCCACAATACGACTTAAATAGTCGGCAAACTGATTCTCAGCTCTGGGTATCCACTGTGCCTGAAAGGAAATACAATTAGTCATACAAAAATTAAAGATACTGAGAGCAATCTGCTGCAATTGCGCTACACGACTACCATTATGTACTATACGAACCACATTCTGGTTATCTGAAAAAATCTTTATCTTTTTTCCCGAAACAACACCCTTAAAACTTTTTAGGGCTAAAAATATAGCCAACAACTCTCTCAAGGAGGAACTCTCTTTCTTCTCTGATTCATCCCACATTCCAGAGCAAATTCTCTGATCGCCGTCAAAAGCGATATGCGCACCATACCCAGAATCACTGGCGTCGCAGATTAAAACTGCGCTAGACGACAAAGGTCTATTAATCGGATAGCCATTAAAGGCTTCAACATGAGACCACCAGAATTTTAGCTCATGCAATACTCCCTCTGGTGCGAAAAGCACGTCATTCCATGAATTTCTCATTTGAACAAAAAAATACATTTGCCTAGTGAACAACCTGGCAATAGGCCCAATGGCAACAGAAAGGGATATTACTAATCCGGCAACACTAGCCACACCCCTAACTCTAAGGTTAGGAAATTCGTTAATGAGCGTAGTCAAGTTTGACTTCAACTTTTTAATTTTCTTGTCGGGAACGATAAAACGCATTCTAATCGTGTCTATAACGACACCCAACCATTCCCCCAATTGACGTGGCTCCCAGTCCGACTTCTTAACGTTAAATTTCCAACCGGAATTCTCGAGATCGGATTTAACCAACAAACTCGCAGATTTAGCATCTGACAGGGACCTGCAACCAAAAATTCCATCGTCAATATACAGAATGGCGAAAATACCCATAGTCCTCCAGCGTGCCACAAGTGGCTTAAACATTTTAGTAAGTAAATGACAAGCGGAAGAAAGCCCGAAAGGCAAAACTCTGAAAACAAAGTACTTTACCTGACCGTTGTAAGACCAAGAAAATCCTTGAAACTTCCAGAAATTAGGATTAATATCAAGGTGATGGTAGCCAGATTCTATGTCGAATGTAAAGAACCAGAAGTTTTCTCTAAACATAGTAGCTAGCGTAGGCAAGCCTTCATACTTAAATTTAAATTTCTTGATAAATGGATTAACGGACCTACTAAGGTCAAGAACTAAACGTAACTTACGGCCGCAAACTACTGAAAGCGGATTACAACAGTATGGTCTCGAAAAAACTTCTACAGCACATTTATTAAGCAAGAGTTCATTAATTGCTTGGGCAACAAAATCTGCGTTATCTAAGGCGCTTCTATTGTTCTTGATAAAGCAAGGCGGAGGAAAGCTAATAAATGGAATCATATAGCAGTTCAGAAGAACTCCAATAACTAGAGCTGATAACTGTAAATTATTGAACCACCACGCTTTTGACGCCGATATGCGGCCTTGCACAGACTGAAAAAGACTGAGTAACGTCAGCGCTCTTGAATTCAAACAAATCTACTAAATTAACGTCACCTGTTTCTAACTCGCAGAAACGAGTATCATGAAATCTCTCCCCATCACTTGCTTCCTTGGGCCGGCATAAGGGAGGCTGGGGCAGCTGCAAACTGTGGCGCTTGACGAGCCTGCCACGAGAATTGATTTCCGCCGACATTGGCTGTGCTTGCATTGGACCCTCTTGAACGGTAACAATTTCTCCAAAAATGGCCGGGTTTACCACAGAGGAAGCATCCGCTTCTTCGAGGGCGTTTTTCACTTTGAGTAGTTGACCAGAATGTAGATCCTGCGTTGCGCCATCTAGAAGACACGCCAGCTTCTCCTGGTGGCCATACAGCTCCTCATTTCCCTTAGCTTTAAACACATGACGAGCAGAGTTTTCTAACCGCATTTTTTTGACTGCAGAATCTATGGATTCCTCACTTTGTCTCTTTAACTCATTTTTAAAATTTCCTAGCTCAACAGACAAAAAACTTTTCAGCTCAGATAGAATCTGAGGAGAACACGAAGCCGAAAGACCGGCAACTGGCTCTTCTTCCGGATCGCCCATAATCATACTAGAGTTTGGTAACAAAATACTCTACGGCGTCCAACAGGCGAGATGAAAAATTATCATAATTCTGCCGTATTTATACGAAAATTTCTAAAACCTTATGCTAAACGTAGTTATGTAATCTTACATCATAAAACAATTGTTTTGTCGCGAAGAACAAACAATTATATAATTGTGATTCCATATGCTCAGAACCGTAATGAAAACGCTTTCCAACTGCACGATGTTACGTTGGAAAGCATTTATTCACTTGTAGTTCGATGTTTGAAGGAAATGTGCGTAAATATGCTAATGAGTGCCGGATTATGTTTTCGCGCGCAATCAGTGGGGAGCCTGTGTCATATGTAAACAGGATTAAAGGATTAAAGTCGGCTGAGTTAGTAAATGGCATGAAACACTACTTCTTTGTATTTTTCTTTTTACGAGTTGCTAGATTAGCTGAAAAAAGAAAAAAAAATTTGCCTCGAAGGTTGACAGTAGCCTTAATTCGTTCTTTGTTTTATTGAATCGGCACGGATTATTTATTGCGGTCAATACCGCCTAAAAAGAAGTTTTGCATGATTGAACGTCCACAAGTAAAAGACTGGTTTCCATATAATCGCGCCGATCTCTTCTGTCTCGCCAGTCGCATGAAAAATGTGCACACGCGATCCATGCGTTTATATGGAAACACTTCTCTCGCGATCGGAAGATTGAATGAGATTATATGGAGACATTCAAAAGCGTTCGAAAGCAACTGATGCGATCGGAATGTATCCCAGAATTCATTGTTTCGAGACCAGCAGTCATCTCGGTCGCCTACACTTTCAAAATGGCGCACAAAACATTCATATTCTAAACAATCGGTGAGATTATATGGAAACATACGATCGCATCGAATCGCATGAATCTCATGGACAGGATCGCGTGTGCACTATCACTGTGTGAAAACACGGAAATCACGACATTTCCTGGTTCATAAATTTTCGTTGATACGCGGCAAATACTGGAAAATGACACGCGGCGTGTCTTGACGTTTCTTACCCAGTATCTGTGGCACGACACGTGTATTGGAGTATCATGGTACGAGATACGCGCTACGTGACGTGTCATTAAATTTATTGATACCCGAACACGAACACGAACCACGCGGCGTGTCCTGAAGTATCATGATCCTGAAACTTCTGACTTCTCGTGTCAAGAAAAATCACGAGACGAGGTACGTCCACGACACGCAATCAATAACGTGTCTGGAAGAATCATGTTCCTGACACGCCGACTTCTCGTGTCAAGAAAAATCACGAGACGAGGTACGTCCACGACACGCAATCAATAACGTGTCTGGAAGAATCATGATCCTGAAACTTCTGACTTCTCGTGTCAAGAAAAATCACGAGACGAGGTACGTCCATGACACGCAATCAATAACGTGTCTTGAAGAATCATGATCCTGAAACTTCTGACTTCTCGTGTCAAGAAAAATCACGAGACGAGGTACGTCCATCACACGCAATCAATAACGTGTCTTGAAGAATCATGATCCTGAAACTTCTGACTTCTCGTGTCAAGAAAAATCACGAGACGAGGTACGTCCATGACACGCAATCAATAACGTGTCTTGAAGAATCATGATCCTGAAACTTCTGACTCCTCGTTTCAAGAAAAATCACGAGACGAGGTACGTCTGTACAGTCGCAATTTGTAATAATTGTCGCAATTTGTAATACCTGTCGCAATTTGTAATAAAGTTGTCGTGATTTGTAATACCTGTCGCAATTTGTAATAAAGTCGTCGCAATTTGTAATAAAAAAGCTGTCGCAATTTGTAATACACCTCCGTCGCAATTTGTAATAAAAAAAGCTGTCGCAATTTGTAAGAAACCACCATCGCAATTTGTAATAAACAGCTATCAAGAATTAAAATTGGTGCCACAGCCTCCGTTTAAAAGAAAGGATGACAGGCAACAGTTTCATAATATTCGTCATGCACCGCCTGGTATTATGGCAAAAATCCTGGCCAGATACTACGTTAGATACGCAAGTTGCCAACATTGTAGGTCCAATCCGCAAATCAAAAAAGTGCCACACAGCTATAAACTTATAAACTAATTCGATTGCACAAGTCTCGGTATCTCCACAAAACAGGGCAGCACAAATAACACCCACACCGCTTCAATACAACATTCCTTTTTATTGGGTAATTTTATCGGAAATGCGGATTTCCAAAAACTGTGAGATATCAGGAAAGTGGTGAACCATTGTACGACTTTTACTCGGAGTCACGTTGGAAATATTCGTTGCTCGATGTTGTGTTACGGTGGATCAATAAAAATAGGGCTCCTAAACTCGCTAAATAAGTGATCAAAACCCAGCTGTTCTCGTGCAAAAACTGTGACAGATGTGCACGCTCCAAGGTAAGAATATGAGATCGAAATGGAGAACTGGAGAAGTTGCCATTCCATGGCATTACGTGGCATTTCTTTTCCATTTTCCATAAATAAAAACCTTACACAAATAACAAAATTATTGTAGTTAAATGGCAACAGCTATACTTTGCTATTTCATTTGTAGCTCAAACCAGGCGATTTAATAGTTGCGTATTACAAATTGCGACGGAGGTGTATTACAAATTGCGACGGAGGTGTATTACAAATTGCGACAGCTTTGTTTATTACAAATTGCGACGGAGGTGTATTACAAATTGCGACAGCTTTTTTATTACAAATTGCGATGACTTTATTACAAATTGCGACAGGTATTACAAATTACGACAACTTTATTACAAATTGCGACAGGTATTACAAATTGCGACAATTATTACAAATTGCGACTGTACATACGTCCATGACACGCAATCAATAACGTGTCTGGAAGAATCATTTTCCTGACACGCCGACTTCTCGTGTCAAGAAAAATCACGAGAGAAGGAACGTCCATCACACGCAATCAATAACGTGTCTGGAAGAATCATGTTCCTGACACGCCGACTTCTCGTGTCAAGAAAAATCAAGAGACGAGGTACGTCCATGTCACGCAATCAATAACGTGTCTGGAAGAATCATGTTCCTGACACGCCGACTTCTCGTGTCAAGAAAAATCAAGAGACGAGGTACGTCCATGTCACGCAATCAATAACGTGTCTGGAAGAATCATGTTCCTGACACGCCGACTTCTCGTGTCAAGAAAAATCAAGAGACGAGGTACGTCCATGTCACGCAATCAATAACGTGTCTGGAAGAATCATGTTCCTGACACGCCGACTTCTCGTGTCAAGAAAAATCAAGAGACGAGGTACGTCCATGTCACGCAATCAATAACGTGTCTGGAAGAATCATGTTCCTGACACGCCGACTTCTCGTGTCAAGAAAAATCAAGAGACGAGGTACGTCCATGTCACGCAATCAATAACGTGTCTGGAAGAATCATGTTCCTGACACGCCGACTTCTCGTGTCAAGAAAAATCAAGAGACGAGGTACGTCCATGTCACGCAATCAATAACGTGTCTGGAAGAATCATGTTCCTGACACGCCGACTTCTCGTGTCAAGAAAAATCAAGAGACGAGGTACGTCCATGTCACGCAATCAATAACGTGTCTGGAAGAATCATGTTCCTGACACGCCGACTTCTCGTGTCAAGAAAAATCAAGAGACGAGGTACGTCCATGTCACGCAATCAATAACGTGTCTGGAAGAATCATGTTCCTGACACGCCGACTTCTCGTGTCAAGAAAAATCAAGAGACGAGGTACGTCCATGTCACGCAATCAATAACGTGTCTGGAAGAATCATGTTCCTGACACGCCGACTTCTCGTGTCAAGAAAAATCACGAGAGAAGGAAAGTCCATGACACGCAATCAATAACGTGTCTGGCAGAATCATGTTCCTGACACGCCGACACTTCTCGTGTCAAGAAAAAAAAAGAGAAGGTACGTCAATGACACGCAATAAAGAACGCACCTGGTAGAACTATGTTCCTGACACGCCGACGTCTCAGCGGCGGACAAAAGTATCGTAAACACCCCGTTTCCCTTCCAATGTTGGAGCATGCCAATTTGAACTGAACACTGCGCACACCAAACCACTTTGAACAGGGGAGCGGGAAACAGCCTGGATAGCTAGTGTTTTATATAATTTCTGGCTCCGATTGTCTCGTGTCAAGAAAATTTACGGAGACAAGTTACGTCCATGACACGCAATCTATAAAGCTCCTATTCGGTGTAATGATAAACGTTCTTGACACGTACAGGAAACGCCGACCACCCTTTTACTAAAATGAATGAAACTCAATGGATAACATGTCTGGTTGAACCATGTTCCAGAAACGCTGAGCTCCCTTGTACGTTTTATAGAAATAACAAATGGATTGCCACAAGACACGTGACAAGACGAAATTATTGAGTGTTTGACGTCATTCACTTTTTCGTCTGTGCTTAAAGATCCAGTGTCGGATGGGTTGTGACAATCATGATTGATTTGTCGTGTTAATCTAATACGGTAAGAAACTTTCAAAATAACACCATTAGTTTGTTGTTCCTAATTTTTATTATATAAACACCAATGAAATACCGGGTGATCTCCCGCGCGAAAACTTGATATCTTCACACGTGAAAATATCACACTTGCCTTTGCTCAATGCTCGATTATTAGGCTTAACTCAAATAAATTTTGAATTAGGTATTTCATTAATGTTTATACTAGTTGTAGCTCTCGCTAAGTGCCAACGAGCAACAGAACCGTGTGAATCATGTTATGCCCTTTTCACAAAGTGAGTTTTTTTAAATTAAAACAAAAGTTGAAAGAAAATATTTTATTCTTTAGTGTTTCGTTTTGACATCAACGACACAGTTCCAGAAACAATCTACTGCACAAGAAAATTTTCCAGAATGGCTCAAGCAATAATTTGGGAAATGATCTCTGCCTATATACCTTTGATACAGACTATCACATGACTTAAACTGTTGTTTTCTTTAAAATATTCAGCAGTTTCTAGAGCATAAATATTCCCATTCACAATATGAGCTAGAATCCTTCGCAGCCCCTTAAATATGAGCCTCCTTGTTTGAAATGGCAAAGCGGGTTGAAGATAGTGACACAATAATTATAGTGATATAAATATAGTGATTCATTTTGATATAAGTTACGTGTGGAGATGCTGAATGTGATTGGTAACTATGACTATCGTAAGCATAATTATGCGAGAATAACAGCATCAACAACAAGAGGATCATGTCAGTTGAGTTCTTGTGCGTTCTTTCATACCTCCTTTGACCCAAATCAATCAGACAACCAATTTCCTACTTATATACTTTTGTGTGATCGTATCAATGCTTTGTTCAATTGCTGGCCCAATGAATTGTAGTGAATTATTACAATTACAATTTTTGTTTCGGAACCGGTTTTTCGGCACGCTCGCCAACGTTAGCTCTCGACAAAATTCTTGGCTTGCTACCCGATTTTGAGCTTGCTAGCTCAAACTGGAACACGCTGCTTCTCAAAAGGCACTCCTCTGAAGTACACAAATGTGTTATGGGTAAAAAAAGAACGCGAACAACTTAAATCTGTAGTGAAACAAAGGATTTTTTCAAACCTTTTCCTCTCGCAATATCGCCAAAAATCACCACGAGACGAATGCAAGCTTGGTAGTATCATTTCAAGCCAGCTACAAAGAACACGCGCGACGATTGGCTTTTGAAGTCACATGACCCGATCAGCAAAAAGCACGCGCTACGATTGGCTTTGCTAGTCACATGACACGGTGCCAGGCAATACTTGTAAAGAACGCGTACTACAATTGGCTTTCTCGGCTGCTTCTAGACATTACGTCATTTAGTATTACCTTAAGTTACGCTCAATCGAGATTTCTTTCGCCTGAACCTCGTACGGCTCTATGATGCTGCCGCCTCGCCAGCCTCGCGTCTTCGCTCGGCTGGCTCGTTGGCAATAATAAACAGAACATTACATGACCGCTTGGAGATACGGATTTTATCTTCTCGTCTTAAAAATGTATCTCACTCGTTCGCTACGCTCACTCGAAGAAAACACTCGAAGAAAATTCGTATCTCCGCGCGGCCATGTAATATATAGATTTAGGCACTGCCTAAAAGCGGAGCTTCCAACTATTATAAGGAATAAAAGATGGTAGTAGTTAATTGTAGTATCAAAAATACATTTATTATATTTAGACTAATATTATTGCCTTTCTGCCTTTTACAAAAAGCACGAGGACAACTCAACTAATAAAAATGTAGACACCCGTAGTTCACATGAGGTGAGATATCAACCTCGTCCCCAGGGTCTTGTGGGTAATTTTTAAGATGGCGAGAAGAAGACCCTGGGGAGGCTGAGTCACATGACCACTGTTTGAAAACATGGGAACGAGGTTGTCCTTTGTCAATGCTTAGTCACATGATCATTTTCTCCTTAGTCATGTCAAATTTTTGGTCATGTGATATAAAACAGCGACCTGTGGGCTCGAAATTTCAACGGCGCGATTGAAGCTCTATCTGTTTTGATAGTACCTGTTACTTCATAATTCTGCGAACTCTCGCTAACGATTTCCAACCGTCAAATCGCCTTCTGGCTTCCATCAATCAAAGTCCCGAGTCTCTTCGTCGTTACTCTTTGTGTTTTTTGATTGGCCAGCACGTAACCGTTGCTGGCGAGACAGGAAGCCATTTTAGCACTGCTTAGGCGCTGGCAGAGCACAGAGTAACGAAAAAAGACTCGGGAGTTTGATCGACGGAAGCCAGAAGGCGGTTCTACGGTTGGAATTCGATAGTGAGATTTCGCAGAATTATGAAAACCGCAGTAATATTAGAATATTTTAACTTTTGTATTTGCGCTTACTTTTTAATAAATAGATCTCGTTTTGTGTGCGTGTGTACTGTAATAGAGACACAGATGACGTCACAGAATTTCATTAGCAAAGGTCAATATATAGTACGCTATGAGACGCAGTCGAGCGTGACTGTTGTTCATGACATTCTGTGACGTCTTCTGTGAATCTGTTAGAGTACATTACGCACAAAAAACGGGATCTATTTGTTTTATATTTCCTAGTTCTTATCTAATTTAATTATAAGTTTTGGGATAGGTCAGCGGCGCCGGAATGGCTGCCACGGTGTATGTTTTGTCCGTCTAAGCTTGGGTGTTTTCGTGTCAAACTTTGTCTAAACGCTTGCCATGCATCCTCTACCGGCACATAAGAATCTCAGTGGCCTAAGCCTGTGGTTTTTTCTCCACTTCGCCAACTTGTTGCTGAGTTATGGTCGATGGACTACGCTCAACATCTCAAGCCTGGTCGGTCGCCATATTGGACCGTCGCCTGCCAATACTCTAGCCTACTCCAGTGCCGTTCTTAAGTCAATTGGAAAGACTCAACCGAAGGTTGTTATTTCGAGGGAGTTATGGCTAAAGCTTGATGAACTCGGAATCAGGAAGCGCTTTCGCTCAAAACGTGGTGGGCGAAGGAAGCCAGAAATTGAACCAGTAGGCCAGCCTGATTCAGTAGACCACGACTCGTCAGTCTCTGACCAGTTACCTTTTTCTCCTAACCAAGCGCCATGGTTCCCCGGTATCCTGTTGGCGAATGTACGATCCCTGCGCTTCAAAATTGATGAGCTCCAATCCGTGGTTAACTTAAATCTACCTGGCATTATTTGTATCACAGAAACTTGGCTTGACTCTGCCATAAGCGATTCTGCTGTCTCGCTTGACGGCTTCTGTTGTTTTAGGAGTGATCGGATGGACGGATATGGTGGTGTTTGTGCATATGTTAACTCTCACATTCCCTGTAAACGACTAGTGGACTTTGAGTCTCCGGACGTCGAATCCCTCTGGCTTACAATCAGGCCTTTCCGATTGCCGCGTGCTGTTTCAACCATCCTACTTGGGGTAGTTTACCACCCTCCAAGAAATTGTGCGGATGATAATACGATCTTACTGGATCTCATTCAAAACAACGTTAACTCATTTCTTAGTAAACATCCTGATGGGCTCGCTGTGGTATGTGGAGATTTTAACCCACCCAGCACTGGACTCACTGAACAGCAAGCCAAGCAGACAACCGGACTAGTGCAAATGATAAAGGTTTTAACCCGTGACACTGGTACTCTGGACTGGTGCCTAACAAATAGGCCTAAATTGTTTTCTCCACCTAAACAATTACCTAAGCTTGGCACCAGTGACCACTTCACCGTTCTTATACTTCCAAAATCCGAGTCTTTGGAAAATACACCGTCTGTCAGCTCAATGCTAAAGAGGGATTTAAGACCTAGTAGAGTGGAGGCGTTTGGCAGGTGGATTACACAGCATGATTGGGGAAGCGTTTTCAATCTAAGAAGTGTTAAGGAAAAATTCGACCTGTTTTCCACAACAATGTCGGAGGCGATGGACCGTATCTTCCCCTTTCAGCGCACGAAGTGTTGCACCTCTGATAAACCGTGGATGACTTCCAAGCTTAAGACCTCAATTACACGACGTCAAAAGTCCTTTGCGTCGCACGGAAGAGACTCTGCTATCTTTAAATACTGGAGAAACAGGGTTCAGCGGGAATGCAGGATATGCAGAAAGAAATTTTATAAGGGAAAAGTTGCGGCCTTGAAAGATAGTAATGTTAAGCGTTGGTGGAGAGAGATAGGGTTGACAGGTCAGAGGGGTACTACAGACAGCTGGGCCTATCAAATGTTGGACGAGCATACCCCGACCCTTGCTGCTCTCGCTGAGTGCTTCAGCTGTTTCCTCGCGGGTCTGACTGCACACTTTACTCCCCTTGACCCGACGGATGGTCACTTAGATCTTGATGTCCCCAGGGAGTTGCTAGTAGAGCAAACGACGGTGTACAATGCCCTGCGACAGATAAAGCCCAACAAGTCTCCAGGTCCGAGCCCGATTCCTAATAAGATCTTAAAAGAGTTTGCTATGGAATTGTGTCCTGTACTCACAGACATTTACAACTCGTCGCTGAAACAGGGCTACGTTCCCGACCAACTGAAGGAATCACTGGTCCGGCCCCTGCCAAAAGTTTCGCCTCCCAAGTTAGTAGACAATGATCTAAGACCCATTACACTCACAGGTCAGATAGCTAAAATCATGGAAGGTTTCACACTTAGCTCTTTGTATCGTCAAGTCATTGATAATATTGACTTTTTGCAATTTGCACTTCCGGGTAAATCAACTACGCATGCTTTAATTTACACCTTACATTGTATTCTAGAAGCACTGGACAATGGCCATTGCTATGCCAGAATTTTATTTACTGACTTTAGCAAAGGTTTCGACCTTGTGGACCATAATGTCCTCTGTACTGAGCTGCGCAATCTCGGGGTGCATAATGTGCTCATCACGTGGATCGGATCGTTTTTAACAGGTAGATCACAGTCGGTTAAAATTGGTAATGTCATCTCGGGCCATGTTGTACCGAGGGGTGGTATTCCCCAAGGGACAAAATTGGCACCCTTACTGTTTGCCGTACTTGTAAATAATCTAGCCAAACAATGGAAAACCAGGGCTAAATATGTTGACGACCTTTCTATAATAGAGATTATACCTAGGTGCTCCACCAGTGTTTTGCCGTTCATTGCTAGAGATATTTCCTCATACGCTAGTGAGCATGGCATGCGACTCAACCCAGTCAAATGCAAGGAGATGTTTGTTGATTTCTTACAGTATAAACCACACCATCCTCCTCCTCTGCAGCTTTCTGGGTCTGTAATTGAGCGCGTCACCACGTATAAATTGCTTGGTGTTCACATTGCAGAAAATCTATGCTGGAGTACCCACTGCGAGTACATTGTCAAGAGGGCGCGCAAACGCCTATACGCACTGCGCTGCTTGAAGAAGGCTGGTGTTGTTGAAGAGGACCTGGTCTTGGTGTACTCTAGCCTGATTCGCTCAGTGCTGGAGTATGCCTCTCCAGTCTGGGCTAACTTGCCAGTGTACTTAAGTTTTCTAGTTGAGAGTGTTCAAAAAACAGCCTTATGTATCATCTATCCTGGGTTTTCATACGAAGACGCACTTGTGCGCTGTGGTCTCCATACTCTCTCGGATCGGCGCCACGCAGCTTGTACTAAGTTTATCCAGAGAGTACGGGACACTGGTGTCCTTGCCAACTTGTTACCACCGCGCACAAGTGTGTCTCATGGATATAATCTTCGGTCTGGCGCTGCTAGGGGTGACCCAGCTGTGGCCTCGACAAAGCGATTAGGTATGTTTGTCACATATAGATATAGTTGATGTGTGTGAGATGTATGTAATATTTTTTTTTTTTTTGTAATTAATTGAATCCTGACCACTCTTGTAATTTAGCTGTTAAGCTACGAAAAGAGTAATTAAACTGATTATTATTATTATTAGCATAATTCAGCTTTTGGCTGCAACGTTTTAACCAATTAACTATCTATCTACCTATCTTGCCTCTTGCTGAATAGGCTAATGGCTCTGGGATCCTCTGGACCTTTATAACAAGGTCATTTAACCATCTGTATAAATTAGCTACAATAGCTTTTGATGCCCTAGAGGCAGTATAATTTACCTATGGACAAACCCATCACATACGTCCATCAGCTATAGCCCAATAGAATAAGCTTACTAATATGTATAGAGGCAAGGAAGCTAATGTATAAAATGTATTTCCATGAAAGGGGGGCACAAAGTGAAAATAATGGAAGCCAAAGTTGACACTGTTCCAGCAAATACAGTAAATGTATGGAAAAATCTATCGAAAAAGCGGCTTCCACTGGAATTTCAAAAGTGGTAGATTAATTTCTTAAAATATCGAGTTCCTTGATAGGGGGTACAGCTATGGAACAGCCCATTCTGGTCACCCGTATGTAGAACAGCCCATTCTGGTCACCCATATGTGAAATCATTAATCATGATTAAGTCAAGAGGAGAGCACTCCCCGGAGCCAATAGAATACAGAGTCTCCTGGCCCGTAGCCAGGGGGGTTCCGGGGGTGCGCAAGCACCCCCCACACGACAAAAAGGTCCACATTTAAGAGCGGTTTGCACTAACGGTCGCCTATGGGCTGCAATAGAATTTTTTTTCAAATCTCTCAAACTTCGCTCGATGAAAGGCCTTTGGACACTAATTTGTCGATATAAGTTTGAGCTCATTCTGATAAATATTTTTAGCACGCGAAGCCAAAACACGAAATTTGACCTCACTTCCGGTTTTACGAGTCTATTTTAGAGCACCTACAAAAATGCTCAAAATCTATTTTAATCGATTTCGACTCATTCAAAAACCTAAGAAATCAAAAGACAATGTAATTAGGATCATGTAGAATACTTTTAAGAGGCCTTGTCTGAGAAAGCGTTCCAGGTGATCAAAGTGGGGGGTAACCGATTTCCTTCAAATTTGTGCCAGAAGTTACCCTTAGTGAGATATTCTAGGAGCCAGTTTGGTTTCGTGTTCCAGCTTTTTGGTTCAAAGTTACAAGGGGGGTCTTGTTTTTGCCTCCCTGACCCCCAAAATTCAGTGTTTCAAGGGGGTATGTTGTCACCAGCATCAAACTTAACACAGGGAATACTTGGAATCATTTACTGTATGGTAGGTATCTACTATGAATAGGCTCTCATATAAACTAGGTGATGTTGGTATAGAGGTGCTTGGTCGAGAGAGAACTGGCACTAGTTATGGACAATTTTGAAGAAAATCAAACCTACTGAAAATTGCAATATTTCAAAAAAATAATTCTCTTTACTGCAGCAGTACCTGAAAGTCATTTTACCACCACAACCGACCTTGACCCTTGTACTTTCCAAATCAGTTGAGAAAAATTTGGGCATTTCACAATTTAAATGATTTTGAAGCCAAATAGCAAGCATGGTGACACACCAGACAACACTACAAAAAAATGCCAATTTTATGATTCCAGTTGTAATTCTTGGCAACAAAGTGGCACAAAATGTTATCAGTTGTACAAAGCATGTAAACATAAATTAATAGAGTGCTATATTTTGCAAAAATTACGATTTGGAGCCTTCAACCAGGCTAAACACAAGGGCAATACTGAGGTCGAAGGGCAATACATTGTGGAAATTGATGACATTTATTATTGTTGGGCGCATCAAGTTCTTTCTCCATCAAGTTATGTCCACTTTGACAAATATAAGGATTCAGTAAATCCATTTTCACTCCTGGCAATCACAGGGTAATTTAAGAAAAAACAACAGTCGAAGGCTGACTGTGATATTCACGGGAAAATCGCAAACATTTATAGCCATAACACACCAGATTAGCAGATATATCGTGATATTTGAAGTTCCTTTTCGTCTAGCGTTCCACAAGATACTCTAATCACTTTCAGGATTTCAAGAAGGCTAATCGTTGTATTTACGAGACGATACAGGCCCACTACTATATACAAGCTGGAGGCGTCCGGGAAGCCATTTTGGACGTGTGATCTCAAAGGAACCTAGGGCGAGTTGAGTTTTCCGAGCAAGGGACAAACCGGTCTTTTAATAACGTATTGGAATAACAACAGAATGCGGCCCTGTGACCATATTTGAGTGAGCTATGTTTTGACCATTGTTGTCATTAAAGATACGTTATAGGAAATGAAATACTGTTTCTATTTTGCGCAGCTACATGAGTTGGTAATTTCTACGATTGGCTCAATGTAGGACGCCTTTCGCGATGCCGAGCCATTTATCTCGAATTGTAGATGTTGTTGTATCTGCTTCAGTTGGAAAAGCTTCAGTTTTTTCAGTGCTTCATGTAATCTGTTCTCGCTGAAAAGTTGACAAAAGTTTAATTCCTTGAATGCAACAGGGTGAGGTATATCGATTTGTTGCTGTGCCTCGTCAACCAGTTCTTGAATCAGAGCTTCTCTGTGCAGAGCGCAAACGTCTTCGTCCTCATCTAAATTCTCTTCTTCTATCTCTTTTCCCTTCTGTTTTGCTGCCAGACGAGAGAAATATCCCTTGATGGTCTGAGTTTGCAGCCACTCTGATTTCGGAAAGTTTCGCTTGAGCTTCTCAGCGATTACTGCCGGGTTAGCCTTATCTTGCCTATTAGTCCATGAGCTAGGACCAAAAATTTGGGCTTTCATTACCAAATTGCAAACAAGGGCTATCATACCTTTTTGAAATACCTAGTATCTGTACTTCATATTCGTGTATGATAGACTTCTTGAATTGGTAGATAGTTTTTTTGTGTGGATTTGTTGTATGATCTAGTCCAAGACTAGTCCAGAAAGGAGTGCTTCTAACAATAAGAAACATACCTCAAGGTGTAATTTATCAAAATACATCCTCATTGATAACATGCCAGTGTGGCCTTCCAGGGCAAACCAGCTACCTCCAAGTTGCATGGTACTGTAAACTAGGTTCCAGCCATCACAAACTGGTGACTATCACCGTCTTACATCTGCATGGTACTGTACTCAGTGATACAGCCATCACAGACAGAGGAAGCCTGCATGGTACTGTATACCCAGAAACACAGCCATCACATAATGGAAACCAGCAATGTTATGCTGCATGCATGTTACTAAACAGGACATGTCCTATTGGATAGCCATCACATGTCAACACAAGGAATGTCCAGGAAGACCAGTCATGTATCACAGTATTAACCTAACTGGATTCCTCAAATTGTGTGCTTCTATTGTCTAAATGGTTCTATAAAGTGCTGTGGACCTCTATTTTCTCCTGTAGGTAACTACGTATGATTATACTACAATGTAGTATAATCTGGTAGCTGCTTAATCTGTATTCCAGATAAAGCAGTAACCAGTGCAATATTCATTATGCCATTCTTAAAGATATCTCCCAATCATTAATTTAATCATTAATGATGCCAGGAATGTCATGTCCTAATAAGATGGATGCAAGAATGATTTACATAAAAATACATAAACCGAAATGTATGTAATCTATGCCAAACATAAAACAACAAACAAACAATCAGCCGGGGGAAAAATATAAAACAGATCTATAGTCTGGTATAGATCTATTCATAGATCTATCAACATAAAATTAACCTAACTGGATTCCTCAAAATGTGTGCTTCTGTTGTCTAATTGGTTCTAAGTAAAGTGCTGTGGACCTCTAATTTCTCCTGTAAGTAACTACGTATGATTATACTACATGTAGTATAATCTGGTAGCTGTTTAACTGTATTCCAGATAAAGCAGTAACCAGTGCAATATTCATCATGCCATTCTTAATGATATCTTCCAGTCATCTTTTAGTTATTTTAATTATTTTAAGGTTATTATGTTAACCATTAATGATGACAAGAATGTCATGTCCTAATAAGACGATGCATGAATAATTTCCATAAAAATACATAAGCCGAATTGTACGTATTATATGCCAAAACAACAATCAACCACTGGGGAAAAAATGTATAACAGATCTATAGCCGTAGATAGATCTATTCATAGATCTATCTGCATAAAACCATGCATGGGGTTTCTAAAGAAATGTTTATGCCGACTGTGCATTTCATTCAGCCCTCGTCATCAGGGATTGGGAAGACTGAAGGACCATTAATCCCAGGTTAGATTTCTGAGACGGCCACGCGTTTCTGCTTTGGCACCAAAGCCCAACCCAACGCGTAAATGCAACAAGGCCAGTTCTTTAGAGGATCGCTTAAAAGATCAAAACTGAGTCAAAAATTAGGTTGTGACATTTATTAGGTTGTGTAATTAACCTTCAATCCTTAGTCATTAATCAATTAATTTACCTGGAAGAAATGAAACCTCTAATATAACGAAAACTATCCACCAAAAACAGAGTCTCACAGAATAATTTGTACAAAAGTTACCTTGGTTAAATGATGACCACGACCAAAAATATACTGCAAACTTATTATGAAAACAAGCCGTAATCTCAGCCAAAATCCCTGTGTCCACAGCAGTTAGCCATAAGGAAGGTTTGAGATGATAAAACCTATGTCGGATGTGCATTCCGCAGAAAAACCAAATGTTTTAAAATGTTTTCTCCTTCTGCCGCTCTTGTCATTTTGTACTCGCCATCTTATCTTGGTAACCAGGCATCATGGGCTCGAAAACGGCCTTACGGCCACAGGTATCCCAATGAACCAGGGACCCTAAACATAACCCCTGACGACTGTCAATGAAAAGTGAAACCATTTTGCCAAGGGGATACGCATAACAAAGGTGTATAACAATAGTTTGTTTAATGAGGTGCATTTATTCAGATGTAATTAATATTCAGATGTGATTGTTCCATTACAATTGAAATATAATTAGTATAGATGAATAGGGTTATATGATCATCCATGTGATATGGTTGGCATATTATAATGTATGCATTTATTTTATGGATTATTAAATGCAAGATTAATGAATGTGATAGAGAAAACCATAAAAAATAAGAAAAAGATAAAATGGAATAAGATTGGTGATGTTTAATATTGGGTGTCCTAGCAATATTAATAGTTAATCTACCTATATAATATGGCTAGACATTCCATGGACAGGATGCATGGTGCCTTTTTATCGGGACGGCAGGGGGTAGTGCAATGTCCACCTCTCAGGTGGACTACCTAGAGACCTACCGCCGCAATAACTTAGGTGCATACCATAATACATTGATAGTTTTTTGTGTGTGGATTTGTTTTATGATCTAGTACAAGACTAGTCCAGAAGGAGTGCTTCTCAAAATAAGAAACATACCTCAGGGTGCAATTTCTCAAAACAACACCCTCTTTGATAGCACGCCAGTGTGGCCTTCTAGGGCAAACCAGCTACCTCCAGGTTGCATGGTACTGTAAACTAGGTTTCAGCCATCACATACTGGTGATTGCCACCACCGCCTTACATCTGCATGGTACTCTGTATCCGGTAATACAGCCATCACAGACCGACGAGGCAGCCTGCATGGTACTGCATACCTAGAAACACAGCCATCACATAATGAAAACCAGCAATGTTATGCTGCATGCATGTTACTAAACAGGACATGCCCTGTTGGATAGCCATCACATGTCAACACAAGGTATGTCCAGGAAGACTGGTCATGTATCATAGTATTAACCTAACTGGATTCCTCAAAATGTGTGCTTCTGTTGTCTAATTGGTTCTAAGTAAAGTGCTGTGGACCTCTAATTTCTCCTGTAAGTAACTACGTATGATTATACTACATGTAGTATAATCTGGTAGCTGTTTAACTGTATTCCAGATAAAGCAGTAACCAGTGCAATATTCATCATGCCATTCTTAATGATATCTTCCAGTCATCTTTTAGTTATTTTAATTATTTTAAGGTTATTATGTTAACCATTAATGATGACAAGAATGTCATGTCCTAATAAGACGATGCATGAATAATTTCCATAAAAATACATAAGCCGAATTGTACGTATTATATGCCAAAACAACAATCAACCACTGGGGAAAAAATGTATAACAGATCTATAGCCGTAGATAGATCTATTCATAGATCTATCTGCATAAAACCATGCATGGGGTTTCTAAAGAAATGTTTATGCCGACTGTGCATTTCATTCAGCCCTCGTCATCAGGGATTGGGAAGACTGAAGGACCATTAATCCCAGGTTAGATTTCTGAGACGGCCACGCGTTTCTGCTTTGGCACCAAAGCCCAACCCAACGCGTAAATGCAACAAGGCCAGTTCTTTAGAGGATCGCTTAAAAGATCAAAACTGAGTCAAAAAATTAGGTTGTGACATTTATTAGGTTGTGTAATTAACCTTCAATCCTTAGTCATTAATCAATTAATTTACCTGGAAGAAATGAAACCTCTAATATAACGAAAACTATCCACCAAAAACAGAGTCTCACAGAATAATTTGTACAAAAGTTACCTTGGTTAAATGATGACCACGACCAAAAATATACTGCAAACTTATTATGAAAACAAGCCGTAATCTCAGCCAAAATCCCTGTGTCCACAGCAGTTAGCCATAAGGAAGGTTTGAGATGATAAAACCTATGTCGGATGTGCATTCCGCAGAAAAACCAAATGTTTTAAAATGTTTTCTCCTTCTGCCGCTCTTGTCATTTTGTACTCGCCATCTTATCTTGGTAACCAGGCATCATGGGCTCGAAAACGGCCTTACGGCCACAGGTATCCCAATGAACCAGGGACCCTAAACATAACCCCTGACGACTGTCAATGAAAAGTGAAACCATTTTGCCAAGGGGATACGCATAACAAAGGTGTATAACAATAGTTTGTTTAATGAGGTGCATTTATTCAGATGTAATTAATATTCAGATGTGATTGTTCCATTACAATTGAAATATAATTAGTATAGATGAATAGGGTTATATGATCATCCATGTGATATGGTTGGCATATTATAATGTATGCATTTATTTTATGGATTATTAAATGCAAGATTAATGAATGTGATAGAGAAAACCATAAAAAATAAGAAAAAGATAAAATGGAATAAGATTGGTGATGTTTAATATTGGGTGTCCTAGCAATATTAATAGTTAATCTACCTATATAATATGGCTAGACATTCCATGGACAGGATGCATGGTGCCTTTTTATCGGGACGGCAGGGGGTAGTGCAATGTCCACCTCTCAGGTGGACTACCTAGAGACCTACCGCCGCAATAACTTAGGTGCATACCATAATACATTGATAGTTTTTTGTGTGTGGATTTGTTTTATGATCTAGTACAAGACTAGTCCAGAAGGAGTGCTTCTCAAAATAAGAAACATACCTCAGGGTGCAATTTCTCAAAACAACACCCTCTTTGATAGCACGCCAGTGTGGCCTTCTAGGGCAAACCAGCTACCTCCAGGTTGCATGGTACTGTAAACTAGGTTTCAGCCATCACATACTGGTGATTGCCACCACCGCCTTACATCTGCATGGTACTCTGTATCCGGTAATACAGCCATCACAGACCGACGAGGCAGCCTGCATGGTACTGCATACCTAGAAACACAGCCATCACATAATGAAAACCAGCAATGTTATGCTGCATGCATGTTACTAAACAGGACATGCCCTGTTGGATAGCCATCACATGTCAACACAAGGTATGTCCAGGAAGACTGGTCATGTATCATAGTATTAACCTAACTGGATTCCTCAAAATGTGTGCTTCTGTTGTCTAATTGGTTCTAAGTAAAGTGCTGTGGACCTCTAATTTCTCCTGTAAGTAACTACGTATGATTATACTACATGTAGTATAATCTGGTAGCTGTTTAACTGTATTCCAGATAAAGCAGTAACCAGTGCAATATTCATCATGCCATTCTTAATGATATCTTCCAGTCATCTTTTAGTTATTTTAATTATTTTAAGGTTATTATGTTAACCATTAATGATGACAAGAATGTCATGTCCTAATAAGACGATGCATGAATAATTTCCATAAAAATACATAAGCCGAATTGTACGTATTATATGCCAAAACAACAATCAACCACTGGGGAAAAAATGTATAACAGATCTATAGCCGTAGATAGATCTATTCATAGATCTATCTGCATAAAACCATGCATGGGGTTTCTAAAGAAATGTTTATGCCGACTGTGCATTTCATTCAGCCCTCGTCATCAGGGATTGGGAAGACTGAAGGACCATTAATCCCAGGTTAGATTTCTGAGACGGCCACGCGTTTCTGCTTTGGCACCAAAGCCCAACCCAACGCGTAAATGCAACAAGGCCAGTTCTTTAGAGGATCGCTTAAAAGATCAAAACTGAGTCAAAAAATTAGGTTGTGACATTTATTAGGTTGTGTAATTAACCTTCAATCCTTAGTCATTAATCAATTAATTTACCTGGAAGAAATGAAACCTCTAATATAACGAAAACTATCCACCAAAAACAGAGTCTCACAGAATAATTTGTACAAAAGTTACCTTGGTTAAATGATGACCACGACCAAAATATACTGCAAACTTATTATGAAAACAAGCCGTAATCTCAGCCAAAATCCCTGTGTCCACAGCAGTTAGCCATAAGGAAGGTTTGAGATGATAAAACCTATGTCGGATGTGCATTCCGCAGAAAAACCAAATGTTTTAAAATGTTTTCTCCTTCTGCCGCTCTTGTCATTTTGTACTCGCCATCTTATCTTGGTAACCAGGCATCATGGGCTCGAAAACGGCCTTACGGCCACAGGTATCCCAATGAACCAGGGACCCTAAACATAACCCCTGACGACTGTCAATGAAAAGTGAAACCATTTTGCCAAGGGATACGCATAACAAAGGTGTATAACAATAGTTTGTTTAATGAGGTGCATTTATTCAGATGTAATTAATATTCAGATGTGATTGTTCCATTACAATTGAAATATAATTAGTATAGATGAATAGGGTTATATGATCATCCATGTGATATGGTTGGCATATTATAATGTATGCATTTATTTTATGGATTATTAAATGCAAGATTAATGAATGTGATAGAGAAAACCATAAAAAATAAGAAAAAGATAAAATGGAATAAGATTGGTGATGTTTAATATTGGGTGTCCTAGCAATATTAATAGTTAATCTACCTATATAATATGGCTAGACATTCCATGGACAGGATGCATGGTGCCTTTTTATCGGGACGGCAGGGGGTAGTGCAATGTCCACCTCTCAGGTGGACTACCTAGAGACCTACCGCCGCAATAACTTAGGTGCATACCATAATACATTGATAGTTTTTTGTGTGTGGATTTGTTTTATGATCTAGTACAAGACTAGTCCAGAAGGAGTGCTTCTCAAAATAAGAAACATACCTCAGGGTGCAATTTCTCAAAACAACACCCTCTTTGATAGCACGCCAGTGTGGCCTTCTAGGGCAAACCAGCTACCTCCAGGTTGCATGGTACTGTAAACTAGGTTTCAGCCATCACATACTGGTGATTGCCACCACCGCCTTACATCTGCATGGTACTCTGTATCCGGTAATACAGCCATCACAGACCGACGAGGCAGCCTGCATGGTACTGCATACCTAGAAACACAGCCATCACATAATGAAAACCAGCAATGTTATGCTGCATGCATGTTACTAAACAGGACATGCCCTGTTGGATAGCCATCACATGTCAACACAAGGTATGTCCAGGAAGACTGGTCATGTATCATAGTATTAACCTAACTGGATTCCTCAAAATGTGTGCTTCTGTTGTCTATTGGTTCTAAGTAAAGTGCTGTGGACCTCTAATTTCTCCTGTAAGTAACTACGTATGATTATACTACATGTAGTATAATCTGGTAGCTGTTTAACTGTATTCCAGATAAAGCAGTAACCAGTGCAATATTCATCATGCCATTCTTAATGATATCTTCCAGTCATCTTTTAGTTATTTTAATTATTTTAAGGTTATTATGTTAACCATTAATGATGACAAGAATGTCATGTCCTAATAAGACGATGCATGAATAATTTCCATAAAAATACATAAGCCGAATTGTACGTATTATATGCCAAAACAACAATCAACCACTGGGGAAAAATGTATAACAGATCTATAGCCGTAGATAGATCTATTCATAGATCTATCTGCATAAAACCATGCATGGGGTTTCTAAAGAAATGTTTATGCCGACTGTGCATTTCATTCAGCCCTCGTCATCAGGGATTGGGAAGACTGAAGGACCATTAATCCCAGGTTAGATTTCTGAGACGGCCACGCGTTTCTGCTTTGGCACCAAAGCCCAACCCAACGCGTAAATGCAACAAGGCCAGTTCTTTAGAGGATCGCTTAAAAGATCAAAACTGAGTCAAAAAATTAGGTTGTGACATTTATTAGGTTGTGTAATTAACCTTCAATCCTTAGTCATTAATCAATTAATTTACCTGGAAGAAATGAAACCTCTAATATAACGAAAACTATCCACCAAAAACAGAGTCTCACAGAATAATTTGTACAAAAGTTACCTTGGTTAAATGATGACCACGACCAAAATATACTGCAAACTTATTATGAAAACAAGCCGTAATCTCAGCCAAAATCCCTGTGTCCACAGCAGTTAGCCATAAGGAAGGTTTGAGATGATAAAACCTATGTCGGATGTGCATTCCGCAGAAAAACCAAATGTTTTAAAATGTTTTCTCCTTCTGCCGCTCTTGTCATTTTGTACTCGCCATCTTATCTTGGTAACCAGGCATCATGGGCTCGAAAACGGCCTTACGGCCACAGGTATCCCAATGAACCAGGGACCCTAAACATAACCCCTGACGACTGTCAATGAAAAGTGAAACCATTTTGCCAAGGGGATACGCATAACAAAGGTGTATAACAATAGTTTGTTTAATGAGGTGCATTTATTCAGATGTAATTAATATTCAGATGTGATTGTTCCATTACAATTGAAATATAATTAGTATAGATGAATAGGGTTATATGATCATCCATGTGATATGGTTGGCATATTATAATGTATGCATTTATTTTATGGATTATTAAATGCAAGATTAATGAATGTGATAGAGAAAACCATAAAAAATAAGAAAAAGATAAAATGGAATAAGATTGGTGATGTTTAATATTGGGTGTCCTAGCAATATTAATAGTTAATCTACCTATATAATATGGCTAGACATTCCATGGACAGGATGCATGGTGCCTTTTTATCGGGACGGCAGGGGGTAGTGCAATGTCCACCTCTCAGGTGGACTACCTAGAGACCTACCGCCGCAATAACTTAGGTGCATACCATAATACATTGATAGTTTTTTGTGTGTGGATTTGTTTTATGATCTAGTACAAGACTAGTCCAGAAGGAGTGCTTCTCAAAATAAGAAACATACCTCAGGGTGCAATTTCTCAAAACAACACCCTCTTTGATAGCACGCCAGTGTGGCCTTCTAGGGCAAACCAGCTACCTCCAGGTTGCATGGTACTGTAAACTAGGTTTCAGCCATCACATACTGGTGATTGCCACCACCGCCTTACATCTGCATGGTACTCTGTATCCGGTAATACAGCCATCACAGACCGACGAGGCAGCCTGCATGGTACTGCATACCTAGAAACACAGCCATCACATAATGAAAACCAGCAATGTTATGCTGCATGCATGTTACTAAACAGGACATGCCCTGTTGGATAGCCATCACATGTCAACACAAGGTATGTCCAGGAAGACTGGTCATGTATCATAGTATTAACCTAACTGGATTCCTCAAAATGTGTGCTTCTGTTGTCTAATTGGTTCTAAGTAAAGTGCTGTGGACCTCTAATTTCTCCTGTAAGTAACTACGTATGATTATACTACATGTAGTATAATCTGGTAGCTGTTTAACTGTATTCCAGATAAAGCAGTAACCAGTGCAATATTCATCATGCCATTCTTAATGATATCTTCCAGTCATCTTTTAGTTATTTTAATTATTTTAAGGTTATTATGTTAACCATTAATGATGACAAGAATGTCATGTCCTAATAAGACGATGCATGAATAATTTCCATAAAAATACATAAGCCGAATTGTACGTATTATATGCCAAAACAACAATCAACCACTGGGGAAAAAATGTATAACAGATCTATAGCCGTAGATAGATCTATTCATAGATCTATCTGCATAAAACCATGCATGGGGTTTCTAAAGAAATGTTTATGCCGACTGTGCATTTCATTCAGCCCTCGTCATCAGGGATTGGGAAGACTGAAGGACCATTAATCCCAGGTTAGATTTCTGAGACGGCCACGCGTTTCTGCTTTGGCACCAAAGCCCAACCCAACGCGTAAATGCAACAAGGCCAGTTCTTTAGAGGATCGCTTAAAAGATCAAAACTGAGTCAAAAAATTAGGTTGTGACATTTATTAGGTTGTGTAATTAACCTTCAATCCTTAGTCATTAATCAATTAATTTACCTGGAAGAAATGAAACCTCTAATATAACGAAAACTATCCACCAAAAACAGAGTCTCACAGAATAATTTGTACAAAAGTTACCTTGGTTAAATGATGACCACGACCAAAAATATACTGCAAACTTATTATGAAAACAAGCCGTAATCTCAGCCAAAATCCCTGTGTCCACAGCAGTTAGCCATAAGGAAGGTTTGAGATGATAAAACCTATGTCGGATGGACAGAGCGGAAATGACCTGTTTAGATCATTAAATTTAAAATAATAAGGTCAGGTTAACTCAGAAAAGCTTGATTTTTTGCATACAGACTCCTTGTCGTATTAGAAACAAAATATCAAAAATGACTTTTTTCTAATGGATCCGTCTTTGAGATATTAGGCTTTAAACTTTGGTTTCCGTGCCATTTTATGGGAGAATTGGTACTTTGATCAGGAATTCTGCAAACTTTGTTCAATGATATCTGAAATTCATATTCTTCAAATTTCTTGAAAATTTGGAATTAAGCTTTCGGTCATAGAAACTCTTTGTATACGGAATCTTGAGCTTATATATTTAAATATGGCGAAGTTAGATATTTCATTTTTGGTCATTTCCGCTCTGTCTGTCGGATGTGCATTCCGCAGAAAAACCAAATGTTTTAAAATGTTTTCTCCTTCTGCCGCTCTTGTCATTTTGTACTCGCCATCTTATCTTGGTAACCAGGCATCATGGGCTCGAAAACGGCCTTACGGCCACAGGTATCCCAATGAACCAGGGACCCTAAACATAACCCCTGACGACTGTCAATGAAAAGTGAAACCATTTTGCCAAGGGGATACGCATAACAAAGGTGTATAACAATAGTTTGTTTAATGAGGTGCATTTATTCAGATGTAATTAATATTCAGATGTGATTGTTCCATTACAATTGAAATATAATTAGTATAGATGAATAGGGTTATATGATCATCCATGTGATATGGTTGGCATATTATAATGTATGCATTTATTTTATGGATTATTAAATGCAAGATTAATGAATGTGATAGAGAAAACCATAAAAAATAAGAAAAAGATAAAATGGAATAAGATTGGTGATGTTTAATATTGGGTGTCCTAGCAATATTAATAGTTAATCTACCTATATAATATGGCTAGACATTCCATGGACAGGATGCATGGTGCCTTTTTATCGGGACGGCAGGGGGTAGTGCAATGTCCACCTCTCAGGTGGACTACCTAGAGACCTACCGCCGCAATAACTTAGGTGCATACCATAATACATTGATAGTTTTTTGTGTGTGGATTTGTTTTATGATCTAGTACAAGACTAGTCCAGAAGGAGTGCTTCTCAAAATAAGAAACATACCTCAGGGTGCAATTTCTCAAAACAACACCCTCTTTGATAGCACGCCAGTGTGGCCTTCTAGGGCAAACCAGCTACCTCCAGGTTGCATGGTACTGTAAACTAGGTTTCAGCCATCACATACTGGTGATTGCCACCACCGCCTTACATCTGCATGGTACTCTGTATCCGGTAATACAGCCATCACAGACCGACGAGGCAGCCTGCATGGTACTGCATACCTAGAAACACAGCCATCACATAATGAAAACCAGCAATGTTATGCTGCATGCATGTTACTAAACAGGACATGCCCTGTTGGATAGCCATCACATGTCAACACAAGGTATGTCCAGGAAGACTGGTCATGTATCATAGTATTAACCTAACTGGATTCCTCAAAATGTGTGCTTCTGTTGTCTAATTGGTTCTAAGTAAAGTGCTGTGGACCTCTAATTTCTCCTGTAAGTAACTACGTATGATTATACTACATGTAGTATAATCTGGTAGCTGTTTAACTGTATTCCAGATAAAGCAGTAACCAGTGCAATATTCATCATGCCATTCTTAATGATATCTTCCAGTCATCTTTTAGTTATTTTAATTATTTTAAGGTTATTATGTTAACCATTAATGATGACAAGAATGTCATGTCCTAATAAGACGATGCATGAATAATTTCCATAAAAATACATAAGCCGAATTGTACGTATTATATGCCAAAACAACAATCAACCACTGGGGAAAAAATGTATAACAGATCTATAGCCGTAGATAGATCTATTCATAGATCTATCTGCATAAAACCATGCATGGGGTTTCTAAAGAAATGTTTATGCCGACTGTGCATTTCATTCAGCCCTCGTCATCAGGGATTGGGAAGACTGAAGGACCATTAATCCAGTAGAAAAACGTTAAAAAATAAGTTTAAGTTAAGAACGTGATAGTTAAAAAATATTTTGCAAATCAAAATTCAATTGTTTAAAACACTTAACTGTTATTATAATTCAGTTTAGAATTCATTCATTCCTTTAGCTTTAGAATGATACCAAGATCAGCTGTTTCATCTTGAATTGGCCCAAACTAAATATTCGCGCAATTTATGAAAAATAATACATGTTCTACGGACTCAATTTGTTTCTACTTTGGATATATTATCAGTAGTGGCATGATGATCGATTTTAGAGAAAAGAATTTTGGTAGTAATGGCTATAACCATAAACCCTAAGCTTTTCTATGTTGTTTGTTTGGCCAGCGCGCGCACTTTTCAACGGGCTTATTTGGAACAAAATGCTCGCGCGACCGTGCGCAGAAGAGATGCGCGGTGCAAATCAAGGAATTCGCCCTAACAAGTGAAAGCTACCAATTCAGATTGGCTATCATATAAATTTTAACTTTGCACAAGACAACCTTTAAATTGATACCACTATCAATTTGTTTGCAATTTGGTAATGAAAAATGAGCTGGCTCATGGACTATATTGCCTTCGTTGAATACCTGCGTCAGGTAGCTTCTTACCGCTGGTGATATTCTTACATTCGCTTTCTGTTTCTTCAGTGCCCAGCCTTTGCTTGCCTTTTTACATTCTCTCTGGGTTTCATAGTGTGCGTCTCCCATCTTTTCTAGGTTCCCCTTCACTGTAGTCGTTACCGCTGCCCATTGTCTCTTTACCACGTCGTATACATTTTCATTATCTGGCGTCAGGATATGTTGTCCTGTGTCCATGTGATCTTCTGCATCTCGTAAGGTATCAAATGTCAGCACACACGCAGGTTCCTGGCATGAGTAGGTATAGGTAGGCGGTTTGCTTTTCTCTTTCGATGTAGACTTCTTTCTGCGTCGTTCAATCTCAGTTGACCACTCCTCGTCTCTTTTGAGGCCAGACAGAGCTTGCTGGGCTTCAAACGACTTGAATTGTAATCCTTTTCCAATGTCATAAGCTTGCCACACCCTAACACCATCATTATCGTATGAGAAGTTGTTGAATTTCGATATGCCAATCATTTTGTTGCTTGCGACACTGGCGCATGCTTTGCTGGGATCGATCTTGCAAACAGCAACTCTGGTACAATCTATTCCAGGTGGGGATATCAACGCTTGCTTGATGTCATTAGCGCTCTCTATATTGTGATTCTCTGACACATAGTTTCTCAGTCGCTGTTTACACGGTGCAATCTTCCGATCACACAAGTCTTTGCCTGCTTGAGATTTTGAAAAGTCATATGCCTTCACTTCAATTCCAGTCCTTTTGCTTGTATTGTGGATGGTGGTTAGAAGAGACACGTTGTGATAACACCCTGCGTTGTCGCTTCTAAGTATGGCTTGTGTGATGGTTGGGTGAGTCGCTTTCACTTGCGTCAGAACTTCCTCAAGTATGCATGAAACTGCAAACCAGTCTTGTAAGCATGAATCTATCGCGATAACGTAAGTGTGGATCTTATATCCGTTGGTGCTGGGAGTGGTGCATGGGCAATCAGGATGGTTGGCTAGGTGGATCGCTGCAGAGAAGTGCCAACTCAGCCCCCTTTTGCCAAACCACTGTGATTGCGTTTCTCTGTACCTCATTGGCAGAAGCTTCATTGCCCAGTCATCGATCATCAAGATTGTTGTTTCGTCCAAGTTTTTCAGGGCATCTTGTCTTGCAAGGTCTTGTTGAAAGCTCTTTAGCAGATGCGCCTTCCAGGCCTGTATCTCCGCAACAGCATGGTCATATGTCCATCGTGCTCTGTCGCGTTGGTTTTGTGTCAGGTCAAGTTCATGGTCGTCTATTTTCTCGTTTATACTTTCCAACACCAGCTGGATGCCTTGACAGTCTGTGCAAACTAAATCGTGTTCGTGGTTACATGATGCAGCAAACTCTGGTTTCCCCGGGTCAGAAAGTGCGTAAACAGTGCAATGATCTGTGCATTGTTCACTTGGACCAAGGTTGCTCTTGTATTGACTCTTTAGATAGGCTTTTCCTCCTTTTAGTGCTTTTACGGTCTTGATACCCCATTCCATTCCTGCTCCATTGCTTGCAAGGTCTTCAGCTAAAGACTCAAGCGACTCAAACGCCTCTGTGCCTGCGGCTGAATGGTTATCAAGCCCCTGAAGGGACTTTTGCTTTGATGCTATACACACCTCTAATATTCGGAAACAAGTGCGTTCTCCTAGGGCCGACTGGTCGTTCCGTGCGCATTCCGTCTGATATAAGTGTATGATTTTCGTAGCAGTCATTGTCCTTATCACTGTGGGAATCTCAATTGATTCTCCAGTGCTCAGTTTAAGGGCCTTTGTACCAAAAGCTACATCTTGTAGAAAGGTAGATCTCGAGACAAATTCAATGAACTCTTTAACTTTCTTCATATTCAATCGACAACGGAAAATAGGGTCTCTTGTTACCACTTCTCCGCGCCCAACTTCTTCAGCATGTTTTCTTGCATTTTTTATTTGGCGGAGTGAAAGTTCAGGCATCAATTCTTGTAATTCAGATTGGCTGTATTTGTCACTTATGACAGATAGGATTTGTTTTTTTGTAGACTTGTTGCTGCATTCTCTGTACGCCAGTATGATCGCCTCAAGTGCAGCATCCAAAGTTACACCTGTGGAAAGGCCAGATACTCTGTGTGACTGTATAATGGCTTGCCACATATGTTCCTCTTGAGACGGCGCTAAAGCTGTCAAGACTAGCGCAACTGCATCATCTGCCCTTTTAGTATACTCATTCTTGACTGCTTTAGAAAGGCTATTCCAGGCTACATCAATGCAACTCGACAGGGGCTCATATTTCCCTTCAGATATAACTCCTAGAGCATGGTTTAGCGCGTCAAGATTACGTTCTTTACGCTCCTCCTCTGGAAGGTAAACACTTTTATCATCCTCTTGCGAAGAACTGGTAGGGGCAGAAAGCACGGAACCAAACGAAACGCGGTTTTGTTCCGTAGATGCTAGCACTCTTCGTAGTTGTCTTGAGAGAGTTTTGGGGGTATCAGGAGGGGGTTGCAAGTTCGGTGTGCAAGGAGGCTTTTCAGAAGTGTTCGAGGTTAGACCTCTACACTTGCGACATATAACTGCAATAAACAATAATGAGAGAGACTGAATACAATGGATGAACTGCCTCGTCCCTAGGCGTCTCTATTTGGCAGAAACAGAGAGAAAAGCCTCTTGCGAGTGTTCTGGGAGCGAGCGCGCAATGCATCTTTGGAACGGTTCGTTTACGCAATGCAGCTCTGGGTACGAGAATGATACTTCTCTGATTTGAGATACGCAGAACAGCTGTGCAGTTGCGTGACAGCCTCTCTCCTTTCGCGCTAGCTTGCTCCCAGTCACTCTCGCCTCGAAAATCACTAGAACGCGCCTGGGTACGAGGCAGATGGATGAACCCACGCGGTGCGTATATGCGGTGCGCGCATGACGTGGTCAGGGTCACGTCATTCTCGTACCCAGAGCTCCCAGGCGCGTCACCTCGCAGGGGAGGCTCTGGTGACAGCCAATGACGCATGCGCAAGATTTGATACAGAGCAGATGAGAGAACCCACTTTCTGCGCATGCCCCAATGGATGTCCCCAGAGCCTCCCCCAATCTCGTACCCAGAGCCCGTCATCTTTTGGCCAGCGGCAAGATTCAGGGCTCTGGGGGAATCCGATTTGTGAGCATGCGTGGTAGGTCAAAAACGTAACGAACTTTCATACAACCTTCAAACCGGAAACCCAGAGCCCTGAATCTTGCCGCTGGCCAAAAGATGACGGGCGCTGGGTACGAGATTGAGCCTCCCCGCAAGCAGAAGAGCCGGGGAGCTCTGGGTACGAGAATGGGGTCACGTTTTCCCCGCCCGATTTCTCTCGATTTGCTTTTGACTCAGCTCGGGTGTTGTGCATGCCGCGAACAAGTCAGGAGATCAATCGTCATGAAATAGGATTCCTGTGGTGAGTAGAGCTTGCAGTCAAATAATCAAAAATTACATAAGGGGTTCAAAAACAGTTAGGGGATTAGAGAAATTGCTATATTGGACCTTTACGGGCAATATTAATGTGGGTTATCGCGAATGTTACACACAAATACTACCTGATCCAATAGGAACAACCACGCCTGTTTGTTGAAATATTCGATCTGCCATCTCTTTGTGTACACGCCTCACACTCCTCAAGAAGCCCCTAACTCTTTTCATCCGTGAAGAACAATGGTGAGGATGGCAGCAACCGTCCTGAATGTTACAAATACAAAGACGCCTTTTGAGCAATAACTCTTCTTATCAGGGTCCGGTTATTATCCATCGACTGGGGGGGGGGGGGGGGGGGGGGGGGGGGGGGGGGGGGGTTATCAGGGGCCGGTTATTATCCACAATGACTGCAGGAAAGAGAGCAGCCAACAAAATAAATTAAGAACGTTTAGGAAATTTAAGATCTCTTACGATTTCGAACCCTATCTTAATCAAGTCCCCAATATTAAACACAGAACTGCATTAACAAAATTACGAATAAGTAGCCATAAACTAGAAATCGAAGTCGGGCGACACAAGAAGCCATATCAAAAAGTAGAGGAAAGACTTTGCCGTTTATGTTGCAATGGAGAAATAGAAGATGAAAAACACTTCCTATTAAGTTGTAGTTATTTTAAAATTGAACGGAATAAACTTTTCAAACAGATAGAGCAGTCAAGGAAAATTAAGACAAGCAGAATATCAGACAATGAGCTCTTCCTCTTACTGATAAATCCACCTGAAAACGTAAGCAACATTATTTCAAAGTATATTTTTAATGCATTTACTGCAAGACAGAATTTTCTTTCCTTTTAATGGCCAATAATAGCATGATCTACTGATAAGATATATATCCTAAATGTTTGTTTTTGCTTTAATTATTTTATTAATTTATTGGAATTACACCGATGTAAATTTAGTCATTTACAAAGTGCCAATAAAACATGTCTATGTCTATGTCTTATCCATCGACTGGGTAGGGGCGGGGGGGGGGGGGGGGACGAGCGAAAGGGGGATTGTAGCTGCGGTCATCGAAACCATGAACGCGGGGATATATTTTACAGGCTCTTTATTACTCTTTAGACAACAATACGATGGGTGACGAGACGAAATTCGATTACACCGTGTCGAAAAGAGGCGTGTGAGTCGAGTCGAGTCGAGTCGAGTCGTAAACTGAAATACAATACAAAAAGGTCGAAATCTAACTAAGACGTTACATACACGTGCATACATAATCGTGACATTCCGATCATAGTTTTCAAAGGTAGATATGTTCTAAGATAAATTAACATGCGAAGCATAGAATCACGAAATAATAAAATGGCTATGAGCATGAACAATCTACTAATAGAAGACATGGCAATACAATTGTTTCTTGCGAAAAGCGAAAACTATAAATTCTGGAATACAATTTGGGCGTGAAGCCAAAGGCAATGAAACACGTACATCTAAGAATACACTTGGCTAAGAGCACGTTCTGAAACTAGCAGTCTTACTTTCGTAACTATTATAATTGCTAATTTCTAGATTGCTAATCATTCCATTAATGCAAAACATTACCCAAAGTCCTAGGCACAAATATGTATCCGACAGGCTATTGATTCCTGCGGCGAAAACTACGCTTTAGATTTGAAATACCAATCTAAATGAGACGATTACTTCTAGCGAATACAAGAGAACAGTTAAAATCACTTACATAAGAATCCCGCTTGCCAGTTCTTGAAACAACAACTCCGATATAAAGCAAGGTCGATACGAAAATATAGGTGACAACTCCCTTGCTATGAACGAGCTAACTGAGATCCAGAGGCGTGGCGATGCGGTTTGATCGTAACTGATCACGCGGTTATATAGCTAACTAAATAATACGTCAATCAAATCAAGATAAGCGAAATCAAGGCTGGGAAGCCGTTACAGGGATCTCTCGAAACCTAAAGCCCTGAAATGGGGACCACAAGAAATTTAGTGTAGACAGGAGTTAGTGTAGACATGTGTAACAACGGTCGTCTATATCATTTGCAGTTGTCTCATGTCTAGTTCACTGAACTGTCTGAACTGGATACCTTAAACACTGCGGCGTGCATGGCATCAGAACTCGCGCAACGCCAAAACACGCGGATCCCCCCGTTTTTATGCCATGCCTCCTAATGTCGTCACAAGAACATGTGTATCTTGGCCAGGAAAAGTATGCCCCCCCCCCCCCCCCCCCCCAGAAAGCCTGTAGTGGTAGACCTGGGAACAGTTCGGAAGACAACCCTTTTTATTAGGTGAGCGTGAGTTTGAAGTTACAAGGGTGCGTCATTTGCCTGACATTTGCCTGACTTGAAAGGTGCTCATAACAAAAATCATTTAGCTCGGAAAATCGAAAAGTGCATAGGCGCACTAGGGGGCGGGGCTGCTCGTCGGGAACTTTCGATTTTACCCCTAAAAGGAACCTAAAATGGCGTCGCTTAATTGATTTTGACCCCGAAAAGGTACCAACAAGACGTATTTTCCCTCGTAATTTTCTCTTGTATTTTTCCGAGCGAAAATACGTCTGAAATTCAGGCTTCAAGCAAGCGTGATTTGTTTGATTTGCTAGAACGGACCCCTAAGTGGTACCTATCTGGAAAAAATGCAAGTTTTCAAATTTTACCACTAAAAGGTACCAGAGGCCTAATTTCAAACCCTAAAAGGTACGACGAGCACCCCCGCCCCAAAAATATGGGAGTCCTCCCCCCCCCCCCCCCCCCCCCCCCCCACAGGGGTCGCGCCTTAGCGCCTTCTCGAAGACTTAAAAAATGTACCTTTGGCCGATAAAGTATAGTTAGCTTGAAGCGATGTTTCGGACAAACTGTCAATTTCTCCTTTTCCTCATCGGTGCACACTACCCCGGCGCGGTTCAATATGAGCTCGTACTCGGAAATTCCTTGATCTCCTGTATCTGAATTGAATAGACATACACGTGAGAGTCCCAAGTTATTGATAACTAACATGGTTAAATATAGGGTTACATTACTTACTTACCAGACATTGTATTGCTCGCTCCTGGGCGCCCTCTCTTTCCAGAAGCGCCAGACCCGCCATATTTATTTTTCAGCCACTTACTCAGGTCTACATTACAGCTGAGTAGTGGTACGGTCGAGGTGTCATGAAGCGCCCACTCCACAGCACCACAAGAGTCTAGATCATCTCCGAAGGAGCAAAAGGAAGCCATAGTGTTCAAACCTCACAAAGAAACGTTCCAAAAACAAAGAAATGTTCCGAAACTGAGAAATTAGATCCCTACGCCGCAAAGTTTACAACACCACAGCTATAATGGACACCGTCGCTATAATCAAAGTGCAAACTCGTCCCAGTTTCCCTGAGATTTCACGTCCAATATGGCTTCTCCGTCGTCGATACGCAAGGCAGTGTTATATTTCCTCTGATTGCTTGAGTCAACTCCTTAAAATGGCTAGAATATCTCTTGGAACACCAGACGGAAAGGAATTTCAAATATCACGATATATTTGCTGATCTGGTGCGTTTAATAATGGCTAAACGTTGCGATTTTCACAGTCAGGTCAGTCAGCCCTCGACCTGTCTTTATTTTTCCTGTGATTCCTAATGGATTTGCTGAATGGATTTGCTGAATCCTAATAATATTTGCCAAAGTGGACATAACTTGGTGGACAAATATGGAGAAAATGGCTATTTACTCTTTTGCATTGTGGTGGATTTAGCACGGAGCAGGAGAGCCCGGGGGAATCCCCATACATGCAAGTGGTAAGTTACTTACCGAACATATTCGAAAGACATCAATAAACATTATATGAAGTAGTTCTTTAAAATAAATGCGTCAATAAAAACAATAATAAATGTCATCAATTTCCACGATTTATTGCCCTTCGACCTCAGTATTGCCCTGTCTTTAGCCTGGTTGAAGGCTCCAAATCGTTTTTT
Organism: Scolanthus callimorphus; assembly: GCA_033964015.1. NCBI lineage: Eukaryota > Metazoa > Cnidaria > Anthozoa > Actiniaria > Edwardsiidae > Scolanthus > Scolanthus callimorphus. The sequence continues at coordinate 25,012,290 of CM066924.1, forward strand.
TTTTGCAAAATATAGCACTCTATTAATTTATGTTTACATGCTTTGTACAACTGATAACATTTTGTGCCATTTTGTTGCCAAGAATTACAACTGGAATCATAAAATTGGCATTTTTTGTAGTGTTGTCTGGTGTGTCACCATGCTTGCTATTTGGCTTCAAAATCATTTAAATTGTGAAATGCCCAAATTTTTCTCAACTGATTTGGAAAGTACAAGGGTCAAGGTCGGTTGTGGTGGTAAAATGACTTTCAGGTACTGCTGCAGTAAAGAGAATTATTTTTTGAAATATTGCAATTTTCAGTAGGTTTGATTTTCTTCAAAATTGTCCATAACTAGTGCCAGTTCTCTCTCGACCAAGCACCTCTATACCAACATCACCTAGTTTATATGAAAGCCTATTCATAGTAGATACCTACCATACAGTAAATGATTCCAAGTATTTCCTGTGTTAAGTTTGATGCAGGTGACAACATACCCCCTTGAAACACTGAATTTTGGGGGTCCAGGAGGCAAAAACAAGACCCCCCTTGTAACTTTGAACCAAAAAGCTGGAACACGAAACCAAACTGGCTCCTAGAATATCTCACTAAGGGTAACTTCTGACACAAATTTGAAGGAAATCGGTTACCCCCCACTTTGATCACCTGGAACGCTTTCTCAGACAACGCCTCTTAAGTCACGTTTTGGTAAAAAGTGAATTTTTTACAGATTTTTTGATTATTTCAATGTTTTCCCCATGTGTGACAGACCGTAATTTGAAACGACTCTCACGCAAAATATACATGGCCCAGAAGAAAAACATTACTACGAGGGAAAAGGGTAATGGTATTACTACAAATAAATGAAATAAAATTTTTGGGCTGTTAAAATTTGGAGTCAGGAGAGCGCCCTTCTTTAACCTAAAAATCGACCAAATTGATCTACTGCGTGTAAAGCCAAGTATTGAGTGTAGCGTACAAAAACACACAAACTTGTCAAGATAACGCTTTCTAAACACAAATAATTATTCAAAAGGATCAAGCGTACCTTTATTGCATCTTCAGAGCTTCATAAAACTATAAACGATGCGGAAACGAAGTCCTTGGGTTGTGAAATACGTCCGTTTCTCTTGAAAGCTGAAACAAGTCAAATCAAAACAACACGAATATTTGGACTCAGATTGCCGTATCTAACAAAATACTCACATTAAAAAACGTCAAAATCTCTTGCCAAGTACTAGTAACGAATAGTCTTTAAGTAAAATACCTTATATTGAAGCGATCCTGCCATATTTACGAGCAAACGAGCTGAGATTCGGCTAGTTCGAATGGACTGAATATTCTCGGTTGTGCAACGTGACACGCGTGACAATAAACCACAGGGAACCCATGCGTCGGGCATTAAAACCATACCTTTTTTTTTGCTTTAGTTATGATACTCTAACCTTGCGTGACAGGGGAAACACCACAGACGTCCCATCTGGGCGCGCACTATATATGACAATCAGGATAATATCAAGAATAATAAAACATGGAGCATGCATTGGATATTTAACCAATTTCCATAATTTGAATAATATTTCTTTGTTTGTTGCTTCCTTTTTCACATATCCATCGGTGCGTAGCAGAAAATCAAAGAAAGGATACCCATGGGAATACCACGTGATCTAAAATGGGAAACATTACGCCCAAGCCGAGGAGGTCTATTAATGAGTAGTTTCGTCATCATGACCATGACCATGACATGTGGTTCCTTGCCGATTGCCTATCTATTTCCCCTGAGCATAGGCCTCGCGCCCATGCATGCTGCCGGCGCAAAATGGATTTTGGGTTGGCGATGTTTATAATCTTAAAACTGTCTCGATTCAAGCAGGCAATTTTTGGATTGCTTTGTGCCTGATATTCGCAGACTTTCTAAATAAACGTTTTGAAGCCGCGTTTCAATAAAGTAAAAAAAAAAATATTAAAATTATCTAAAAAATAAATTGTTTGCAGAAAGACCGCTACCCTAAAAAAATTGTTTGCAGCTACATCCTCATTCCGTTTTAAACAGCGCGCGCATTCGAATGATTTGTCGTGTTTTTGAGCCACGCGCGCAAGCTGATGCGAGCAAAGTGGTATGGACTCTTTATTTCCCAAGGCAAATCAGCCAATCATTTTGCAAGAAACCGTACTGTCATGGTAAAAACGATAGGAAGTCGCTTATTCCATTTTTTACGCCTTCCTTAAGTCCTAGCATGGTAAGTGCGTTCTCCGCTACAGAGAAACACTCCTTGAAGGATCCCAGCCACAGTTACAGCCCGCTTTTATTGCGACCAATTAGACCAACCTGGTGAGTAACTTCAGGTCTGCGGTAGGGTGTACTATTTTGACCATGGGTTAGCAGGCTATAACCGTAGGTCTACGGTAGGGTATGATGAAACGAGATTTTTGGTATCTGATAGGGTCAGGTTTTGGAGACCTTGGCGACGCACCCCTACCCAAAAATCAGTGGAGTACCCATCCCGGGAGTTACAGACAGCTACCTGCCTCGTAACCCGGCAAAAACCCGCGGGCGATCCCACGACGAAAGGCAAAACTCGAGGCGCGCAATGCATCATGGGAAGGTTCGGGCGCTCTCGCAAACACGGGAATGCTCACCCTTCGCATGATGCCTTGAGCGCTAGCTGGCTCCCAGTCGCTAGGCGCGATCTAGTGATTTTCGAGGCGAGAGGTACGAGGCAGGACAGCTACCCTACAAGAAGCCCGCCCTGATCAAGAAGTACATCCTAAAAAGGTTGGGCTCTAGAGACTAGAAGAGGGCAGGAAACCCTGCGCTTTTCAGAGGCACCTTGACGAGATGTTTGACTGGGGGAAATGTCTGGGCACAAGCTCGACCCTAAGACTGTAGCTTAAGAAATACGCCTCGCTAAGGACTTAAAAGGCGGAATAAGCGACTTATCAGCATGCCGTATACAGCGTCGCAAATCCAATCCTACTTTTCCCTTAAATTGGCGAAAGATCGGCACGTATCGTATTGCGAAAAAAGGTGTGACTAGTGATTTATCGACAAACCGCCATCTCACTGAAAGTACTTGCTTACAAAAATAAAAATATTGAAAGGGCTAACTATTAAAGGGCCCGTGTCAGCCACTCCTTTGTTATTGTTTGCGTTTGATATTAGAAGACGAATTTAAAATTAAAAAAAATTAAATTAAATGCATCAAGCGGGTTACTAACTCTAGAGACCTCACAGGTGTTGAGGGCTATTGGATGGACACACTGAAAACCATGGCCCCAAATGGCCTGAATATCAGAGAAGAACTCTAGAACTCAGCCCTTTTATTATCCCGTATTCTCTATCTTGTTTGTGTCGCGCGCAACCTTGTGCGCGCGCGCATTTGTGTATATATACGTGATTTCTGTAACGGTTTTAGTCGCCCTGAAGAAGGACCGAAATAAAGGTCCGAAACGTTGGCAAATCTTGCGTTTCTGTGTTGGTTTTTCCTTCTTTTACATTGCATTACCTCAAACCAAGGCATCCCGAAGGGATCCAGAAACACATTGCTGTTTGCACACCTTTGATTTTTAAGAAGAATATTAGAAGACGAATTGTGAAGCGAAAACGTGAAGACGAATTGTGAAGACGAAACTGTGAGATACTGCCTAAGGAACATTCATGTCGGATTTGGTGACTGTACAATCAAATTGAAATTAAAAAGCGCATAGCATGTAAATTTCATCCATTACTCACCCCTCCCCATTTTCAAATGTTTGTAGCACCCCATCTAGTCAAATAAGAAGGGGACCATTCATGAAGAATTACCGTGGATTTGTTTATTGATAACTCTTTAATACCACTGAAATATAGGGTAAATCAGGTGATGGACAAAATTCTCCCTACCCTCCCCCCATTGGGCCAAAATTGTGGCACTCCTTCCGAAAACTGTTAAATGTTTCCTGAGGAACATTTATGTCGAATTTTGTGATTGTACGATGAAATCATGATCTCCGAGGGTAGCACGAAAATGTGAACCGAAACTCCCCCTTCCCCCCCTTGCCGGACTTTTGTTGCACCCCCACCTAGTCCAATGTGAAGGGCACCATACAGGAAGAATTGTCATGGTCTTGTTTATCTATAACCCTTTAATACCAAGGAAATATTGGGAAATTAGGAAAGAGACAAAATTGCCCCTACCCTACCCCCCTTTGGTCGAAATGATGGCACCCCTCCCGAAAACTGATTTATTTCACCTAAGGAACATTTTGTCCAAATTTGACGCCTTTACGCACAAGTGCACGATCCGACCTATTTTTTCCCTTAACAGACTCTACTAATTCAGTCCAGTCGAACTAGCCGAATCTCAGCTCGTTTGCTCGTAATATGGCAGGATCGCTTCAATATAAGGTATTTTACTTAAAGACTATTCGTTACTAGTACTTGGCAAGAGATTTTGACGTTCTTGATGTGAGTATTTTGTTAGATACCGCAATCTGAGTCCAAATATTCGTGTTGTTTTGATTTGACTTGTTTCAGCTTTCAAGAGAAATGGACGTATTTCACAACCCAAGGACTTCGTTTCCGCATCGTTTATAGTGTTATGAAGCTCTGAAGATGCAATAAAAGTACGCTTGATCCTTTTGAATAATTATTTGTGTTTAGAAAGCGTTATCTTGACAAGTTTGTGTGTTTTTGTACGCTACACTCAATACTTGGCTTTACACGCAGTAGATCAATTTGGTCGATTTTTAGGTTAAAGAAGGGCGCTCTCCTGACTCCAAATTTAACAGCCCAAAAATTTTATTTCATTTATTTGTAGTAATACCATTACCCTTTTCCCTCGTAGTAATGTTTTTCTTCTGGGCCATGTATATTTTGCGTGAGAGTCGTTTCAAATTACGATCTGTCACACATGGGGAAAACATTGAAATAATCTAAAAATCTGTAAAAAATTCACTTTTTACCAAAACGTGACTTAAAAGTATTCTACATGATCCTAATTACATTGTCTTTTGATTTCTCAGGTTTTTTGAACGAGTCGAAATCGATTAAAATAGATTTTGAGCATTTTTGTAGGTGCTCTAAAATAGACTCGTAAAACCGGAAGTGAGGTCAAATTTCGTGTTTTGGCTTCGCGTGCTAAAAATATTTATCAGAATGAGCTCAAACTTATATCCAAAATCAGTGTCCAAAGGCCTTTCATCGAGCGAAGTTTGAGAGATTTGAAAAAAAATTCTATTGCAGCCCATAGGCGACCGTTAGTGCAAACCGCTCTTAAGGGCTTGGAATTCATAAGGGACAACAGAGAATGTAAATTAAAAAGACTGACAACACTGTTTTAGTGATAAAATGGGCCAAACAGAAGATTGCGATCATTTCCCTGCTTTGGCATAATACTTGCTTTTCTAGGGAATTTTGACTAGGGACACGTCATTATTTAGCAGGAGGGCGCGCTCTAAAGAATGACATCCCTGATGGAGGACTGAAAGTAAAGAGTCCGAAACGTTGGCACAAATCTTGGTCTGTTTTGTCCTTTCTCTCTATTTGTCTTCGAGTTTATTAGGACAGAGGGCGGGAGGACTTTTATTGCATCAAGCATTAAACAATGGAACACGCTACCAGTGTAGAAATAAGACAAAAGGAGACTACGAACGCTTTTAAAAATAGTTATATTAAATATCTTAAGGAGTCGTACACACTTATTGATCACTTTAGAATCTCATAAATTTTAATGGGCAATTCCACGTGCGGCACTAGTTTTTGACCCCCCATGCATCCAGAGAAAATGGTTCACCCCCATGTATATAGAATTCCGGGCAGGTTAAAGAAATCTAGCTTCAAAAATCCCCCTTGCAATCAGAATTCCTTTCGTCCCCCTTCCCACCCCCCTTCCCCCTCCTCCCCATCCCATCGGAATTTCCAAATGCCGCCCGTTGGGGGGTGGGGGGGGGGGGGGGGGGGGCTTTTATTTTCTGGAATTGCCCAATATTCAATTTTAATATTTTTAATAACTTTTTTACCCCTTGTACATATATGTAATTTAGTCTTATATTTATTGTATTATATATACATATATACGTACTTATGTAGATATTGTTAATATAATTTTATTTTAGAGAGGGCAGGGCCGTAGCTAGCATAGGGTCAGAGGAGGCAGTTGCCCCCCAACATGTGGGGAAAAAACTGCTTGCCCCCCCCCCCCCCCCAACAAAAACAAAGAATGACCAAGGCTTGCCCCCCCAGACACAAATTTCTAGCTACGGCCTTGGAAGGCCACAAGTTTATCAGTCTTGACTGTAATGTGTTACCCTCATGAAATAAAGTTATTATTATTATTATATTTTATATCCACCGCTGTTAATGTCTAAAAACTATTTCAAGAATGACATCTAATATACACTTTGTGGACTCTCGGAACGAAGACACCCGCGCGCTGTTTATAAGAAGAAATGTATCTTGACGAGGAGAATCGAACTCTCCCGAAAATGCTTTCCAGTAATAGGCGCGCAGTTGCGCGCATGAATAATATAACTTACAGGCCCAGGAGCCCATCAATAGATGCTTTTACTATAGATGTTCATCTACCCTTTCTCTAAAGGCTTGATGAAATGCGTTTCTCAAAATTCGGGTGCGCTTTGCGCACAACAAAAGAAAAAAGAAACTTTGCATCACTTGGACAAGACTCCATATGACAGGACAACCATTTAGTTAGAGCAGCAGTTATTTAGAAAGTAAGGAATAGAAGTCTACCGACTGAACGCTTGAATAGACTTGAATCCTATGATATCTCGTCCTCAATTTACACAAAAAAGAGATATCATAGGATTCTAACCTTTAGACACGCTCGCAGTAGTAAAACCTGCAAATTGGGCATTCGTTATCCCCCAGAGACGTTTCAAAGCGCCTGCATCAGCCATCATGGGGTCATGGGAAAGGCATCATAATACTGAGGATCATTGGGGATTTGTGAAAAACTATCAAATAGAAAAAATCGCTTTTTTGTGCTATTTTCTTAGTGGAATCGAGCTAGCCTCTTGAAGCTTTGAATAATCCTATAAAATCTGCTGTTCAACGAATACACCCCACCATGGAGGCTGGTGAGTTTCTTTTACAAAAACATTTCATTTGATTCTTAATGACCTTTGAAGACTGATAAATGTGATCTTGATAAGATTTGTTAAATCCTTCTATTTGGTCAGTGATAAAAATCGTCTATTAATAATTTTTTATCTTAGTAAAATTCTTATGAGATCTTTAATAACATTCAACATTCCTATTTGACCTTGTAAGAATTTAAGTCTTAACAACATCTTACGTATTAAGAAATGTTTTATCTTTAAAAATTATTATAAGATCACACAATCAATAATGTCAGTTTATTGTAAGATCTAAACCATTAACAGTATTCTTATAAGATCTTAATAAGGTTCCTATTTGATCTTGTAAGAATTTGTCTTAATAAGATCTTATGTATTAAGAAATCTTGTATCTTGAAAAGATTCTTGTAAGATCACATGATTGCTTATAAGATTATTATAAGATCTTACCACCTCATAATATTCTTATAAGATCTTAATAAGATTCCTATTTGATCTTGTAAGAATTTAAGTCTTAAATAAGATCTTATTAAGAAATCTTGTATCTTGAAAAGATTCTTATAAGATCACATGATTGCTTATAAATTATAATAAGATCTTACCACCTTATAATATTCTTATAAGATCTTAATAAGATTCCTATTTGATCTTGTAAGAATTTAAGTCTTAATAAGATCTTATTAAGAATTTTTGTATCTTTATAAGATTGTAAGATCTTACCAGCTTAATAAGGTTCTCTTGAGATCTTACGAGCGCCATCTTGGATTTTGGACGTGCGTCCTGGGCCGAGTCACAAAATCCAAAATGGCGCTCGCGACTTACAAACTCCGAGATTTTTGCAATAAAAACAGCCTCCAACGTCTCCTGGCAGGTTTCACAGATCGAAATCCTAGCTTTATTATTGGAAACCGAACCACACAACTATGAATCAGCTAATTTGTAAAGGATCTTTTGTATTGTTGTTATGCAAATTTCCAAAAGCGATGTTCCGTGTATAATACGCATCACGTTTTTGAGGCTCATTTTGGACTGAAAAAAGTGCGCATTATACACGGGTAAATACGGTAGATCCTACCAATAAATGTTTTTTTGCAGGACACAGTACCTAAAAATATCGGAAAACATTTTATTAACATAAATTTTTGGGGGCAGCCCCCCCCCCCTAATTCTGCTGCCCATGAACAAGGGACAGATTTCACATGGTATTTCACATATGATGAGCTTTTATTGCCAAGCATATTTCACACCAATTTCACATGGTTTGATGATGTGAAAAGGAGAACCCCAATTTCACATCAATTTCACATATGTTCACATCATCATTTCACATGGTAATGATGTGAAATGTAATGTGAAATAGCTAATTTTTCACATCAGTATTTCACATACATTTCACATGCATTTCACATGTTTCCCTCCAGTAGTGGAGTCACATGACTGTTTCACAACAAAGGACAACCTCGTTCCCATGTTTTCAAACAGTGGTCATGTGACTCAGCCACCCCCAGGGTCTTCTACTCAACCAACCACCATCTTGAAAATTACCCACAAGACCCTGGGGACGAGGTTGATATCTCGCCTCATGTGAACAAGCCAAGGTGTAGACAAGGTGTCTACATTATTGTGTGTTTCCAAAAAATATCCATACCCCCCTACGGAAGGGATTGGAAATTCCAGAGGGGTGGGGGGGGTCAATTTACCTGATCTTTTCCATACAAACACTGTATTTTTCTTCGGAAATTCCAGAGGGGAGGGGGGGGGTCACTTCTCAACACCCTTCCGTGGGGGGGGTATGGATATTTTTTGGAAACACACATTATTAGTTGAGTTGTCCTCATGCTTTTTGTGTTTTGTAAAAGGCACAAAGGCAATAATATTAGTAATAATAAATGTATTTTTTGATACTACAGTTAACTACTACCATCTTTAATTCCTTATAATAGTTGGGAGCTCCGCTTTTAGGCAGTGCCTAAATCTATATATTATTGCAACAGGTAGCCTGCGAGCCGGCTCTCCAGTGGGTTTTCCAGAGAAAAATTTGTTAGGGTGCGCGCGGGGTTCCTGTGGCGTCGGGATTCCTGTGTCGCGGGGGGAGAGAGAAGAAAGGAGAGCCGGCAGGAAAGGCCCATGTTTTGTCGTGCCCGCCCCTGTCACGGCTCAACGCTTCGCATCGAATAACATGCACAATACCTGTCAAATCTAGCCAATAAGTGCTCGGAACATGCAAACACAAAATGACAGCTTTCCTATTTACAGTTGTAATATCAAGTCGGTAATTTTAGCGTTCTGGTCACCCTGGGACCAACCACCCCCCTAAATGAGTCATCAAAACGTGGGCAAAAATCAATTCTTGACATAACTTTCTTCCCTTTGTGTCTATTTTTACCAAACTTCGTACATTGGATGACATTATGAAGACACACATTTTTCACCTATTGAGTGGTCACCATGGTGTTTGTGACGTCACTGGCGATGACGTAATTATTGGACTAATTTTTATTATGTCGAATCTGCTTGCTTTTTGTAGCGGCAATGATAGATTATAACAAGAGAAGCTGAAAATCGAAAACCGTTTGCGTTTTGGGTTTATATTAGCTGAGTTATGATTTTTTAATGATTTGTATAAGGTTGGATCTACCTTAACAATTGAAAAAATTACAAAATAATTACTTTTTGGAGGGTAACGTCATTCCACAGTCAAATATCTTAGTATATATGTTATACTAGTTGACTACAAAAGAATTGCAATCATTTCCATTCTCGATCATCTATTTTCCGTGTTTAAAATCCGAAAATGTAAACTCATGACATCATAGATTATGACGTCACAATCTAACAACGCTTTATATCTTCGCTCTAAGGACGAAATTCAAAATTTTAAAATCATACGATTTTAGATACCATTTTGCTTGGCACTTAACAACAGAAATCAGTTCAATTGACGAAATATTCGAAAAAAATTACCAGTGAGTTTGTTTTACCATACATTTGTTACTGTAACAAAATAGTTAGGGGAGGGGAGGGGGTCAATCTTTGAAAAACTAGAACTCAGCTGTTTTTCATGCTATCAACAAACGGTTTTCGGTTTTCAACATCTCTTGCTGAGGTGTATCATCGCCATTACAGAAATAGTGCATATTCCAATTCGTAAAAATGATCAAACGATTGCGCAATCTCTGGTGACGTCACAAAACATCATAGTGACGTCAAAAGTGATGGAAAATATTTGTCATTGTGATGTCATCCTATGTACCAAATTTGGTCAAAATAGCCACTTGGGATGGAAAGTTGTGTAGAGTCAAAGTTTGGATGACGCATTTTGGGGGGTGGTTGGTGCCAGCGTGTGGTGGAGCTAACATGCTCGTCGAATTTCTCACCGCTTTCTTCACTGTTTCTCTGTTCCTTTTCCTGGAAATACACGCGAACGCTTGCTAATAAGCCTGCCGGCATCAGCAGTAAGCGCTCGCTGTGCGTTTTGGTGAAGTTTTCATGCTGTGGATCTCGCTCGTCGAATTTCTCGCCGCTTTCATGCCTATTTCAATCTATGTTATTTCTCTGGAAATACACACGAACGCTTGCTAACACGAAGATGATTTACTGGGACCTACCGAAACTGAAAGCAATCTCGTCAAAACAATCAACACACAATTCCGTAGATGATCCTGCCGTGCTTGAGTTTACTAGTTTGAGTTTGAAAGAAAGTTCGGTGTATCTGGCAAAGAACTTGACAAGTGACCTCGACAGAAAATATATTTCTACCACCCAGAGAGAAAAGACTGGGAGAAATTCGTGCATGCAAGGAATCTGTGTAATTTGAATATCATTTTGTAAATTCTGTGCCGTTGGAAGAATCAGAAGGTAGTGTTCAGGTTTAGCATGAATTTCAGCCGCCTCTTCGCTCTCGATCGTAGCTCACTTTGCAGAGTCGCTCGACAGTGAGTCAATCAACGGCTGAAATTTAGCTTACAGAAGATTCTGGTTCTTACTAAATCACTGTAATGCTTCCTTATGTTTGTGTTTTAATCACACAGACTTTTTGACCAAGCCGTGCCCGCCGTGTAAGGCTAAGAAAACGGAACAGGAGAATTGCCCGGAAATATGTTTGTTTGTGAAGATTGCTTCCACAACAAGTCAAAATATTCGAAAGTGCAAAGAAAATTAAGCTTTCATTTATTAAGCTTATTAAACGTATCGATTTTTTGTACTTTGGCTTTTCATCTTCTGAGATTCATCTTCCACGATACAAATACGCTCAACTGACTGTCTTCGCTTGAGAGCGCGTCCAAAATTCAGCGCTTCGAGCCCCTTCTTCGCTATTCAAAATAAAAGGGTTTTCACCGTTGTCAAAATTGCAAGTATGTATCTCCTTTCAATAAGGCAATCGATTGCTAAGCATGAAATAGTCAGGAATAGCTTTCTCGACTTAATAAACCCGCTGTTTTCCTTCAATGCCCCCGTGAATAAACTCACATCTGATGAATGTTGACACATTTCTGACAGCTCATATATGAGTTGGCCAATCAGCGGCCTCCGTTCGTCAGCGAACGGGAAGCATGAAAAAAGGTGGGCCTTTCCTGCCGGCTCTCCTTTCAGTGACACAGGAATCCCGCGCTAAAAAAATCGAACATCCGAAAAAAACCCACTGGAGAGCCGGCTAGCAGGCTATGCAACAGGAATTTTGTCTAACAAATAAAAACAAAAACATTGCAATATTCTCATCATTCTACTTCAAATAAGCTGAAAAGGTAAATCGTATTCTGACAGCAGCGTGTTCGCGGCAGATCGGGAGATCAGGGTGTTGTGCAGGCCGGCTTTTCATAGGTTTTTCTTTCGAGCTTATTTAAGGAAAACAAGAACCGAACAAGAACATTTTCCCGTTTCGAAGGAGTTAAAATGGTATTTCTTATTCAAGTACTTTTCAAGGACTTCCAGAACCTGCATGCACCCTGAAAACCTCAATGATAAAACGCTTTTACCTTCTAAATGAAGTTCTTGTAAGTACACATCAAGTTCCTCGATATCGCTCTCCGCCATGTTGACACTCATCGGTCATATTCAACGACTAATTCCAGTTTTTAACTACATTCTGATACGTTTTCTTGCCAAAAAAACGATGCAGTGATACTTAGTGATTACATCTGCAAACGAAACAAGCCATTTTCCCTGAAGATTCGAAAGCGGCTATATTGGTCCAGGTCCAGAAATCGGGATTTTTGACCCAGAAATCGTGCAGAATCTGCGAGGCGTATCTTTCTTTGGTTTGAGCCTTCCCATGATGCATTGCGAAATCGAACCGTTCCCAAGATGCATTGCGCGCTCGCTTCCAGAACACTCGCAAAGCTCGCAAGAGGCTTTTCTCTTTGAGGGGTGGCGAATGGTCAATGCGAGAATTCCGAGAACGCGAGAACGCCGCTTTCAAAATCCGAGATCGAGAACTCGATTTGAGATTCGCCATATAAACACAACAAACTGGAAAATCCGAGATCCGAGACGACCTGAAATAAAATCCGAGATCCGAGAACGGCAAATTAAAAAATACGAGAATTCGAGAACGCCTAAAATTTCGCGAGAAAACAGATTTTGTGAAGGACCATTCGCCACCCCTTCGTTGTAGTCCGGTCAATTAGCCCGAAAAAAACCGAACCTGGAAAAAATTGCAACATGGGAAGTTGTTGGTACTAATTGTTAAAAACATATGTAGGAATAACATATCCAAATTTCATAGAAATCCGGCCGGGGAAGTTGGTTAAATTTTTGGTTTTACCGGCGACGTCAAGGGCGCCTTTTGTTTTCGGCGGCACTAGACAATGAAAACACAGAAACTGGGAGAATGTTTATGGATTGTACAGATGAAACCGGGGAAGATTTAACAAGGTTTTTCGGTTGAAACAAATAATTTCTGAGCGATGAGTTACGGTTATGAACAGTTTATTTCTTTTATTTCTTGAAGCGTATAATATTCGAACTTTAGTGTATCACCACGCGGGAAATACATAGAGGATATTACACGGTGGCGCGAAGATATGAGTTTTATTTTCGAGTGGCAAGAACAATATTTTACGAATGAGCGCAGCGAATGAGTAAAATATTGTTTTTGACAGGAGAAAATGAAACTCATATCTTCAAGCCAGCGTGTAATTTTCTTTTTATTATATGGACAAACTAGAAAAAATCATTACAAATTGATTTCCAATCACTTTTGTTTTGACCGTATCCTCACTAGTGAGGATATGGAAAATATGTCACTGAGGACCCGGATGTAGCGTCGTACGAGATCTACGAATGGCGTATTTCCCAGTAAAACACTCGTGTCCATATAATAAACCATGTTACGAGGCTGCAGTAAAGGTTCACGCTGTTTCCCGTTTCCTTTGTCAGCAATATGTTATTATGTGTAACGAAAGGTTTAAATGATCAGCGTAAAATATTGTAACTGTTGCGACGGCAGGTGTGGCATTATCTCATTTTCTTATAAACCATCGTATTTTGACGGAAATAGCTTGTTGATAAATACTTGCATGTAATATTGCAGTACATATGCAACTACTACTTGGTGAAACGACACATTTTTCTTTGATCAGGTGAAGAAGTCTCTTAAAAGTAACTGGCAGATAACGGATATGCGAAAATTCATACAGTCCGTACGTGGTAAAAATAGTAACTCCCCCGCCCACATTACAACTGTCTCTGTTTATTGCCATTTTATCTTTGAGGAGACGCAGGCGACGAATCCGTGCACACCACATGACATCGAGGTTCCTATGGACGCGTTTCTCAATTGGATAATCACGATCAGTTTGCGGCCGCGGATTAAATTGTTATGCGCTTAAGAAGGAAGTAGCTTAGTCCCGTGTTGACAAAGTGTTAGCGGACAGTTCGCAGAAATCGACAATAGACAAAATGTTTCCAGACGATTTGTAGCTTCAACATTAGAAAAAAAGTTAAACTTTAAAACCAATAACCTTATAGTCCGTCTAAAATGAAACAAAGCCATCTAAGCAAGAGACTTTGAATTACAATATAAAAGTCACATTTATTCCGGTGCGAGGATTAGTTGCTTCGGCAAGAGAACGAAAACCATCTAAAAGATACCATTGCAGCCGATATATGCATGGGATTGAAAAGGGCCATAATTAGCGTAACTAGCGGCTGTCGGTTATTTCTCCTTTAAATTCCTCGGGGACTAGATGGGTAAATCTGCTATCTAGCACTTAGGAGGGATAGACAATGATTTTATTTTACATACTTTAATCCTCACAAAACCATGGGCGAGTCGCCTAGTGATTCTGTTGCTATCAAGCACTTAGGAGGGATAGACAATGATTTAATTTTACATACTTTGATCTAAACCTCACAAAACCATGGGCGAGACGCTTAGTGATTCTGTTAGCACTTAGGAGGGATAGACAATGATTTATTTTTACATACTTTGATCTAAACCTCACAAAACCATGGGCGAGTCGCCTAGTGATTCTGTTGCTATCAAGCACTTAGGAGGGATAGACAATGATTTAATTTTACATACTTTGATCTAAACCTCACAAAACCATGGGCGAGACGCCTAGTGATTCTGTTGCTATCAAGCACTTAGGGGCCGACCATTTAACTTTTGAGGGGGGGGGGGGCTTTTTTGTCGGTGCAAGATTTTTTTTTCTACCTCTGTTAAGCGGTGAGAATTTTTTTTCCAATAAAAAAGAAGGGTTTTAGTCACCATTTTGCTGTGCAGGAATTTTTTTTCGGCCCTTCGGGCCGTGCAGGATATTTTTTTTCAAAAAAGCCCACCCCCCTCACAACAACATAGGGGGCGGCAAAGTGATTGTTGTCCGAACGTTTAGTTGAATCTTACAGACCTCCTGAGTCTGATGTGAATCGCATAACACGTGTTTATCCATGTTGCTTGTAGCCCCTTGTAGCTAACTTTAATGTCGCTAACCTAAACGTGGAGAGTCCATTAGTATTCACAATATCATTTCAAGTGTGAATTGTGTAATTCTATTTGCTTAGTTAGTCAACGCTTTAAAACGGTCACATTCTAAATCAGGGTAACTCTTAAGTTAACAACAGACACATAGGGTTGTGGGTTCTGTATCAATTCTGATAAATACAAAACTTACATCGTACATCTGCTGAAAACACTCGACACAAGGACGACGACGATGGTTTTGCCTTGAATCTCGGACGCAAGTATGAAGCTTATCAGCCGTCATTTACGCTGAAATCTTGAAAGAAGCTGTGGCTTGTTGCAATGTTAGAACCCACGCATCACAGTAGGAGACAGGTAATATGACCTTCGACTTCAAATTCAGCGCCAAAGTCGAGCAAATAACAAATGTATGCCCAAATAAAGTATAATCTACTTACATCGGGTCTCTGTAAAATGCAGACCGGACCTCGGCGGACTGGACCTCCGCGGACCTCGCGGACCGGACCTCGGCGGACCGGATAAATTTTTTTTCCTTAATTTTTTTTCCTACATTCTTTCAAAAAAAAAGACATCTTTCATAAAAAAAATCTTTCGTTTTACTGAAGAAGGTATTGTCTGTTAGACGGGTCACCTCACCACCAGCCGCCTGTCCCGTTGCGTGACTCGCTCGCAAAACATACCGTATCCACGTCAAGCGTCTAGAAGTCTAACCGGGAGAGCGAGACCCTTTGCAGCTCTTGCATTAGCGGTACTTTTTTGTGGGAGAATGATTTTCTGTGAATGATTTCTTATCTCCAAACTAGCAATTTCAGCTGTCAGTTCGCGAAAAATGGTATTGCCTGGCTGTTTGTAGCAAGAAAAAACATCCGGTTGAGAACAGTAACTGAAGTAACTTTTGCTTTGCGGTATAAAATGTTGATTAAGTGCTATTAAGACTGCAAATAACCCTTAGTTATTTAGCCTGTACTTGTTTTTGAAAAGAAATTAAACTGAGTTATGTATTAAGCTGTACTGATGTTGTGTCAATGAATAAGAACAATTCGATATATTAAGAGGGAGATTTCAGATGACTGTCGTGAGTAATTCGCAAATTATACTTTGTAATTACTCCTATAGGCCGTTATCACGCAAAGTTGAATAATAATAGTTAATAGTTATCAGAAAATGAAATCCAGTATTCGTAAAATTGCAAAAAAGTTTCAAAATAATTACTTTAAAACTAGTTGAGATATGAATTTTCAAAACTTTGAATTCTGGCTTACTTTTTACAAAGAAATGTGTGGGCAAATACGTCGAGGCTTGATGTTTCGATGTATTTTCCCATACATTTCTCAGTGGAAAACAAAAATAAAGCCAGAATACGAAGTTTTGAAAATGATACCAAACGTTTCAATTAACTAATACGGATGTGTGAAATTAAAATTGAATTATTATTCAATTTTGCGTGAAATCATGTAGTCATTTTCCAATTCTTGTAAATTTTGCGTGTAATCATTTTGCAATTGGTTTCACTACAGTCATCTGTTTTTTTTTGTGTGTTCATATGGGACCCATGCCGACCACGCAAAATTGATTATCCGACTAATTCTGATAACCTCGATTCACTGGCATTGATTGCATTGATTGCTGTAGTCATTTATTTGTGAATGTTGTACTAGCATATATGGCTCATAGCTTTAGCGGTTTTCACAAAACTGGAGGTCCAATACACAATTATCCGTTCGTGTGTTACCCCCAGTATCCGGGCAACTTTTTTATCAACTGAATCGACGTTTGAAACTGGCCTAAAGTCTACGATGCTAGCGCCGTGGTCAGAAAAAAAAATGACTGACTGATTTTCCCCATAATGTTAAAAAGGTTAATAATGAAGAACATTACACAATTACACCCTTGCGGTTTGTGTTTTGAGAGCGAGTCACGCAACGGGACAGGCGCCGCTGGAAAGGTGACCCGTCTAAGGGGCCGACCATTTGACTTTTGAGGGGGGGGGGTGGATGATTTTTTTTTGCAAGATTTTTTACGTCTCTAAGATATCGTAGGATATTTATTTCGTAAAATTATCCGTGCAGGATATTTTTTTTCAAAATCATCCCCCCCCCCCTCAGAAGTCAAATGGTCGGCCCCTAACAGACAATACCTTCTTCAGTAAAATGGAAGATGTTTTTTTTATGAAAGATGTATTTTTTTGAAAGAATGTAGAAAAATAAATTAAAGAAAAAAATTAATCCGGTCCGCCGAGGTCCGGTCCGCGAGGTCCGCGGAGGTCCGGTCCGCCGAGGTCCGGTCTGCATTTTACAGAGACCCACTTACATCCGACCTATGATCACTCATACTGACTTACTCATTATGTGCGGACAAAGAGGCTTTGCAACGCAAAATTGCGCGGACTGCGCGCTACTTCAGTTTTAGCCTTGTTTTCTTCACATACAATAAAAATGAAAATCTGATTGCGACGTTGCACCAAATGTCGCGTCGAACGCGCTTCGTTTCATTGCTAAACACTAAACAATATATGTCTCTACGTTTCACGCTAATGCCAAGAAGCACATTGGAAAAACATATTACAGCTCTTTTAAAACTACGCGCAAAGGCCGAATAGTCGGGAATAGTTCAGATTAAGGCGTCAAAATAAATATGTGCTTCTTACGTTTGCTTCTTTTTACCCGATAAATATAGAATTGATTCCCTGACAAAATGAGCTGTGTATGATGTGCTGTCAGGTATTCGACGGATCAGACTAGGCCGGAGACACAATGCCACTGACAGCTATTGCCCAGGCGCGCAGTAGTCTCAGAGGTTGAACACAGCAGCGGGGACGGGTCGATTCAATCGACCCGTGAGCACGTATCCAAGGCTTTATACATCCACTTGGGATGTATAAAAGTAGTTCTATTTGTAGCACGGCTGAAAGATAAAACGCGTTTCTGTTCTTTCGTGGTATCTTAACACTTGGGGATTAAACGCCTAACGCGTCCAATGGAATGTGGCACTAATTAGAAGTTTCTGTGGACAAGAAACGTATCCCGCATGTCATGTGCCCAATCGGATTGTTTGTTGATAAGTCGCACCTTTTTAGACCAATCATGGTTTGTTGATCAGTTCTGCGCGCATTGCGTACTCTCTTATCAAGTGTATTACTCTTAGACATTGTCATTCTCGTTCTGTCATCATTAAAAATGGCGGCAACAGGACCGAAAAGTAGGTATAATTGGCCACCTAACATGGTGGAAGAGCTAATATATTGTAAAAAGATGGCCAAAGCCATAGTAGCTTCCTCGGCACCCCGCCTTAAGCCGAATGGCAGGAAAAAAGGCTACATGGAAGTCATGAAGGAACTTTGGGACGAGCGAGGACACGCGCATTTGGGATTTTCTATGCAGAACCTCAGGGACAAAGCTGCAAGGGTTGAGAGTTCTTCTGAAGACGTAAGATGAGATCATGAGAAATATAAGGCATTTGTCATTAAACCTAGGGGGTGGTCTAACTCCAGTACTTTAAACTGTTCGGTTATTTAAATGTTTTCAGCCTGGATTGAAAAAAAAACAAGTAAAATGTGTATGCTGTTTCTATGACAACTTCAAATAGGACCTTTGAACTCGAAGGTAACGGTTTTTTTAAAAGTGTTCCTGCGGACAGGGAAAGGCTTTAAGTCCTTCAAACGTTTTTTAGACTTTGTTTTTAGAGGTTGTTTACTATACTGCAGTAAGCCGAGTTACTGACCTACCGGGGTGTTGATTTGGTCAGTAAAGTGTTTATACTCGCTAGCTTGACCTTAGTTCATCTGTCAACTGCCAATGAGTTTGTAATTTACTTGTTGGCAGGAATCACTTTCATTGTCATTGACACGAATGAACTAGCGCTGTTAATACCAGCTTTATCGCCACTGCCTACTTTTCTGGTGCTTTTTAAGAGAATCCAGAATTCCAGGTTTAAGCGATTGCTACTTCTGAGACTTCTGAATGCTTATGTAAATAGTTCTGGAGATTAAAGCCATCACAATTGATAACATATGTCGCTTGCTGTAGACAGCAATGATCTTGATATAAGGTCGATAGTTTCGACCGTCGCCGAATGTACTCTCCAAAGACTTTTTCCTTGACTGTTGTGAAACGGTGTATTTATTTTCAGCTACTCTGTTCACTAAATTCGAGTGTTTTTTGCTCTTTGCGCTGTGACACTTTGTGTTCAATCTGTCATCGTGACCCCAGTTAACTCAGTTACTGCCCTAAACCAAGCCATATATAGAATAGTTAACGTTTACTCGACCTAGGTTTACTTTCCTTTGTCTTTGCCGGCATTTACTGAGGTCAGAAAAGCTGTTTACACTTATCTAAAATTTACTGAGGTTAGTAAATCGGTTTACTGCAGTAAACATCCTACAATGTAGGTCTAAACACGGGTAAGTCTGGGTATATTTTGTTGATCTAATTGGAAAAGTTGACTTCTTTATTGGGAATTACATTATAGGACAATGTGAAATTCGATACCCTCCGATAACTTCTTATCCATATGTGTTGTGCAACATTTCCCATTGGGAATCAGAAAACACCGAGTTTGGAATCGAGTCGGAGTTGGAGTTGGATACCGAGTTGGATACCGAGTTGGAATTCGAGTTGGAATTCGAGTTCGGTCTGTCATGCTGGCCGACAATTTGATTTATCCACTATTTGACAAAAGATAGGGCTTTAAGTGTAGATTGTTTTATTCCTTGCCTTCGCCGTGAGCTAAGGCGCAAAGGAACAACTCAAAGCGTATTTTGAACTTTAAATCCAGAAGGATTGCTGAGTTCGTAAATCGTATAAATCGGATTTATATTGGCAGTCTAATAAGAGCACATTGATATTACGCGCCTCACTTTCATGGTCATTTTTTGGCTCTAACCTTGTACTGCAATTTTCGCTCGTACAATTGTCTTCAAACTTGAATGACAAAAAAACGAAGGTTGAATGACCCCAAATCCGAAATTTCAGAAAAAACTCCTGAAGATTTTTTGCACAGGAGGGACTTTTTTAAGAATACCACTGTTAGAATATCGGCTCGCAATAAGCAAATGCGGCCCTTAAAAATAAATTCAAACAAATAGTTAAAAGCACCATTAGTCGAGGTTTACAACTGTTTTGAGTATTCTGCGAACTCTCGCGCTCGACTTCCAGTGGCGTTCTGGCTTCCGTCAATCAAACTCTCGGGTCTAATTAAGTTAGGGACGGACCATTAGATATTTGAGGGGGGGGTTGGGCAAATACCAAAAAAAAATTCGAGCACAGCTTTGAACCTGAAAAAAAATATCGTGCAAAGCAACGAGGCAAGAAAAAAAAATCCTGCACGGCTAGCTTCTATATCATGTGCATTTTTCTAGTTCACTTAACTGAATACAGTAAAAATTTTGGAGCGCTTCGCGCGCATTAGGAAGAAATGACATTGAATATGCTTTTTAAGAGCTCACGCAACACGAGGACAATACGTTCGTGCCGTTTGAATAGATTGCCAAGAATATGTGTAGATTCAGATTCAGAGTTTATTATTCAGCTTCGTAATACTCGCTGAATACATGGAACATTGCCATAAAAAATGAAGTCAGGGAAAGGATGGACCTATGAGTGAGAAGCAGTCAAAGTCAAATTTGGCAGCTGTTACTTTTTGGTGTAAAATGGATTTCATTAATGTTCAAGCATCAGGCCATTTTGTTTTTTTTACTCAGGGCTACGCTCTTGAGAAGTCATCACGAAGGTTATCATATTTTTCTCAGTGTAAAAAGAAGTGAGAAGACTTCTTGTGTATCCTGACTTCTTGTGTTACAACATAGAAATTGATCATTCGGGCCATGCTTCACGCACACGAAGAATAATATTTTTGTCACTATAATGCGGCGTGAATGAAGAATAAACCTTACAAGTCTTGATCTACCTTTACTCTGAGGTATCTGATATGTGCTTTTTTCAAATTAAGGGCGCGCTTCGCGCGCAACAAAGAAAGTAAAATCCTCTCTTTCTGTAAACTGTCGTCATCCAGCTCAAATAGGTGGCAGAGGGAATCACAAAAACTTTAACAGCTCTGAGGGGGATCACGTAAATCATAGTACTTATAGTGGTGGATCACTTCATTTTGACAAAAAAGTATTGCCCAAAATCCTCAGATACCCCCACCCTCAGTGTAAATAATGCTGGTCCCATTAGGCCATATCTTGTAGCTGCATAACAGGCCAATGACGGCCATGTATTTTATTCAGTACAGTAAGACATGAATATGAAATAGTGGTGAAAAAAAAATCGTGCAAGCAAACAGTGTCCGAAAAAAAATTCGTGCAGTGTCTTCAGTTGGAAAAAAAAATTCTTGCCGAGAAAAATTGCCCAACCCCCCCTCAAATATCTAATGGTCCGTCCCTTAGGCCATTTGTTTAGAAAAAGATAGTGAAAGATACTGTGTGTTGGGGCATTTTACTAGGATGGCAAATAACTGAATTCTATGTATTCCAAAGAGTTTCAAAGTTTGATTGACGGAAGCCAGAAAGCGGTTTAACGGTTGGAAATCGATCTCGAGAGTTCGCAGAATACTCACAACAGCTGTAACATATCCAGAGCTCAGAAATATCCAACCATTTTTATTTATAGCAAATGAATTGCTCTACAGTAGAACCCCGATTTTACGATCTTCGATCTAACGTTATCCACGATTTTACGATATCATTTCTGGGTCCCGGCAAAAAAATAAAATCAGATAAAACATAACGCCGAGCTAGGTCCAACGATATTCTCGATTTTACGATGGTAATCTTGGGACCCAAGCGTCAATGTGTT
The DNA here is from genome assembly GCA_033964015.1 of Scolanthus callimorphus. NCBI lineage: Eukaryota > Metazoa > Cnidaria > Anthozoa > Actiniaria > Edwardsiidae > Scolanthus > Scolanthus callimorphus. The sequence goes on from CM066924.1 coordinate 25,034,063, forward strand.
CCCGCTTCAACAATATAGAAAAAAAATAAGTAGAACAGAAAGTTTAGCAATCATACGATTTCCAAACCAATGTCATATGAGTGGTATCCTCGTCTTGCAAATATCTTTTATAAAGTGAATCTCGCAGCATTACAATGCAATATAGTTAGTCTTTTTTCATAGATTTATTAGCGATCCATGGCCAAGCGCAAATTTGTTCCTGTAATATGATACACCAGAAACATATAAGCGAGTTAAATGTTTCTGGATACAACAATTTTACGCATATTATGCAAAAAACGTCTATTTTATTTGAGGAATAGTGAATTTTGATTTTTGCTTCCAACTCGGTATCCAACTCGGATTCCAACTCGATATCCAACTCGGATTCCAACTCGGTATCCAACTCGAACTCGAACTTGATTCTGAACTCGGGGTTTCTGCTCTTCCTTTCCAATTAGACTTACAAACAAAGTATTATTTTTTCCACTAACTCATTTTTTGCATTAGATATGGTGACAGCTCGAACTTTTTGTCACGGTCGCACTATATCTTCAAAATATATTTCAATTGCTTCAGTTGTCAATCAGAGAATAAATATGATAGAGCCGAAAAACCGAGGCAGAAAACGAAACTGGCCTCCACTAATCGTTGGGAAGCGAGACTTACAAACAAAGTATTATTTTTTCCACTAACTCATTTTTTGCATTAGATATGGTGACAGCTCGAACTTTTTGTCACGGTCGCACTACATCTTCAAAATATATTTCAATTGCGTTGTCAATCAGAGAATAAATATGATAGAGCCGAAAAACCGAGGCAGAAAACGAAACTGGCCCTCCACTATAATCGTTGGGAAGCGAGGTCTAGTATAAAGTAGAATCCTATGATATCTCTTTTTTGTGTAAATCGAGGACGAGATATCATAGGATTCAAGTATATTCAAAGCGTTCAGTCGGTAGATTCCGCCGAAAATAGCACTCAAAAAGGCGATATCGCCCTCGTCGCTGCGCGACTCGTGCGATATCGCTTTTTTCGTGCTATTTTCTTAGCGGAATCTAGCCTCCTGAAGCAGCTTTGAATAATCCTATAATATTGGCTGATCAGCTTGCAGTAAGCGCTGACAGGCCATGTCGGATTAGTAGTAGTAGTGACACTTTATTTAAGGACGCTTGCTCCGACAACCTCAGCTGATTTCCACAAGGGGCGTGTGGACTAAAAAAATACAATATATCTAAAATTTACAATATTCAAAAATGTAATTAAAATTATAATATTAATTCTAATATTCTTGGTTTTCACTTGTCACGTGACGAAACTTATTTCCCTAAATTATCTTCTAAACACTGAATGCCTAATAGAATTATAAAGAATATACAAAATCATGTTTCCTGGGTAAATTTTAGGCCCATCGGTCACTTTCCGAGCGAAATATTAGCAAGTGAATGTGCGCCATTTTGTACAGTAATTGTATGAGCCGCCATCTTGGTGCCCCAGCAGAGGGGCTCCATAATGGCGGCCAATTAACCGGGTCTCCAAAACGACGCTATTTTCAATCCAAACAACAAGAATAGTACCAGAATGGTAAGATATGAACTACTATTACATGCTGACGTGCCAAAAAGGTAAGAAGTGAAATACGGCTAGTTCAAAATACGTGACTGGTGTTGCATGACATAAATAGCTTTGGCGATATCTCGCGAACTACTTGGCAGAAGGTGCCGAAATTTCGTGTGACAAATCCTTGAATAAAGTTCTATTTATCACAGAAAGGACATCTCTGTAGCTCTCCTGGTTTAAAGGTTAGCTTTTTGATGACGTCACATGAAATCCGAGAATAGAAAAATGTATATACATATGTACAATAATTTCATAGGTGCTGTGCCTTGTTAAGGGTGGGAGCCCGAGTTCATTTTGTCTGAAAAGGATTTAATATTTTCCTTGTTTCGGCAGTCTTCAGGTAGGGAATTCCAAAGCTTTGCCACCAAATAAATGGTTTAACAGTAGCACGAGAAATAATTTCTCTTTCTAATTTATCCAGGAATATATTAGCATATGTTGGTGCCATTCAAGTCCCTATAGCCGTCCCGAGGATCTGTAGATAATGCTTATTATCAAATTCAAAGTTGTTGTTCTTTAACACTAGCTCTGTAAAATCCACGATATCATTGCCCAAGTCCCCCATATTTAATTCACGAACCGCCTCACGTACTGCTTGAAGACCTTCGTCGTGTGGAATACAATCTTGCCATTCTGATACTATTCTTATCATTTGGATTGAAAATAGCGTCGTTTTGGAGACCCGATTAATTGGCCGCCATTATGGAGCCCCTCTGCTGGGGCTCCAACATGGCGGCTCCATACAATGAATGACGTACAATTACTGTACAAAATGGCGCACATTCACTTGCTAATATCTCGCTCGGAAAGTGACCGATCGGCCTAAAATTTACCCAGGAAACATAGTTTTATATATTCTTTATAATTCTTTAGGCATTCAGTGTTTAGAAGTTAATTTTGAGAAATAAATTTCGTCACGTGACAAGTGTAAATCAAGAATTACTGGCAAAATAGAGATAGGCCTGTAGTTGTCTGGTATATTTCTCGAGCCCTTGTGAATAGAGGCAGAACCCTGGCCATTTTCCACTCATCTGGGAAGCAACTCGACATTTAAACATTGTTGAAAATATAAGTGAGTGATTGAGAGATCGCACAGGTTGCAATTTTCAGTATTTTACCAGATATTAACGTTCTAAAACAAAATATTTGCTGGCTTGGAAAAGAATTACCCCACTCAGAAGCAGCTCCGCGGTGCCTTTTGTGGAAGAATTAATTCCACAATTTTTATCAACCCTACAAAATTTTGCAGATTGCGGTCGCACTAGTTTTTCGCAGAGATGACAGAATACGATTCTAAATAAACACAAATTCCACTAGTGCGACCTCTGCCAGCATGGGCAGTTTTTATAATTCCGTTAAAATGAAGTTCAAAGGTCACATTCCAGGTTGTCATATGTTGTATATGTTGCTGGGTGCAATACTAGCAAGTTTCGTAAAGAAATGAGCACATGCATTAAATACAGACCACCCACTATGGTTTTCCTTCCATAGCCATGCCTTAATAGCACTGAGGCCTAGGGCATACGTCGAATCTCACTCGCATCGAATCTATTTAATAATTGCTTCGAGGGAGGTTCGACTTAATTTAATTTTGCAGCAAACGTCAAATTCATTGCACAATACACGCTTCATTTGATCCTGGTTTTCCCTGCACTTTTCGTCCAACAAGGTGCGCATAAAGGCTGGTTTCCATACAGTCTTATCTGTCATCAGTCAACCGTGAAACAAAAGAAGACTATATATGGAAACCAGCCTTAATAGTAGAGTCTGTTAAGGAAAAAAATAGGTAAAATCGTGCACTTGTGCTTAAAAGCGCCAAATTTAGACCAAATGTTTCTTAGATGAAATAAATCAGTTTTTGGGAGGGTGCCATCATTTCGACCAAAGGGGGGGAGGGTAAGGGCAATTTGTCTATTTCCTAATTTCCAAATATTTCTCTGGTATTAAATGGTTATAGATAAACAAGACCATGATAATTCTTCCTGTATGGTGCCCTTCACATTGAACTAGGTGGGGTGCAACAAATGTCTGGCAAGGGGGGGAAGAAGGAGTCTCGGGTCACATGTTCCTGCTACCCTCAGAGATCATGATTTCATCGTACCATCACAAAATTCGACATAAATGTTCATTAGGTAACATTTAACAGTTTTCGGAAAGGGGTGCCACAATTTCAGTCCAATGGGGGGAGGGTAGGGACACTTTTGTCCATCACCTGATTTACCCTATATTTCAGCGGTATTCAAGAGTTATCAATAAACAAATCCACGGTAATTCTTCATGAATGGTCCCCTTCATATTTGACTAGATGGGGTGCTACAAACATTTGAAAAGGGGGAGGGGTGGGTAATGGATGAAATTTACTTGTTATGCGCTTTTTAATTGCAATTTGATTGTACAGTCACCAAATCCGACATGAATGTTCCTTAGGCAACATCTGACAGTTTTCGGAACGGGTGCCACAATTTCGCCCAACGGGGGGGGGGGAGGCAATTTTGTACTTTACCTGATTATCCCTATATTTCAGTGGTATCATAAGAGTTATTGATAAACAACACCATTTCGACTCTTCATGAATGGTTCCCTTCACATTTGACTTGATGGGGTGCTACAAACATTTGTCGAGGGGGACAGACGGGTGATGGGTGAATTACATGATGTGCTCTTTTTAATAGCAATTTCATTGCACAGTCACCAAATCCGATACGAATGTTCCTTAGGCACCATCTAACAGTTTTTGGAAAAGGGTGCCACAATGTTGGCCCAAGGGGAGGGGAGGGACAATTTTCGACATTACATGATTATCCCTATGTTTCAGTGGTATAAAGAGTTATTGATAAAGAAAACATGATAATTCTTCCTGAATGGTCCCCTTCACATTTGATTAGATGAGGGTGCTACAAACATTTGTCAAGGGGAAGAGGCGGGTTACGGGTGAAACTTACATTCTACAATTTGGTTGTACAGTCACCAAATCCGACATGAATGTTCCTAAGGCAACATCTAACAGTTTTAGAAAAGACATACTAGTCCAATACTCTGACAAATTTATGCATGGTATTGTTCTCCTCCATTGTATTGCCTCGTTCTATAATACACTCCATTGCACTCCATTGTTTTAGACAATGCCTTGCATAAATTTGTCAGTGTATTGGACAACCCTCAGAAAAGAGGGGAGGGGGGGGGACAATTTTGCCCATCGTGATTATCCTTACTTTTGTCATTCAGGACAATTGACCAAAACTTGCAGATACTCGAAAAAACATCCTTCTCTTGGTCGCCATATTGTTTTTACCCCCCACCGAGGGGCCTGAGTCACGTTTTGAACACCACAGGCAACCCGCGCGGATTTGCCATAAAAACGACAGCACTTTCTTGATATGGAAATTAAAAAGCGCATAGCATGTACATTTCACGGCATAAGCCAAGAGGAGAGGGGAGGGACAATTTTGCCCGTCGTGATTATCCTTACTTTTATCATTCAAGAGTTATCTATAAACAAAAGCACAATAGTTATATATGATTCTCACATTTGGCTAGATGCAGAGCATCGATAACTTTTTAATACCTCTGAAAAATAGGGATAATCAGGTAAGGTACAAAATTGTCCCTACCCTCCGCCCTTGGGCTGAAATTGTGGCACCCCTTCAAAAAACTGTTAGATGTTACCTAAGGAACATTCATGTCGGATTTGGTGACTGCACAATCAAATAGGCCATGTTCGAATTACGCTCCAATGAAACAATAACCTCAAGTCGAGCCTCTCTTCTGAAATTACTGTAGATGTATTAGAACTTGGAGAAAGCCTCGATTTGAAGCGTTTGTCTTGTGAGCATTGGAGCGTAATTCGAACCTGGGCTATTGAAATTAAAAAGCACATAGCATGTAAATTTCACGCATAACCCAAGGGGAGGGACAATTTTGCCCATCGTGATTATCCTTACTTTTATCATTCAAGAGTTATCTATAAACAACAGCACGCAATAGTTATATATGATTCTCACATTTGACTAGATGCAGAGCATCGATAGCTCTTTTTAAGGTTACTGAGAACCTTCGCGCACCTCCTCGGAAAAAAAATCATACAACTCCTTAGTTTAACCAAAACATGTCAACCTATATATCGTTGGAAAGCTTATAAAATGGACTAGCAGACTATGACAAAAAGAAATAACTTTTGATAAACAGAATTTTTTTGAAGGTTTTATTAAAAATGTGGGTGTGACACTTTCAAGAGCTATCGCTGCCGAACTGCTTGACCTTGACTCCCAAGTAAAGCATTGTTTTAATCCTTAAAGGTGTTTCTCAAAAACCGTGTCTGCGTTTTTTAAAATTTTGCGTTATTCAAAAGTTATGGAACTTTTAAATTTCCAAGGTCAAATTTTATAGAATTTTCACGCTCTAAAAATTAAAAAAAATCATAACTTTTGAAGTAAACAAAATTTTAAAAAACGCAGACACGGTTTTTGAGAAACACCTTTAAGGATTAAAACGTTGTGTTTCTTTGGAGTCAAGTTCAAGCAGTTCGACGGCGATAGCTCTTGAAAATGTCACACTCATTTTTTTTTAAAGCTTTAAAAAAATTCTGTTTAATAAAAAGTTACTTCTTTTTGCCATAGCCTGCTAGTCCATTCTATAAGCTTTCCAACGATATATAGGTTGACATGTTTTGGTTAAACTAAGGACGAGTATGATTTTTTTTCCGAGGACGTGCGCGAAGGTTCTCAGTAACCTTAATACCTCTGAAAAATAGGGATAATCAGGTAAGGTACAAAATTGTCCCTACCCTCCCCCCTTGTAGTCCATCAGCTAGGAGGGTTGTATGGCTCACTCAAGGGGAACAAACGAAATCGTTTCCATGTTAATCTTTGACTATCCAGTATCTCAAAAATGTATGATGGCAAGGATAGAATCACAGCTTTCACTCTGAAAATCGAGTTTCAAAAATACCTACTTGCACCCCTTATTGGCCGCCATCTTGGATTTCTTGAATTGACGTTTATATCATTTCCCCTTACTTAACACTTACAAATACTTTTTAAAATGTTCACTGGAATGCGTTTGAAGACAGAGAGTGTTACAGGGAGTGCCACGCGTCAAGAATGACTAGATGACGTCACATGTGACGTCACTGATTCCGTCTAATTGCCATTTCTACGATAAAGAAAATGGAGCGCTTCTCTTAAGGTCATATTAACCTACTATTACAGAATATTGCAGTTGTCCTGGCAGCTGAATATGATATACGAGGCTTCACTGGGTGAACTCCACGAGGTCCAGAATCCCTGTGCATTTGTGCCAATGATGCACATCTACGGACAACACCGTTTCCGCTTAACGTGGCATCTAAAATGACAAAAGAAATATACATCTGTCAAGCCGGTTTGAAAAAACTTACCGGAATCCCCCGGGCACTTGTCCAGTATTTGAAAATGATAGCGACTAGCACAAATGCCGCTTTCACATGACATCCAAAATGACAAGAAATAGGCATCTGTCAAGCTTGCTATTCTCTAATGCGAACACACGACGGTTGAAAAAAAAAGAGCTTACCAGAATCCCCGTGCGTTTGTTGCAGTATTTCAAAATGATAAACAGCTATCTGCGGACAACATCATATCGCTTAAACGTGGTATCTAAAATGACAAGAAATAGGCATCTATCAAGCTTGCTATTCTGCAATGGAAACACACAACGGTTGAGAAAAACACTACACTTACTACATAACAAGCACTCGTGCTTCACTTTAAGTATATTCTCTGCGAGGTGATTTTCGTTTCTGTATCTCGCAAGAATGGACCTAAAATAGATTGAGATTTATGCATTAAGCTAGAATGAAGAGTTCTTCTACGTAATGTTTGACTTATAATTAAACTTACTATGATATATCAGTCATCTGTATCGCTGTCACTCTCATTTGTATCGTCATCCTCACATCGCTTGTCATGTTGTTACACTGGAAAGTGCACATGTCGGTACATTTGAGCCCAGCTTTCATGCAACAGCATTTATCAGGTTTGCATTCTTTCTTGCATGTACATGAGAGTAGTTCAAGGACTTCCTCTGGGGCCGGCTTAGATCCAAGCCAGATAAATTCGACGACATTGCGGGCATTTACTTGCCAGCCGTGTCCGTGTGGGGAGGGTATCTCAGGAACCCTGGTAATTAGCACGTGTTATATGAAGTCGTAGGGATGACTGGCATGGCGGTAAGGCTTCTGGTTCAACTTTCCCGCCCTTGGCGCAATGAATCTCGTATCGTAGCAGATCCACACTTTGACTCTTCTTTCCGTACAGCTGGCACACAAGTTCCTCTGTTGCTTGGAATGTTTCGTCAGCTATATTCCATGCATGACCGATCGCAGCCATGGCTTTGACATACTCTTCATTTCGCATTAACAGCTTTACTGCTTTCCATTTGTCGATACCATAAAAGGAAGATACACTGTCACAACCGGTTAGCGAATGAACCCCGATAAGAGCTTTCAAAAACTGCTGCCCGTCGACGCCTGGACTGAGTTGTCTGGTAAGGCTACTAGCAACAAGGGAAAAATCGATTATTCTTGTCTTGGCGCCTCGTCCCTTCTTCATGTAACACTTCCCAAGGCTTTGACTATGAGCAAGGAGTAGAATGAATACATCAGTATCATCAGAGTGGATTATGGACACGCCCCCCGCATGTTTCGCATGTAAAATCATGCGCGTGTCAGCCTCTTCGTGGCTGCACTGCAGCTCCGGAACTACAATCCCGGACAAAATTAGTTGTCGCGTCCATCAAAAATAGCCGATTTTGGGTTACCTAGCACTAGTAAATTTTGTTTCTTCCTAAGACAATATCACTGGAACTCCCCTTTCCCCCGTTTCAATGTTGGAGGTAGTAGTGCTCAAATTGCGAGGATGAGAGCCGGTGGCAAACAACATTGTACTGGGGGGAGGGGCAGGGAAGATGGGGGACCCGAGTGGTACATAGAACCCCTGTTTATTGAAAACGTTATACATACGCGACAACAATTTTGTCCGGGATTGTAGCTCGCACGCAGTAAATTGCAGCTTCCAACACTGATCTTCGATTGTGACAAACATGTGTTTCTCTTCTAGCTTGTTCCTGAATCCTCGGTCTTCCACCGGGATACTATGAATTTAACAATCTCCACCTTGTTGGAGGTTACAGTAAGCAGCTTGCTCCATGATTTTACTTTGTACGCGGGAAGAATGTTCTTGTATTTTATTCCGTCTGCACCAGAACTTCGTTTAGCCCTTTCAACGTTCTTGATGGATATATCACGATACACATCAAAAACCACATCCACGCGCTTGCTCCTGGTGCTTGTTACCAGTTGGAAGACTTTCTCTGCAACTACATAGAATGTGGCGCCAGGAGGAATCTTAAGTTTCTGCAGAACAGCCATTCCATCAAAAATACTTGTTTCATTCTCTGGGTATTTGTCGGTGATTGGAATGTGTTTCTCCATCTGCTGCGCAAGGTTGGCCTTGACTGCCTTTCGTGGAGGCCATATGGATCGGCAAGTGCCCAGGGCAACGGACCCAGTGGATATTCAAAGACAATTTTCATGTCAATCTGACGAAACTGACCGAGCAACGCAATTAGCCCGAGAAAAAAAACCGAACCTGGAAAAAATTGCAACATGGGAAATTGTTGGTACTAATTGTTAAAAACATATGTAGGAATAACATATCCAAATTTCATAGAAATCCGGCCAGGGGAAGTTGGTTAAATTTTGGTTTTACCTGCGACGTCAAGGGCGCCTTTTGTTTTCGGCGGCACTTAGATGAAACCGGGGAAGATTTAACAAGGTTTTTCGGTTGAAACAAATAATTTCTGAGCGATGAGTTACGGTTATGAACAGTTTATTTCTTTTATTTCTTGAAGCGTATAATATTCGAACTTTAGTGTATCACCACGCGGGAAATACAAGGATCATATGGGATTTGTCAAAACGCACGATTATTTAGTTATTATTTTGCAGAATTGGTTATAAACAAACACACAACTTACATCTATCAATCACATTATACAGTAGAAATAAACTGCTCGATATCTCGTTCAATATCACACCGAGTTACGGCCCTACAGTCTATAGCCCTCAATTCGAATTGTTCGCTTTCATTGTCTAAGTGCCATTGGGCCGAAATTGTGGCACCCCTTCCGAAAACTGTTAAATGTTACCTAAGGAACATTTATGTCGAATTTTGTGATTGTACGATGAAATCATGATCTCTGAGGATAGCACGAAAATGTGACCCGAAACTCCCCCTTCCCCCTCTTGCCGGACATTTGTTGCACCCCCACCTAGTCCAATGTGAAGGGTACCGTACAGGAAGAATTGTCATGGTCTTGTTTATCTATAACCCTTAAATACCAAGGAAATATTGGGAAATTAGGAAATAGACAAAATTTCCCCTACCCTACCCGCCTTGGGTCGAAATGATGGCACCCCTCCCGAAAACTGATTTATTTCACCTAAGGAACATTTGGTCCAAATTTGGCGCCTTTACGCAGAAGTGCACGATTTTACCTATTTTTTCCCTTAACAGACTCTACTAAGAGGGAAATTTGAAAAGACCCATTAGCTTCTTACTCAAGCACGTTAAGGCCTGGGACTCGAAATGGGCTTGGTGCTAGCCCCCCAAAACGCAAAATGTGCCTTAAATTGCTTTAATCTATTTAACCCTATTCAGACTGGGGGGGGGGGGGGCTTTTCGAGCCCCCCCTCCAGTAAAATCCTGATTACTCTAAAACCACTGCAGCTATGATGTTGAAACTTCGTGACTTTTCCTAAAATTTATCTAGGGACATTTTGGTGTCAATGACATGTCAGTGTCAACGACCTAGTTTCCATGGCAACCACTTTTTGACATGCATGTTTTGCAAAACTCGAAAAAACGTGAATTTTTCATATTTCAAGCTTAATGTTGGACAGATTGCCCAATTTATGACTATCGGAGCTTGTACTCCTTAGTAATTTATGTACAGGCCAATTATTTTTTGACACAAAATCTTTGGGGGGGAGGGGTAGGGGGATTTTGTTCATTTTAACATATGGTCTAAAACTAGCTCTGGGATTCACAAGTTTCCTTTTAATTCAACTTTTTGAATGTCAAACACTTCTTTTATGAGTATTTTGTACATTTTGACCATTTTTTTCTCATTGAGTATTTATCTGAAGAGTCAAATGGAAATTAAATGAAATCCAAGATGGCGGATTCAAGATGGCGGATCCAAGATGGCGGACAATATTTTCAAAAGTCGTCATTATGACGCAAGTTTAATAAAATTTATGTGTTAATGTCACAAATTATTACATTTACATTATCTTGATGTTAATTAGTTGGCTTTTAGAGTATTATCTACCAAGTTTTTGGAAGTTAATTAAAATTACTTAAAAATTGATAAAACATTGAGAATGGCGTCATTGTGACGTCACATTTTGCTCCCACGTGACAAAAATAGGTGTGGTGATTTGTCTAAGGCTCATGGTCATTGTGTGAAAGTTTGATGATCTTAGCCTTAGTGGTTCCAGAGATATAGAGGGGGGCCGAATTAGCCCCCCCCCCCCCCCCCCCCAGTCACAGATGGTCAAAAAAAGCCCAGTCTGGATAGGGTTAAGGCAGGCTAATTTTTGGCGCAGTGATAAAACTGGACGAACTTAATATTTTGGTGCTATAACAAAGTGCGGAGTGACGTCGCAAGGTATGTCACGTGACAAAACAGTAAATTGCTTTTCCGGTGATAGAGAAAACATCTAACCATACAGCTTTGGTGAAAATTGATAGACCTCAGCAGTAGAAACATCGTGCCGTTTTTGCTGCTGAGCTATTCATTTATCGTTAACGAGAAAAAAGGGACGAAATCAGGTCACGTGACTTAATTAATATATCAGCCCCTTAAAGCACCCTAAAGGAGCAAACTTTTTCCACATGTAAAAACGTCACTATGTAGAACCCAAAGAGAGAAATATTATTAGCTATTAACTTTTCAAAAAGGAGTGAGACTCACTACAAGCACAGGCTTGATACATGACGAACCAATACGAATGGCTGGCAGAGAAACGCAGGGTTTGAAACGTGACGAAAGGTGAACGATCTCCGTTTTAGAAGGGTTACATGCCAACTTGTTGATAGTGCACCATGCGAGGATGTCACGCACACAACTCTGCATTTGAGAAACAACTTCTCGGCGATCAGACGTTGGCTTGACTGCAGTGTATAGCTGAATGTCATCTGCGTATAGCATGCAGTCCAGTCCATGTGCAATTATGACTTCCTCAATTGGAGCGAAATAAAGAGAGAATAGAAGCGGACCAAGAACAGAACTGGGGTACTCCATACTTTAGCTGCCTTGGGTAGATGACGAATTTCCGATGCACACTTCTTGCGAGCGATCAGTGATATAGCCGCGGAACCAGGACAGGACAGATCCACAAACCCCGTAACGGTTTTCAAGCCTGTCAAGTAGGATGATATGGTCAAGTGTATCCTAAAACGCTGACGATAGGTCTAACAGCACAAGAATGGTCTCAGCTCGCGAGTCAATGGCCCGAAGTGCATCGTTGACGACACGAATCATGGCTGTCTCTGTACTATAAAACTCTCTGTATGCAGATTGAAATTTCGCTAGCAACCTGTTTTCTCTGAGATAGTTCATAAACTGTGTGCACGACATTATCTCAAGTAATTTAGAGAGAAAGCAATATTCGTGATTGGTCTGTAATTTGGATACTGTTCTTTGTCGAGAGTAGGTTTCTTAATAGAAGGGAAAATGACACCACTTTTTAGAGGCTTGGGAAAAAACGCCTTCAGACAGAGATTGATTCACGATACTCGTTAGTGGTGGAACTAGGATGTCAGCATGCTCCTTTATGTCCTTTATGAACTTCACAGGCATGGGATCCATGGGATCCACAATAGCTGTGATAAAACGTCAATAATAACAATAATAATAATTAATAATAATGAAATCAACCTGTTGCTCTATTTAAATTTCAGACCAAGGGAGATGAAATATATTCTCAATATATTGCAAGTAAGTTAAACAAAGGATCATAACAGTATCATCCTCTTACAAACTCTGACCAGTTACTGTGGAATTTTGAAAGTCTGATCAAGCTCAGAGGTTTTCAAATGTCACGTGAAAGTAATCCCATATTTCAAACCTCATCATCCTATATTAAAATACGTACGCATGTGCTAAACTATGATACATGTAGCGGTCAACAGTGTAGCCGGACACATGTTTCCTTCATGTTTTCCAATTTCGCCACACAAGACATTGTTGCGCGGGCAAATTTTGTAGCGAGGACACAAAAATTGTTTGTGTTCCCGAGACTTTAGCCACTCAGGGGAAAACATGCAGGACAGAATTGTTTCCTCGTTTAGCCGTAGCAAACCCTGGATACAGTAGTCAGTACTTTTCGTTTTCTTCCATTTACAAACAACCACGTTGAAATAAACCATGCAGGAAAATAATTTGGTATAAATAAAAACAGCAGTGTTTTTAGATAAACCTTTCTCTTAATTTTCTCCCGTTTTCTCCGCCTGTTTTTGAAAAAAAGTGTTTTCCTTATTTTCAGTGATGGAGGATCTCAAGAGAAAGGAGGAGAAAGTTTCAGTTCTCGAATCAGAACTTGAAAAGCAGCAATCAAGGTAAGATACAATACCAACTTTTGAAAATATCCAATATTGCAATATACAGCTTGAATTTCAAAAATTCCCAGCTTTCTTGAAATTTAGTTGGCGATTGTTCAATACTGGATTCACAAGTAATCGAAAACACCGACCAGTGGTTTGCAACTTCGCTTTTGAAATCTAGTCTGAAGGTTGCTTTTTTTTCCATGATATGGATGTAATTTGAAAGATCCGAAAACCGTGGAAGGAACTACTTTACAGCCATTCTCAGTTACACGCGGTCGCCCAGAAAAGAGCTTGCGAAGCGAAAACTCGTTTTTTGTCAAAGTTTCCATGGCAACGTACGTGCCTTTGCCGGCTTGTTGCGCTCAGACAAGACACAAAAACATAGGTACGCAGAGCGTAAAGGAAGCTATTTGCTGATGTTCTTCGGTACTTGGACGGACAGGACCGGTCCTCACAACCTTGCTCCCGTATTCCCAGGGATCTGAACACGAGAAAAGAGATTAGACTTGTTTAAATGGCGTCACCGGTTACAGCTAGCAATGCGGTGTTAATTTTCATTTTGGTTTTAATTAAAGCAGGCGATAAATTTTGAAAATATTTATGAGCCCCTGTTATGTGCTCATTGGCAACTGAAGTACTTCTACACTTGCCATATCGATTTTGGAATAAAAAAAAAAAAAATTTTTAATTACAACGCGTCCGATAACAAAACACAAAAAAATACTTGTCTTTGAGAAAATGAAAAAAATAATAATAACAAAAAAATCAGGCCTTGCCGGGGATTCGAACCCCGGACCTTTACATTACAGAGCGAAAATAATACCATTCGGTCATTTAGTAGCGTATTTTATTAACAGGGTCTGGATGGGGTTAACCGACTAGCGACAAACGGCCTAAAAAATAACCGACTACCGACAAAACGGGGAAAAAGTTACTGACTACCGACAAAAAAATATTACTGACTACCGACAATATATGATTGCCCGTATTATAAACTCTTCATTTCTATCGTCAACATACATAAATCCTAATTTATATTCTTGCGAACTCGGCTATCTACTACACCAGCGCTTCTATATAAAGCCCTGGCCAAACGAAACACAAGTTCACACAAGTCGATGCAAGTTGTGACTTGCACAGACTTTTGACTTTTGTTCACTTGCGCTGAGATTCAAGTTTTCACAAGTTAGGGGCCGACCATTTGACTTGGGGGGGGGGGGGGGGGGATGAAAAAATAGCCTGCAAGCTACGTTCCCCAGAAAAGAATTCATGCAAAAGCAGAAGAGTAAAAGAAAAAAAATATGCGATTGTGCACCATGTATGCGGTAACTTCACATGCCGGGCTCTAAATTTTCGGCGCGCTTCGCGCGCAATAGAGTTTACTTGAACTTTTCCAACAACCTTCCTTGGGTTTTTATTACTGTGCCCCCCAGTTTTTGGAGGTTTGCAACCGGGTCCGGGTTTTATTGTTACGGCTCCCGTGTAGCTTATCATTGTGTGGGTAAGAGAAACGAGTACTGAAAAGGCTAGGACATTTTTTTAAATCTCTTTTATCATTGAGATATACTAAAATAATTTATATTCGATGGCTAAAAGAAACATAAAACACGGACAAAGGATATAACAGATATAACGTCTCCAAAACAAAATATACACAAAGGACTTTTTTCATTTCAAATGTTTCTCCTTCTGTTAATTCTGCCAATGTGTTTGCAGCAGCCATCTCACACTTCCCTGCTGCCGGTAAATAAACTACAGTCGAAGCTCTCTGAGCGACCGCTCTCGTAAGCGACCACGATCCATGGCTTAATCCCAGTTTGAATTGTCATATAAACTCTGTAATTACAAGCTCTCGTTAGCGACCACGTTATGTGTGCGACCAGCTCCGTTAGCGACCACGATGTCACCAAATGAGATTTTCTATTGTTTTTACGTTCTCATGTGCGACCGCAATGGTTTTTGTCTTCCAAAATTCAGTTAACATGAGTTAACTATCATTTTCCATGC
The DNA here is from genome assembly GCA_033964015.1 of Scolanthus callimorphus. NCBI lineage: Eukaryota > Metazoa > Cnidaria > Anthozoa > Actiniaria > Edwardsiidae > Scolanthus > Scolanthus callimorphus. The sequence goes on from CM066924.1 coordinate 25,049,317, forward strand.
ATGGTAAAATTTCATTTATGCTGTTAAGCGCTTTTTAACAGCTGTACTTTATGAAGAATCTCTGACCGTATATACATAGTCAAATCTACAGCGTCCTGGTCAGATAAGGTTTCATAGATTTGGTCATTGCAAGTTCTGGTAAGCAACCAACACCCACTTTTCTAGTATGTGACTGCCAGTGGTCACTTTATACGAGAACCCTTCTCGAAAGCAACCAGCTCTGTTAACGACCACAATTTTCAATCCCCGAGGTGGTTTCTTACGGGAGCTTTGACTGTAGCAAATGCTGCTGAATAAATTTAAATTGTTTGCCAATCAGGGGGCTCGAATCCCTTTATTTACTGGAAAAATTATGCTACTTCAGGAACCAATCAGAGCGCGCGAAAGTGACTATTTACTGATTTGCAGCGCTTACTACTCAGAAAAATGCAAAATATCTTAAAAGAGACTCCAACGTAGAACCTGAGAGTAACTAACAAGGTTTTTAATTTTCAATTTTACTACTTTTTAATTATTAACTTAAATTTACCGACTACCGAAAATTTTAACTGACTACCGACAAATTACCGAAATTTTAACTGACTACCGACAAATTACTGAAATTTTAACTGACTACCGACATGCGGACCCCCCATCCAGACCCTGTATTAATTATATAGAGGATATTACATGGCCGCGCGGAGATACGAATTTTATCTTCGAGTGTTGAAAACTATCTCACGAGTGAGCGCAGCGAACGAGTGAGATAAATTTTTAACACGAGAAGATAAAATTCGTATCTCCAAGCGGTCATGTAATGTTCTGTTTATTATATAAACATCAATGAAATACCAAATTCAAATTTTATTTGAGTTAAGCTTAACAATCGAGCATTCAGCAAAGGCAAGTGTGATATTTTCACAGGTGAAAATAACATGATATTTTCACGTCTTTTATCACATCCAGGCTCGATAACACCAACTCACTACTCTATGGGCTCCCTAAATTCCTTATTGACAGACTACAAAACGTGCAGAACTCAGCTGCTCGTCTTATCACACGCACTAAGAAATTTGACCATATCACTCCAACAATGAGACAATTACACTGGCTCCCTGTGAGCCAGCGCATCATTTTTAAGATACTCTTGCTGACGTACAAAGCTTTAAACGGTCTGGCTCCGAATTACATAAATGACCTTATCGAGAAATATACCCCTGCAAGGCGGCTGAGATCTTCATCCAAGCTCTTACTTAAACCAAAGACAGCCAAGCTGATCTCTTATGGAGAACGGAGTTTCCAGGTTGCAGCACCCAGTCTATGGAACACCCTCCCAGAATCCATTCGCCTAAGCCAGACCCTAAGCACTTTCAAGTCCAATTTAAAAACCCACCTTTTTAAAAAACACTATGGTTGCTAACATGTGCCTGAGAAATTTTTACGTTTTACCATGTGTCTGAGAAATGTTTTACGTTTTTACCATTTTTACTCTATTTTAACTATTTTTATCATTGCTTTTATTTTTTCTTGCGCAGTAAATTTCTTGTAAAGCGCTATTGAGCTATAGGAAATAGCGCTATATAAATGTAAGCATTATTATTATTATTATTATCAAGTTTTCGCGCAGGAGATCACCTGGTATTTCATTGGTGTTTATATAATAAACCTAAATATTAAAGTTGTCCTCGAATTCGATAACACTTCGATCTCAGAACTCATTTCTTAGACTTGTTCTTTCTTATTTCTCACCTGTAATGTTTTTTCCCTTTCAGTTTCATCCATATTTGCCTATGTCTTGTACGTTCATGGATAATTCTTTCGACCGGCGTGCACGAGCTCGATTAATAACTGATCGATCGCATCACTGACAAAACTCGCAAACATCATCCACCTCTCGTAAATTAGGTGATTGGAACAAAGCAGCACGACTTTGAAAATATGCAGCACAAAACTGAGGAAGGTTTTCTTTTCAAGCACTCTGGCGTGCTTTGTTCTCTTGTGGCAATAAAATTAAGAAAACATATTGCGCTCAGTGGCAACTTCAATATTGTTAACGTTTTAGTACCTTAGCCATACTTGGGTTAACTCCGGTGTAATAACCATTCCCAGAGGACCCCTTTGCGTTCAGTTCTTATTTCATGCTGATTCGTTCTACCAAACAAACGAAGCTTTGTGACGCAGTTCGTGAGCACTCACAGGTTATTACACCGGAGATAAGTCCCATACTTATTTACTGGTCGTAATGTAAATATCCTAAATAATACACGATGGTGGGCATGTATGACGTGATACCGAGAGCATGCTCAATTGACATCATCTCTAAAAAGAAAATGCTTTTCCCACATGATGGACGACCGATTGGCCTATGTGGCCTATATATAAGTTGGCAAACGTATAGTTAGATGGGAGAAGGGACGTGACACAGGATACCCAGCGCCGAACAAGTGACTGGCATGATGCTACAAGGGAGGGTATGTTGGGGAGATATGCTGATTCATGTAACAAGGGAGGGGAGGGTAAAGGTGATGCAGGGCTATGATTGGCTAAATTCAAATATTTGTAAGGCAGAAACTTCATGACCCGTGATTCTTGTGCGACTGAAGTATAATCAATTCCCGAGAAGATACATAGTCCAAGGGCGATGACTAAGAAGCGATTTGCATAGCAAATAGCTTCAACAATATGTTGCGCTTGCAAGCGTTTTTCCCGGCGACCGCGTGTAACTGGAATGGCTGTAATAGCGCCGCTGTGAAAGTTGCCAATCTTCTTTTGCGGGAAGATTTTTTAGCGGCCGGATCGAATTATTCTGCATCATTGAGCATGATCTATAGTCATTACTGTGATTTGGGGTTTTCCTGTTCCGCAAGTCAACCCTCTACTCCAATCAGGGCCTGCCATGTTTTGCCTAAGTCGGTAGTCGACTGCACTAGACGAAAAAAGGGAAGGGACCCGGTTGGCTTATAGATGCCTTGACTGGCGGAGCAGAAAAAAAAGCAAAACCAGAGCACGGTTTGAAATTCACAGCGCGAAACAATGGTTCTGGCTATGTTTCATCGCTTTCTGTCTGTGTTTCCAGAACTGATACAAACGAACTCGCCAGACTTGTGAAGGAGGGAGACAAGTTGAGTGAAGAATTTGAGAAATTTAAGGAGGAGTGTATTAAGCATAGAGAAGAATTAAAACGAGAAAAGAATAAGGGAAGCCAACTGAGTAAAGAGCGCGCGAGGTTTTTTTTTTTTCAATTTATTGTATAAAATATTAGCCCTTGTAAGAGCACCGAGACTTGGTGGGGTGCCCCTAAACCGTTATTATTATTATTATTATTATTATTATTATTATTATTATTATTATTATTATTATTATTATTATTATTATTATAGGTTTGAGAAGCAAGCAACGGAATCAAAACAGGTAAATCCCGGTTTACACTTGCGATTTGTTTTGCATTTTCCTCGTGCATTGGTTTTCCAACTCCTTGCCTGAAACGCAAGGAATACGTCAAGTAACTAGGAGAATGGACAGAAACCTTAGTTGGAAATACCATATTACCCATGTGGCGTCTAAAATCAGCAGGTACATTGGTATCATAGCAAGGCTTAGGCATGTAACTCCTTTAAGTGCCCTATAGAAAACATATACAGATCTTTGATATTTCCTTATCTTAATAGTTATGCACGGACTACTTGGTTAATGCATTTTGCCAAATTTGAGAAACATGCGATACCTCATTTTGTTTTCTTCTAAAATTCTGCCTTTACTCTTTCTGGATGTTTTTAACAAAACAGTACCACCTAAAATTTCTGACCTGTTCATATTAACCCAGAATATCCATAATATTTTATCCATATAAAATAATCCTATTTTAGTAATAGGATTACTTTTAAATATGGTATATATGAATAGTTTTTAAATTTTTGTATATTTTTTCTCATGTATATAGTATATTTTATATAAGTGTTTTAATAGATAGATACATTTTTTACTCTTCAAATTTGTGACTTCGGATATGTATTGTTTATCTTAATAATAATAATAATCTGTATTTCTTGTTACAACACCCGATTATCTTCCTCTGGTAACTATTAACACTTATTTCAATTAACGTTGCTCTGCAAAACGTAATATATAGATTTAGGCACTGCCTAAAAGCGGAGCTCCCAGTCAATTTTATGCCAAAAGCTTGGCGTCATCGTTGATGTCTCTATGACGCACACATCATTCATGAGACCACTTCGTTGCAGTCCTCTGGTTGCCTTAGACAATTCTACCAAATTGGTTGTCTTAGAGCCTTTCCTTCACGAGAAATAAATTTTCCAAAAATAGATGACGTCATCAGTGACGTCACATCACGTGACCATTTTGTTCCGCTCCTCTGGTGACCTAGACAATTCTACCCAAGTTTGGTTATCTTAGAGTCTTCCCTTCACCAGATATGAATTTTTCGAGCAAGGATGGCGTCATCGGTGACGTCACATCACGTGACCACTTTGTTTCGATCCTCTAATGACCTAGACAATTCTCAGAGTATTTCCTTTACGAGATATTAATTTTTCAAGCAAGGATGACGTCATGGATGACGTCACATCACGTGACCATGTTATTTTGCTCCTCTAATGACCTAGACAAGTCTACCTAAGTTTGGTTGTCTTACAGCCTTCTCTTCACAAGATATTATTTTTTCAAGCATAGATGACGTCATCGATGACGTCACATCACGTGACCACTATATTTCACTCCTCTGGTGACCTAGACAACACCCAAGTTTGGTTGTTTTAAAGAGGAGGTCTGTCAGTCTTCCCGTGAGCACCTGCGCGAGACAATGTTCTCGCACGGACAATGTTCCCGGGAAAAAAGCGAGAAAACAGATGTGAAATCCCTCAATAAAAATCTCTTAAGAGCACCATTATATGCAACCTGATAAATAGACATAAATGTTTATGAAATGAACTCGTGATTTAGCTAAATTCTCACTTCATAATGTCAAGCAGGCGGAAAATAACAAGGGCGCGACGTTGACGTCAAATCTCTGCACGGACATTTTGTCCAGGCGATGGCTTTGTTTACATTTTTCATTAACCAAAATCTACTACTTCTAATTGCCCTCTGATTTTATTGAGTATTATACTTACAGCTGTTTCAGGTAACACGCGACCCAGCGCGTTCAAAACGTTTTTTGGCAGTTGGGTTTTTCTGCGACGTCAATCAAATCGCCTAGTGCAGTGAATTGGCTTCTGTCGCGACATGTCTCGCAAAGGAAGCCAAACAAATGCACTGGGTAAGGATTTGATTGGCTCACACGGATTGCATTGATTGACAACGCAGAAAACCCAACTGCCAAACTCCAAGAATCTGACAACAGCGAAGTCGCGTGTTACCTGAAACAGCTGTAAGCAAATCTCTTTGATTTTAAATCTATTTCATTATCAGAATTGCCCTCTCGATTTCTTGTTGAATTTGGGGCTGGAAAGTAGACAACCAAAACAACGGTCGGCCTTCGTGAGCACTGCAAAACACGTTGAAAACCTAAGTCTCGCTCGACGTCACCACTCGCGAACGGGGTCGATCCTGCACTTAATATCTAAAAATTGATTCAAACGCGATACATTTCTGCAATACAAAGTCCGGAATGTGAACAACAACAACCAAAGGTTGAGATTTATGTTAAACGCCGTGAAAAAAATGGTGTTTTGCTGACGTTTCGAGCGTTAGCCCTTCGTCGGAGCAAAGAGAGAAAACTGAGGGAGTGGGGCCGTAATAAAGTAAATGTAGAGCCGTTGCTAGGCAACAGATAAACATTCGGAATGACTAAAGGTGATAATTGGTTAAGAATAACAAAGGATGCCATGGGCCATTGAAATCGCAAACTAGTGATAAAAGTAAAGAGGAAATATGATGAGATGTAGAAAACTAGATATAAGAGAAAAATTTATTGATGCCGTCGGGTGATCGGCAGCCGAGTGAAAGAATAAGTCTATTTTCTTTCTGGAAGCGAGAATCATTAGACCCGTTGTGAAGAGAAACACCGCAAACGGTCATATGATCTCTAGTGTGACCGGGAAGATTGAAGTGTCGGGCCACTGGTTTGTTACGGTCATTTTTCCTCACATCATTGCGATGCTGGCAAAAGTGCGTAGAAAGCATTTGACCGGTTTGTCCTATATAGATCATGCGGCAAAGGGAGCAAGTAATACAATATATGACACGTTGGCGGTGGTGCAATCAAAAAGTGATCTGTGATGTTAAAAGACTCGCCGTTAGGGCCGATGATCCGGGTGGTGGAAACGACATGATCACACGTTGTGCATTTTGATCTAGTACATTTGAAAGTGCCGGGTTGTAGACCGCCAGGCGTGAGAACGCCTCTAACAAGAGAATTGCGCAAGTTTCGGTCCCGCTTAAAAGAGAACAAAGGCGGCTTGGGGAAAATTGCGGCTGTTTCCGGGTCCCTTTGTAGGATCTTAAAGTTCCTGGATACAAAATGCTTGATTGCTAGGTTAGTAGGATGAAAGGTAAGGGGGAAGGGAATCCTATCCTCTAGAGTGGGTTCTGATGGCTGCAAGGCTGTGGTTCTGTCGATCGAACGGGCGCGGCTAAGGGCGTTGGCGACGACATGGTCAGGGTAACCACGATTTCTGAAAAACTCGCTCAATTCGTCCGATTTAGCCATAAAATCGGCCTCCTCGCTGCACAAGCGACGGAGTCGGAGAAACTGGGAGAACGGGATAGCTGTCTTGACATGCGCGGGGTGCGATGAAGAGAACAACAGGTAACCATGAGAATCAGTTTGTTTGTAGTGAACCGAAGTAGCTAAGCGATCTCCGTTAATAGTAAGATTGATATCTAAGAATGTGAGAGAGGTCTCCGAAATTTCCCATGTGAATTCGAGCGCTGGGTGAAAGTTGTTGACAAAAGAAATGAAGTGCTCGAGGTCAGGCTTAGGGCACGATGTAGCGCCAATGCAATCGTCAATATAGCGTCCGTAGAAATTGGGCGTGGGGCCATCGTACTGCTGAAAAATTAGGTCCTCGATGTAGCCAACGAAGAGGTTGGCGTAACTGGGTCCCATTTTAGTGCCCATGGCTACTCCATTGACTTGCTGATAAAAATCGCCTGAAAAAGAAAAGCAGTTAAGACAGTCCGGTTCATTACCAGTTTTGGTAATATCAATTTTGCTCATTACGCATGCATAATAGGACAAAATGGCGGCTGTAGCTGATGTTAGCGTACCCTTAATAAAATGTACCTTTTCTTCCTCTAGAACGTCCCTACCCATGAACCTTTGCCTGAAAGACATGACAAGGGCAACAGGAACTCCATATTGCTTGCGAAACTAACCAAATCGGAGCGAAGTACGAAAATATTTGAAGATTTACTGCTGCCTCTATCAAGTTTTTACACTAATTTTTGCCTGATCGTATAGGGAAAAGGCCGAATTGAAGTAGGTTCCACCCATATTTACAAAAAATGCACCCATAGGCGTGAAAATATAGTAGTTTTGCTTCCTATATATACAAGAATTACTTGGGTACCGGCGATTTCGTGGGGTACTAGCGATGTGAAGTCAAAATCTCTTCGCCATCGGTAGATGTACTCGAAGCGAGTATCAACGCCACGTCAGAAGTCGAGCCATTTATATGTGCTGGTCTCGTGAAGTCGATAATAACTACCAGAGGAAAAAGGCAAGGGGAAGAGCTCATCAAAGATCAGCAAGGAAACGAGTTTCTGCGTTCAGTTCCATCGTCTTTGGTTTTGATATGGACCCAAGGACCCGAGAGCTCGGATTAGCGTGTATAAGTTAGAGTTAATTATCACCAGCCGACAAATGACCCAAATTATAACAGGGTAAATACAAAACCCCATACAAATATGGCGTACCCTTTTAAAGTTATAAGGCACTGACCAACTAAACTCGAAGCGAAAGTCCGCGGTTTCAGCATCGTTAAACAAAATCAACTGGTACACAAACGAAGCCTAAAGCCATATAACCGTCCGGGCACTCGAGTTTGGAAGGGATTCGACTGCGCCATGCAGTGACCAACGGCCAAGCCTTGAAACAACGGATACTGAATAGCCAGGAGTTTTCTGTTCACCTAGTCTTCTGTTTTCCATTGCAGATGAGGCTAATTTCCTCGATAGGACGACACATAAAGCCGTGAAGGGCGAAGTGAAAGCAACCCCGGGGCGATGCCAAAACCCGCTCGAATGATAACAGCCGAGACCGTTTAATTGGTTTCAAGGGTCTGTTCTTGCCTTACAAACTAAATTACATTACTTCTCTGTCAAAATACTAAGGCCGGGTAACGAGGATGATTTTCTGTGAGTCCTGTTCGATTTTATAGCCGTCGTTTATTAAGCGCTGCCAGTTTTGTTTTGAAAGTACACGGAACTACAGTGGGGGGAGGGGGAGAGTTATGTGATCTGATTGGCCGAGCGGTTTGTTTACAACATATTACCAAAACTGGTAATGAACCGGACTGTAAGAGTGAGGACTAACTCAGCTAGTCTGAGTAGAGTGGCAGTGCTAGGTTCTAAGACACTCCTGCATGCGGTCAAAGAAGTGTTAAGGGCCTTTAGACCCTCTTCATTGGGAATGACTGTATTGGGAATGGTTTCTTGGCTATATTTTAAGCAATATCCAATGTCAGAAAGATATTTATTCGCCGAAAAATATGGGAAAATGTGAACAGAAAAGTGCTAGAGCTCGTGCGAAAAGCCGTTGTGATTGCGCGAGAGCGCACGCTAATCTAAGGAGAATTGAGATTTCATCGACGAAAAATAAGCTATATTTCTTGCGATTCCTCCAGAAAGTCACCAAGAATCGCAATACAAAACGAATTGTTACGATTTTGATACGACAATTCCACAAAATATTGACGACGTTGGAAGAAAATATTTCAGAATTGCTGGCGAAGATAATCCTGCAAGCTATTTTTTTTGCACTGCTTGTTAAACAAACAAAATCTGATTTCTTCAAGCATGTCCCAAGACGGTGCTAACATGCAGACATGTTAAACTTGTCAACCTGAAGTTTATACTTCCGTTGGCTTCATCGTAGCAGAGGTGCAATCGTTTTTTGTGCGAGAAAGGCCGGAGCGCTTAAATTTGTGAGCTTCACAAAATCCTCCTTGTTCAACTGCCGAATCGCGCGCGCGTCATACGGCCATTTATAATATGGCTCAAAAGCGATGCATTATGGGAAGACTGACAGACCTCCTCTTGTTGTTTTAGACTCTTCCCTTCACAAGATATTAATTTTTCAAGCATAGATGACGTCACATCACGTGACCACTTTATTTCACTCTTCTGGTGACCTAGACAACACTACCCAAGTTTAATTCATTTAGAGTCTTCCCTTCCCGCGAGAAATGTCTCAATCATGATTCCGCTAAAACCTACAATCTTTGCCAAAAAGGTTTGGACCGTTTTTGAGAAATTTGTATTTTCCCGTCGGTTTAGGGAATGTTCTCAAATTGTGTTACCCCATCCCCTCCCCCACTCAATGTTGGTACTTATTTTGAACGTTCAGATCGCGGGCTTCAAAATGCCGAGACAATTCATCTCACTGATATCAACATTGAAAGGGGAGGGGGGCGAATACTGTGTAGTGCTCGTCTAAAATAGCTTGTAAAAATGGGCATCCGTTTTACCGGTCCAAGCGTTTTGACAAAGATTGTCTGAGAGAAAATTTCCTAATAAGGTCATATTATAGCAAAATACTAGTCTAAAAACATAGCTTTAGTAATTATAAGAACAAAGTTTGTGACAAAATCACCGCTCATGGGCTTCATATTACACAGTAATGTCGTGATTTGGGGGGGTTGAAACCCAGTATTTATCTTCCAAGAAAGCCAGTCGCATTTTGACACTTTCCAACGGTTCTCACCAACGGTTCTCACCAACGGTTCTCACTAAAAAGTGATCTGTCGAACCAGATCTGCATGAATTTATGCCGGTTTATTTGTTTTAACAGAAAACACTAGCTAGATCCTACAAAATTTATAACAAAACCTGGCTATTTTGTGGCACTTTCCTCGAGATCACAACGGTTCTCACTTTTAGCCATAAAAAGGAGAATCAATATTGACTTTTATATCGTACTTCAGTGAGAACCGTTGCAAAAAAACAGAGAAAGCAGCAAGTGAAGGCCACGAAAGTGTATTATTTTTGGCAAATGCGTTAACTGGCTTGATTTATTACCGGCACTAGTGTTTTTCATGGAAAATCAATCGTGTATGTCCGATTAAGGAAGTGAGAACCGTTTGTGAGAACCGTTGAGAACCGTTGAGAACCGTCAAGAAAGTGCGTCAGAAGCGCTTTAGCGCTTACTGATTGCAGAAAATGGAATTAAAAATCAGCTGAAATATGAATCTGAGACACTACGTAAAGGCTGGGTCTATAAATACTGCCTATTTTGCGTGTTACGTCTCTGACGACGTTCAAAAGCTAGGGCGCTGTATGACGCTGTACTACTAGACTTGACTATATTTAGCCCTATCCTAATGCGGCGAAAGTGAGTTTGCATAGGCGCAAAATTACTTCAAAAGTACAGATGACACGCTGATACCGTTTTTTTCTAAGAATCAGCTTCACAGCAAGTAATGGTAGCAACGAGAAAAACAGTCAAAATTATAGCGCGCGCTCCAAATATGGCGCACAAGAAGTGCGCGCGCAAGAGCCAAATTTACCTAAAATGACGATTAATTTCCACTTTGCAGTGGACTTAGCTTGGAAACACTACAGGAAAAGACATTTCAGATTGCCGAATGTATTCTAAACCTTCTCATAAATCAGCATCATGAGCTTACCCTAGAAAATGCAGGAAGGGGTGAAAATGACGTCACAGCTACGTCAGAGGGGCACATCGATTAACCATTTTAAGTGACTTGAATTTGCATTTACCTAAATAGTACAATTTGACTAAATTGGACCAAAAATGAGCATTTCTAAAAAAAATCGTTCTCAGACAATCTTTGCCAAAAAGGTTTGGACCGTTTTTGAGAAATTTGTATTTTCCCGTCGGTTTAGGGAACTTCTCAAATTGTGTTACCCCCTCCCCTCCCCCACTCAATGTTGGTACTTATTTTGAACGTTCAGATCGCGGGCTTCAAAATGCCGAGACAATTCATCTCACTGATATCAACATTGAAAGGGGAGGGGGGCGAATACTGTGTAGTGCTCGTCTAAAATAGCTTGTAAAAATGGGCATCCGTTTTACCGGTCCAAGCGTTTTGACAAAGATTGTCTGAGAGAAAATTTCCTAATAAGGTCATATTATAGCAAAATACTAGTCTAAAAACATAGCTTTAGTAATTATAAGAACAAAGTTTGTGACAAAATCACCGCTCATGGGCTTCATATTACACAGTAATGTCGTGATTTGGGGGGGTTGAAACCCAGTATTTATCTTCCAAGAAAGCCAGTCGCATTTTGACACTTTCCAACGGTTCTCACCAACGGTTCTCACCAACAGTTCTCACTAAAAAGTGATCTGTCGAACCAGATCTGCATGAATTTATGCCGGTTTATTTGTTTTAACAGAAAACACTAGCTAGATCCTACAAAATTTATAACAAAACCTGGCTATTTTGTGGCACTTTCCTCGAGATCACAACGGTTCTCACTTTTAGCCATAAAAAGGAGAATCAATATTGACTTTTATATCGTACTTCAGTGAGAACCGTTGCAAAAAAACAGAGAAAGCAGCAAGTGAAGGCCACGAAAGTGTATTATTTTTGGCAAATGCGTTAACTGGCTTGATTTATTACCGGCACTAGTGTTTTTCATGGAAAATCAATCGTGTATGTCCGATTAAGGAAGTGAGAACCGTTTGTGAGAACCGTCAAGAAAGTGCGTCAGAAGCGCTTTAGCGCTTACTGATTGCAGAAAATGGAATTAAAAATCAGCTGAAATATGAATCTGAGACACTACGTAAAGGCTGGGTCTATAAATACTGCCTATTTTGCGTGTTACGTCTCTGACGACGTTCAAAAGCTAGGGCGCTGTATGACGCTGTACTACTAGACTTGGCTATATTTAGCCCTATCCTAATGCGGCGAAAGTGAGTTTGCATAGGCGCAAAATTACTTCAAAAGTACAGATGACACGCTGATACCGTTTTTTTCTAAGAATCAGCTTCACAGCAAGTAATGGTAGCAACGAGAAAAACAGTCAAAATTATAGCGCGCGCTCCAAATATGGCGCACAAGAAGTGCGCGCGCAAGAGCCAAATTTACCTAAAATGACGATTAATTTCCACTTTGCAGTGGACTTAGCTTGGAAACACTACAGGAAAAGACATTTCAGATTGCCGAATGTATTCTAAACCTTCTCATAAATCAGCATCATGAGCTTACCCTAGAAAATGCAGGAAGGGGTGAAAATGACGTCACAGCTACGTCAGAGGGGCACATCGATTAACCATTTTAAGTGACTTGAATTTGCATTTACCTAAATAGTACAATTTGACTAAATTGGACCAAAAATGAGCATTTCTAAAAAAAATCGTTCTCAGACAATCTTTGCCAAAAAGGTTTGGACCGTTTTTGAGAAATTTGTATTTTCCCGTCGGTTTAGGGAACTTCTCAAATTGTGTTACCCCCTCCCCTCCCCCACTCAATGTTGGTACTTATTTTGAACGTTCAGATCGCGGGCTTCAAAATGCCGAGACAATTCATCTCACTGATATCAACATTGAAAGGGGAGGGGGGCGAATACTGTGTAGTGCTCGTCTAAAATAGCTTGTAAAAATGGGCATCCGTTTTACCGGTCCAAGCGTTTTGACAAAGATTGTCTGAGAGAAAATTTCCTAATAAGGTCATATTATAGCAAAATACTAGTCTAAAAACATAGCTTTAGTAATTATAAGAACAAAGTTTGTGACAAAATCACCGCTCATGGGCTTCATATTACACAGTAATGTCGTGATTTGGGGGGGTTGAAACCCAGTATTTATCTTCCAAGAAAGCCAGTCGCATTTTGACACTTTCCAACGGTTCTCACCAACGGTTCTCACCAACGGTTCTCACTAAAAAGTGATCTGTCGAACCAGATCTGCATGAATTTATGCCGGTTTATTTGTTTTAACAGAAAACACTAGCTAGATCCTACAAAATTTATAACAAAACCTGGCTATTTTGTGGCACTTTCCTCGAGATCACAACGGTTCTCACTTTTAGCCATAAAAAGGAGAATCAATATTGACTTTTATAACGTACTTCAGTGAGAACCGTTGCAAAAAAACAGAGAAAGCAGCAAGTGAAGGCCACGAAAGTGTATTATTTTTGGCAAATGCGTTAACTGGCTTGATTTATTACCGGCACTAGTGTTTTTCATGGAAAATCAATCGTGTATGTCCGATTAAGGAAGTGAGAACCGTTTGTGAGAACCGTTGAGAACCGTCAAGAAAGTGCGTCAGAAGCGCTTTAGCGCTTACTGATTGCAGAAAATGGAATTAAAAATCAGCTGAAATATGAATCTGAGACACTACGTAAAGGCTGGGTCTATAAATACTGCCTATTTTGCGTGTTACGTCTCTGACGACGTTCAAAAGCTAGGGCGCTGTATGACGCTGTACTACTAGACTTGGCTATATTTAGCCCTATCCTAATGCGGCGAAAGTGAGTTTGCATAGGCGCAAAATTACTTCAAAAGTACAGATGACACGCTGATACCGTTTTTTTCTAAGAATCAGCTTCACAGCAAGTAATGGTAGCAACGAGAAAAACAGTCAAAATTATAGCGCGCGCTCCAAATATGGCGCACAAGAAGTGCGCGCGCAAGAGCCAAATTTACCTAAAATGACGATTAATTTCCACTTTGCAGTGGACTTAGCTTGGAAACACTACAGGAAAAGACATTTCAGATTGCCGAATGTATTCTAAACCTTCTCATAAATCAGCATCATGAGCTTACCCTAGAAAATGCAGGAAGGGGTGAAAATGACGTCACAGCTACGTCAGAGGGGCACATCGATTAACCATTTTAAGTGACTTGAATTTGCATTTACCTAAATAGTACAATTTGACTAAATTGGACTAAAAATGAGCATTTCTAAAAAAAATCGTTCTCAGACAGTCTGAGAGAAAATTTCCTAATAAGGTCATATTATAGCAAAATACTAGTCTAAAAACATAGCTTTAGTAATTATAAGAACAAAGTTTGTGACAAAATCACCGCTCATGGGCTTCATATTACACAGTAATGTCGTGATTTGGGGGGGTTGAAACCCAGTATTTATCTTCCAAGAAAGCCAGTCGCATTTTGACACTTTCCAACGGTTCTCACCAACGGTTCTCACCAACGGTTCTCACTAAAAAGTGATCTGTCGAACCAGATCTGCATGAATTTATGCCGGTTTATTTGTTTTAACAGAAAACACTAGCTAGATCCTACAAAATTTATAACAAAACCTGGCCATTTTGTGGCACTTTCCTCGAGATCACAACGGTTCTCACTTTTAGCCATAAAAAGGAGAATCAATATTGACTTTTATATCGTACTTCAGTGAGAACCGTTGCAAAAAAACAGAGAAAGCAGCAAGTGAAGGCCACGAAAGTGTATTATTTTGGCAAATGCGTTAACTGGCTTGATTTATTACCGGCACTAGTGTTTTTCATGGAAAATCAATCGTGTATGTCCGATTAAGGAAGTGAGAACCGTTTGTGAGAACCGTTGAGAACCGTTGAGAACCGTCAAGAAAGTGCGTCAGAAGCGCTTTAGCGCTTACTGATTGCAGAAAATGGAATTAAAAATCAGCTGAAATATGAATCTGAGACACTACGTAAAGGCTGGGTCTATAAATACTGCCTATTTTGCGTGTTACGTCTCTGACGACGTTCAAAAGCTAGGGCGCTGTATGACGCTGTACTACTAGACTTGACTATATTTAGCCCTATCCTAATGCGGCGAAAGTGAGTTTGCATAGGCGCAAAATTACTTCAAAAGTACAGATGACACGCTGATACCGTTTTTTTCTAAGAATCAGCTTCACAGCAAGTAATGGTAGCAACGAGAAAAACAGTCAAAATTATAGCGCGCGCTCCAAATATGGCGCACAAGAAGTGCGCGCGCAAGAGCCAAATTTACCTAAAATGACGATTAATTTCCACTTTGCAGTGGACTTAGCTTGGAAACACTACAGGAAAAGACATTTCAGATTGCCGAATGTATTCTAAACCTTCTCATAAATCAGCATCATGAGCTTACCCTAGAAAATGCAGGAAGGGGTGAAAATGACGTCACAGCTACGTCAGAGGGGCACATCGATTAACCATTTTAAGTGACTTGAATTTGCATTTACCTAAATAGTACAATTTGACTAAATTGGACCAAAAATGAGCATTTCTAAAAAAAAATCGTTCTCAGACAATCTTTGCCAAAAAGGTTTGGACCGTTTTTGAGAAATTTGTATTTTCCCGTCGGTTTAGGGAACTTCTCAAATTGTGTTACCCCCTCCCCTCCCCCACTCAATGTTGGTACTTATTTTGAACGTTCAGATCGCGGGCTTCAAAATGCCGAGACAATTCATCTCACTGATATCAACATTGAAAGGGGAGGGGGGCGAATACTGTGTAGTGCTCGTCTAAAATAGCTTGTAAAAATGGGCATCCGTTTTACCGGTCCAAGCGTTTTGACAAAGATTGTCTGAGAAAAAATTTCCTAATAAGGTCATATTATAGCAAAATACTAGTCTAAAAACATAGCTTTAGTAATTATAAGAACAAAGTTTGTGACAAAATCACCGCTCATGGGCTTCATATTACACAGTAATGTCGTGATTTGGGGGGGTTGAAACCCAGTATTTATCTTCCAAGAAAGCCAGTCGCATTTTGACACTTTCCAACGGTTCTCACCAACGGTTCTCACCAACGGTTCTCACTAAAAAGTGATCTGTCGAACCAGATCTGCATGAATTTATGCCGGTTTATTTGTTTTAACAGAAAACACTAGCTAGATCCTACAAAATTTATAACAAAACCTGGCTATTTTGTGGCACTTTCCTCGAGATCACAACGGTTCTCACTTTTAGCCATAAAAAGGAGAATCAATATTGACTTTTATAACGTACTTCAGTGAGAACCGTTGCAAAAAAACAGAGAAAGCAGCAAGTGAAGGCCACGAAAGTGTATTATTTTTGGCAAATGCGTTAACTGGCTTGATTTATTACCGGCACTAGTGTTTTTCATGGAAAATCAATCGTGTATGTCCGATTAAGGAAGTGAGAACCGTTTGTGAGAACCGTTGAGAACCGTTGAGAACCGTCAAGAAAGTGCGTCAGAAGCGCTTTAGCGCTTACTGATTGCAGAAAATGGAATTAAAAATCAGCTGAAATATGAATCTGAGACACTACGTAAAGGCTGGGTCTATAAATACTGCCTATTTTGCGTGTTACGTCTCTGACGACGTTCAAAAGCTAGGGCGCTGTATGACGCTGTACTACTAGACTTGACTATATTTAGCCCTATCCTAATGCGGCGAAAGTGAGTTTGCATAGGCGCAAAATTACTTCAAAAGTACAGATGACACGCTGATACCGTTTTTTTCTAAGAATCAGCTTCACAGCAAGTAATGGTAGCAACGAGAAAAACAGTCAAAATTATAGCGCGCGCGCTCCAAATATGGCGCACAAGAAGTGCGCGCGCAAGAGCCAAATTTACCTAAAATGACGATTAATTTCCACTTTGCAGTGGACTTAGCTTGGAAACACTACAGGAAAAGACATTTCAGATTGCCGAATGTATTCTAAACCTTCTCATAAATCAGCATCATGAGCTTACCCTAGAAAATGCAGGAAGGGGTGAAAATGACGTCACAGCTACGTCAGAGGGGCACATCGATTAACCATTTTAAGTGACTTGAATTTGCATTTACCTAAATAGTACAATTTGACTAAATTGGACCAAAAATGAGCATTTCTAAAAAAAATCGTTCTCAGACAATCTTTGCCAAAAAGGTTTGGACCGTTTTGAGAAATTTGTATTTTCCCGTCGGTTTAGGGAACTTCTCAAATTGTCGTTACCCCCTCCCCTCCCCCACTCAATGTTGGTACTTATTTTGAACGTTCAGATCGCGGGCTTCAAAATGCCGAGACAATTCATCTCACTGATATCAACATTGAAAGGGGAGGGGGGCGAATACTGTGTAGTGCTCGTCTAAAATAGCTTGTAAAAATGGGCATCCGTTTTACCGGTCCAAGCGTTTTGACAAAGATTGTCTGAGAGAAAATTTCCTAATAAGGTCATATTATAGCAAAATACTAGTCTAAAAACATAGCTTTAGTAATTATAAGAACAAAGTTTGTGACAAAATCACCGCTCATGGGCTTCATATTACACAGTAATGTCGTGATTTGGGGGGTTGAAACCCAGTATTTATCTTCCAAGAAAGCCAGTCGCATTTTGACACTTTCCAACGGTTCTCACCAACGGTTCTCACCAACGGTTCTCACTAAAAAGTGATCTGTCGAACCAGATCTGCATGAATTTATGCCGGTTTATTTGTTTTAACAGAAAACACTAGCTAGATCCTACAAAATTTATAACAAAACCTGGCTATTTTGTGGCACTTTCCTCGAGATCACAACGGTTCTCACTTTTAGCCATAAAAAGGAGAATCAATATTGACTTTTATATCGTACTTCAGTGAGAACCGTTGCAAAAAAACAGAGAAAGCAGCAAGTGAAGGCCACGAAAGTGTATTATTTTGGCAAATGCGTTAACTGGCTTGATTTATTACCGGCACTAGTGTTTTTCATGGAAAATCAATCGTGTATGTCCGATTAAGGAAGTGAGAACCGTTTGTGAGAACCGTCAAGAAAGTGCGTCAGAAGCGCTTTAGCGCTTACTGATTGCAGAAAATGGAATTAAAAATCAGCTGAAATATGAATCTGAGACACTACGTAAAGGCTGGGTCTATAAATACTGCCTATTTTGCGTGTTACGTCTCTGACGACGTTCAAAAGCTAGGGCGCTGTATGACGCTGTACTACTAGACTTGGCTATATTTAGCCCTATCCTAATGCGGCGAAAGTGAGTTTGCATAGGCGCAAAATTACTTCAAAAGTACAGATGACACGCTGATACCGTTTTTTTCTAAGAATCAGCTTCACAGCAAGTAATGGTAGCAACGAGAAAAACAGTCAAAATTATAGCGCGCGCTCCAAATATGGCGCACAAGAAGTGCGCGCGCAAGAGCCAAATTTACCTAAAATGACGATTAATTTCCACTTTGCAGTGGACTTAGCTTGGAAACACTACAGGAAAAGACATTTCAGATTGCCGAATGTATTCTAAACCTTCTCATAAATCAGCATCATGAGCTTACCCTAGAAAATGCAGGAAGGGGTGAAAATGACGTCACAGCTACGTCAGAGGGGCACATCGATTAACCATTTTAAGTGACTTGAATTTGCATTTACCTAAATAGTACAATTTGACTAAATTGGACCAAAAATGAGCATTTCTAAAAAAAATCGTTCTCAGACAATCTTTGCCAAAAAGGTTTGGACCGTTTTTGAGAAATTTGTATTTTCCCGTCGGTTTAGGGAACTTCTCAAATTGTGTTACCCCCTCCCCTCCCCCACTCAATGTTGGTACTTATTTTGAACGTTCAGATCGCGGGCTTCAAAATGCCGAGACAATTCATCTCACTGATATCAACATTGAAAGGGGAGGGGGGCGAATACTGTGTAGTGCTCGTCTAAAATAGCTTGTAAAAATGGGCATCCGTTTTACCGGTCCAAGCGTTTTGACAAAGATTGTCTGAGAGAAAATTTCCTAATAAGGTCATATTATAGCAAAATACTAGTCTAAAAACATAGCTTTAGTAATTATAAGAACAAAGTTTGTGACAAAATCACCGCTCATGGGCTTCATATTACACAGTAATGTCGTGATTTGGGGGGGTTGAAACCCAGTATTTATCTTCCAAGAAAGCCAGTCGCATTTTGACACTTTCCAACGGTTCTCACCAACGGTTCTCACCAACGGTTCTCACTAAAAAGTGATCTGTCGAACCAGATCTGCATGAATTTATGCCGGTTTATTTGTTTTAACAGAAAACACTAGCTAGATCCTACAAAATTTATAACAAAACCTGGCTATTTTGTGGCACTTTCCTCGAGATCACAACGGTTCTCACTTTTAGCCATAAAAAGGAGAATCAATATTGACTTTTATAACGTACTTCAGTGAGAACCGTTGCAAAAAAACAGAGAAAGCAGCAAGTGAAGGCCACGAAAGTGTATTATTTTTGGCAAATGCGTTAACTGGCTTGATTTATTACCGGCACTAGTGTTTTTCATGGAAAATCAATCGTGTATGTCCGATTAAGGAAGTGAGAACCGTTTGTGAGAACCGTTGAGAACCGTCAAGAAAGTGCGTCAGAAGCGCTTTAGCGCTTACTGATTGCAGAAAATGGAATTAAAAATCAGCTGAAATATGAATCTGAGACACTACGTAAAGGCTGGGTCTATAAATACTGCCTATTTTGCGTGTTACGTCTCTGACGACGTTCAAAAGCTAGGGCGCTGTATGACGCTGTACTACTAGACTTGGCTATATTTAGCCCTATCCTAATGCGGCGAAAGTGAGTTTGCATAGGCGCAAAATTACTTCAAAAGTACAGATGACACGCTGATACCGTTTTTTTCTAAGAATCAGCTTCACAGCAAGTAATGGTAGCAACGAGAAAAACAGTCAAAATTATAGCGCGCGCTCCAAATATGGCGCACAAGAAGTGCGCGCGCAAGAGCCAAATTTACCTAAAATGACGATTAATTTCCACTTTGCAGTGGACTTAGCTTGGAAACACTACAGGAAAAGACATTTCAGATTGCCGAATGTATTCTAAACCTTCTCATAAATCAGCATCATGAGCTTACCCTAGAAAATGCAGGAAGGGGTGAAAATGACGTCACAGCTACGTCAGAGGGGCACATCGATTAACCATTTTAAGTGACTTGAATTTGCATTTACCTAAATAGTACAATTTGACTAAATTGGACCAAAAATGAGCATTTCTAAAAAAAATCGTTCTCAGACAGTCTGACAGAAAATTTCCTAATAAGGTCATATTATAGCAAAATACTAGTCTAAAAACATAGCTTTAGTAATTATAAGAACAAAGTTTGTGACAAAATCACCGCTCATGGGCTTCATATTACACAGTAATGTCGTGATTTGGGGGGGTTGAAACCCAGTATTTATCTTCCAAGAAAGCCAGTCGCATTTTGACACTTTCCAACGGTTCTCACCAACGGTTCTCACCAACGGTTCTCACTAAAAAGTGATCTGTCGAACCAGATCTGCATGAATTTATGCCGGTTTATTTGTTTTAACAGAAAACACTAGCTAGATCCTACAAAATTTATAACAAAACCTGGCTATTTTGTGGCACTTTCCTCGAGATCACAACGGTTCTCACTTTTAGCCATAAAAAGGAGAATCAATATTGACTTTTATATCGTACTTCAGTGAGAACCGTTGCAAAAAAACAGAGAAAGCAGCAAGTGAAGGCCACGAAAGTGTATTATTTTTGGCAAATGCGTTAACTGGCTTGATTTATTACCGGCACTAGTGTTTTTCATGGAAAATCAATCGTGTATGTCCGATTAAGGAAGTGAGAACCGTTTGTGAGAACCGTTGAGAACCGTTGAGAACCGTCAAGAAAGTGCGTCAGAAGCGCTTTAGCGCTTACTGATTGCAGAAAATGGAATTAAAAATCAGCTGAAATATGAATCTGAGACACTACGTAAAGGCTGGGTCTATAAATACTGCCTATTTTGCGTGTTACGTCTCTGACGACGTTCAAAAGCTAGGGCGCTGTATGACGCTGTACTACTAGACTTGACTATATTTAGCCCTATCCTAATGCGGCGAAAGTGAGTTTGCATAGGCGCAAAATTACTTCAAAAGTACAGATGACACGCTGATACCGTTTTTTCTAAGAATCAGCTTCACAGCAAGTAATGGTAGCAACGAGAAAAACAGTCAAAATTATAGCGCGCGCTCCAAATATGGCGCACAAGAAGTGCGCGCGCAAGAGCCAAATTTACCTAAAATGACGATTAATTTCCACTTTGCAGTGGACTTAGCTTGGAAACACTACAGGAAAAGACATTTCAGATTGCCGAATGTATTCTAAACCTTCTCATAAATCAGCATCATGAGCTTACCCTAGAAAATGCAGGAAGGGGTGAAAATGACGTCACAGCTACGTCAGAGGGGCACATCGATTAACCATTTTAAGTGACTTGAATTTGCATTTACCTAAATAGTACAATTTGACTAAATTGGACCAAAAATGAGCATTTCTAAAAAAAATCGTTCTCAGACAATCTTTGCCAAAAAGGTTTGGACCGTTTTTGAGAAATTTGTATTTTCCCGTCGGTTTAGGGAACTTCTCAAATTGTGTTACCCCCTCCCCTCCCCCACTCAATGTTGGTACTTATTTTGAACGTTCAGATCGCGGGCTTCAAAATGCCGAGACAATTCATCTCACTGATATCAACATTGAAAGGGGAGGGGGGCGAATACTGTGTAGTGCTCGTCTAAAATAGCTTGTAAAAATGGGCATCCGTTTTACCGGTCCAAGCGTTTTGACAAAGATTGTCTGAGAGAAAATTTCCTAATAAGGTCATATTATAGCAAAATACTAGTCTAAAAACATAGCTTTAGTAATTATAAGAACAAAGTTTGTGACAAAATCACCGCTTATGGGCTTCATATTACACAGTAATGTCGTGATTTGGGGGGGTTGAAACCCAGTATTTATCTTCCAAGAAAGCCAGTCGCATTTTGACACTTTCCAACGGTTCTCACCAACGGTTCTCACCAACAGTTCTCACTAAAAAGTGATCTGTCGAACCAGATCTGCATGAATTTATGCCGGTTTATTTGTTTTAACAGAAAACACTAGCTAGATCCTACAAAATTTATAACAAACCTGGCTATTTTGTGGCACTTTCCTCGAGATCACAACGGTTCTCACTTTTAGCCATAAAAAGGAGAATCAATATTGACTTTTATATCGTACTTCAGTGAGAACCGTTGCAAAAAAACAGAGAAAGCAGCAAGTGAAGGCCACGAAAGTGTATTATTTTTGGCAAATGCGTTAACTGGCTTGATTTATTACCGGCACTAGTGTTTTTCATGGAAAATCAATCGTGTATGTCCGATTAAGGAAGTGAGAACCGTTTGTGAGAACCGTTGAGAACCGTCAAGAAAGTGCGTCAGAAGCGCTTTAGCGCTTACTGATTGCAGAAAATGGAATTAAAAATCAGCTGAAATATGAATCTGAGACACTACGTAAAGGCTGGGTCTATAAATACTGCCTATTTTGCGTGTTACGTCTCTGACGACGTTCAAAAGCTAGGGCGCTGTATGACGCTGTACTACTAGACTTGGCTATATTTAGCCCTATCCTAATGCGGCGAAAGTGAGTTTGCATAGGCGCAAAATTACTTCAAAAGTACAGATGACACGCTGATACCGTTTTTTTCTAAGAATCAGCTTCACAGCAAGTAATGGTAGCAACGAGAAAAACAGTCAAAATTATAGCGCGCGCTCCAAATATGGCGCACAAGAAGTGCGCGCGCAAGAGCCAAATTTACCTAAAATGACGATTAATTTCCACTTTGCAGTGGACTTAGCTTGGAAACACTACAGGAAAAGACATTTCAGATTGCCGAATGTATTCTAAACCTTCTCATAAATCAGCATCATGAGCTTACCCTAGAAAATGCAGGAAGGGGTGAAAATGACGTCACAGCTACGTCAGAGGGGCACATCGATTAACCATTTTAAGTGACTTGAATTTGCATTTACCTAAATAGTACAATTTGACTAAATTGGACCAAAAATGAGCATTTCTAAAAAAAATCGTTCTCAGACAATCTTTGCCAAAAAGGTTTGGACCGTTTTTGAGAAATTTGTATTTTCCCGTCGGTTTAGGGAACTTCTCAAATTGTGTTACCCCCTCCCCTCCCCCACTCAATGTTGGTACTTATTTGAACGTTCAGATCGCGGGCTTCAAAATGCCGAGGCAATTCATCTCACTGATATCAACATTGAAAGGGGAGGGGGGCGAATACTGTGTAGTGCTCGTCTAAAATAGCTTGTAAAAATGGGCATCCGTTTTACCGGTCCAAGCGTTTTGACAAAGATTGTCTGAGAGAAAATTTCCTAATAAGGTCATATTATAGCAAAATACTAGTCTAAAAACATAGCTTTAGTAATTATAAGAACAAAGTTTGTGACAAAATCACCGCTCATGGGCTTCATATTACACAGTAATGTCGTGATTTGGGGGGGTTGAAACCCAGTATTTATCTTCCAAGAAAGCCAGTCGCATTTTGACACTTTCCAACGGTTCTCACCAACGGTTCTCACCAACGGTTCTCACTAAAAAGTGATCTGTCGAACCAGATCTGCATGAATTTATGCCGGTTTATTTGTTTTAACAGAAAACACTAGCTAGATCCTACAAAATTTATAACAAAACCTGGCTATTTTGTGGCACTTTCCTCGAGATCACAACGGTTCTCACTTTTAGCCATAAAAAGGAGAATCAATATTGACTTTTATATCGTACTTCAGTGAGAACCGTTGCAAAAAAACAGAGAAAGCAGCAAGTGAAGGCCACGAAAGTGTATTATTTTTGGCAAATGCGTTAACTGGCTTGATTTATTACCGGCACTAGTGTTTTTCATGGAAAATCAATCGTGTATGTCCGATTAAGGAAGTGAGAACCGTTTGTGAGAACCGTTGAGAACCGTTGAGAACCGTCAAGAAAGTGCGTCAGAAGCGCTTTAGCGCTTACTGATTGCAGAAAATGGAATTAAAAATCAGCTGAAATATGAATCTGAGACACTACGTAAAGGCTGGGTCTATAAATACTGCCTATTTTGCGTGTTACGTCTCTGACGACGTTCAAAAGCTAGGGCGCTGTATGACGCTGTACTACTAGACTTGACTATATTTAGCCCTATCCTAATGCGGCGAAAGTGAGTTTGCATAGGCGCAAAATTACTTCAAAAGTACAGATGACACGCTGATACCGTTTTTTTCTAAGAATCAGCTTCACAGCAAGTAATGGTAGCAACGAGAAAAACAGTCAAAATTATAGCGCGCGCGCTCCAAATATGGCGCACAAGAAGTGCGCGCGCAAGAGCCAAATTTACCTAAAATGACGATTAATTTCCACTTTGCAGTGGACTTAGCTTGGAAACACTACAGGAAAAGACATTTCAGATTGCCGAATGTATTCTAAACCTTCTCATAAATCAGCATCATGAGCTTACCCTAGAAAATGCAGGAAGGGGTGAAAATGACGTCACAGCTACGTCAGAGGGGCACATCGATTAACCATTTTAAGTGACTTGAATTTGCATTTACCTAAATAGTACAATTTGACTAAATTGGACCAAAAATGAGCATTTCTAAAAAAAATCGTTCTCAGACAATCTTTGCCAAAAAGGTTTGGACCGTTTTTGAGAAATTTGTATTTTCCCGTCGGTTTAGGGAACTTCTCAAATTGTCGTTACCCCCTCCCCTCCCCCACTCAATGTTGGTACTTATTTGAACGTTCAGATCGCGGGCTTCAAAATGCCGAGACAATTCATCTCACTGATATCAACATTGAAAGGGGAGGGGGGCGAATACTGTGTAGTGCTCGTCTAAAATAGCTTGTAAAAATGGGCATCCGTTTTACCGGTCCAAGCGTTTTGACAAAGATTGTCTGAGAGAAAATTTCCTAATAAGGTCATATTATAGCAAAATACTAGTCTAAAAACATAGCTTTAGTAATTATAAGAACAAAGTTTGTGACAAAATCACCGCTCATGGGCTTCATATTACACAGTAATGTCGTGATTTGGGGGGGTTGAAACCCAGTATTTATCTTCCAAGAAAGCCAGTCGCATTTTGACACTTTCCAACGGTTCTCACCAACGGTTCTCACCAACGGTTCTCACTAAAAAGTGATCTGTCGAACCAGATCTGCATGAATTTATGCCGGTTTATTTGTTTTAACAGAAAACACTAGCTAGATCCTACAAAATTTATAACAAAACCTGGCTATTTTGTGGCACTTTCCTCGAGATCACAACGGTTCTCACTTTTAGCCATAAAAAGGAGAATCAATATTGACTTTTATATCGTACTTCAGTGAGAACCGTTGCAAAAAAACAGAGAAAGCAGCAAGTGAAGGCCACGAAAGTGTATTATTTTTGGCAAATGCGTTAACTGGCTTGATTTATTACCGGCACTAGTGTTTTTCATGGAAATCAATCGTGTATGTCCGATTAAGGAAGTGAGAACCGTTTGTGAGAACCGTTGAGAACCGTTGAGAACCGTCAAGAAAGTGCGTCAGAAGCGCTTTAGCGCTTACTGATTGCAGAAAATGGAATTAAAAATCAGCTGAAATATGAATCTGAGACACTACGTAAAGGCTGGGTCTATAAATACTGCCTATTTTGCGTGTTACGTCTCTGACGACGTTCAAAAGCTAGGGCGCTGTATGACGCTGTACTACTAGACTTGACTATATTTAGCCCTATCCTAATGCGGCGAAAGTGAGTTTGCATAGGCGCAAAATTACTTCAAAGTACAGATGACACGCTGATACCGTTTTTTTCTAAGAATCAGCTTCACAGCAAGTAATGGTAGCAACGAGAAAAACAGTCAAAATTATAGCGCGCGCTCCAAATATGGCGCACAACAAGTGCGCGCGCAAGAGCCAAATTTACCTAAAATGACGATTAATTTCCACTTTGCAGTGGACTTAGCTTGGAAACACTACAGGAAAAGACATTTCAGATTGCCGAATGTATTCTAAACCTTCTCATAAATCAGCATCATGAGCTTACCCTAGAAAATGCAGGAAGGGGTGAAAATGACGTCACAGCTACGTCAGAGGGGCACATCGATTAACCATTTTAAGTGACTTGAATTTGCATTTACCTAAATAGTACAATTTGACTAAATTGGACCAAAAATGAGCATTTCTAAAAAAAATCGTTCTCAGACAATCTTTGCCAAAAGGTTTGGACCGTTTTTGAGAAATTTGTATTTTCCGTCGGTTTAGGGAACTTCTCAAATTGTGTTACCCCCTCCCCTCCCCACTCAATGTTGGTACTTATTTTGAACGTTCAGATCGCGGGCTTCAAAATGCCGAGACAATTCATCTCACTGATATCAACATTGAAAGGGGAGGGGGGCGAATACTGTGTAGTGCTCGTCTAAAATAGCTTGTAAAAATGGGCATCCGTTTTACCGGTCCAAGCGTTTTGACAAAGATTGTCTGAGAGAAAATTTCCTAATAAGGTCATATTATAGCAAATACTAGTCTAAAACATAGCTTTAGTAATTATAAGAACAAAGTTTGTGACAAAATCACCGCTCATGGGCTTCATATTACACAGTAATGTCGTGATTTTGGGGGGTTGAAACCCAGTATTTATCTTCCAAGAAAGCCAGTCGCATTTTGACACTTTCCAACGGTTCTCACCAACGGTTCTCACCAACGGTTCTCACCAACGGTTCTCACTAAAAAGTGATCTGTCGAACCAGATCTGCATGAATTTATGCCGGTTTATTTGTTTTAACAGAAAACACTAGCTAGATCCTACAAAATTTATAACAAAACCTGGCTATTTTGTGGCACTTTCCTCGAGATCACAACGGTTCTCACTTTAGCCATAAAAAGGAGAATCAATATTGACTTTTATATCGTACTTCAGTGAGAACCGTTGCAAAAAAACAGAGAAAGCAGCAAGTGAAGGCCACGAAAGTGTATTATTTTTGGCAAATGCGTTAACTGGCTTGATTTATTACCGGCACTAGTGTTTTTCATGGAAAATCAATCGTGTATGTCCGATTAAGGAAGTGAGAACCGTTTGTGAGAACCGTTGAGAACCGTTGAGAACCGTCAAGAAAGTGCGTCAGAAGCGCTTTAGCGCTTACTGATTGCAGAAAATGGAATTAAAAATCAGCTGAAATAAGAATCTGAGACACTACGTAAAGGCTGGGTCTATAAATACTGCCTATTTTGCGTGTTACGTCTCTGACGACGTTCAAAAGCTAGGGCGCTGTATGACGCTGTACTACTAGACTTGACTATATTTAGCCCTATCCTAATGCGGCGAAAGTGAGTTTGCATAGGCGCAAAATTACTTCAAAAGTACAGATGACACGCTGATACCGTTTTTTTCTAAGAATCAGCTTCACAGCAAGTAATGGTAGCAACGAGAAAAACAGTCAAAATTATAGCGCGCGCTCCAAATATGGCGCACAAGAAGTGCGCGCGCAAGAGCCAATTTACCTAAAATGACGATTAATTTCCACTTTGCAGTGGACTTAGCTTGGAAACACTACAGGAAAAGACATTTCAGATTGCCGAATGTATTCTAAACCTTCTCATAAATCAGCATCATGAGCTTACCCTAGAAAATGCAGGAAGGGGTGAAAATGACGTCACAGCTACGTCAGAGGGGCACATCGATTAACCATTTTAAGTGACTTGAATTTGCATTTACCTAAATAGTACAATTTGACTAAATTGGACCAAAAATGAGCATTTCTAAAAAAAATCGTTCTCAGACAATCTTTGCCAAAAAGGTTTGGACCGTTTTTGAGAAATTTGTATTTTCCCGTCGGTTTAGGGAACTTCTCAAATTGTGTTACCCCCTCCCCTCCCCCACTCAATGTTGGTACTTATTTTGAACGTTCAGATCGCGGGCTTCAAAATGCCGAGACAATTCATCTCACTGATATCAACATTGAAAGGGGAGGGGGGCGAATACTGTGTAGTGCTCGTCTAAAATAGCTTGTAAAAATGGGCATCCGTTTTACCGGTCCAAGCGTTTTGACAAAGATTGTCTGAGAGAAAATTTCCTAATAAGGTCATATTATAGCAAAATACTAGTCTAAAAACATAGCTTTAGTAATTATAAGAACAAAGTTTGTGACAAAATCACCGCTCATGGGCTTCATATTACACAGTAATGTCGTGATTTTGGGGGGTTGAAACCCAGTATTTATCTTCCAAGAAAGCCAGTCGCATTTTGACACTTTCCAACGGTTCTCACCAACGGTTCTCACCAACGGTTCTCACCAACGGTTCTCACTAAAAAGTGATCTGTCGAACCAGATCTGCATGAATTTATGCCGGTTTATTTGTTTTAACAGAAAACACTAGCTAGATCCTACAAAATTTATAACAAAACCTGGCTATTTTGTGGCACTTTCCTCGAGATCACAACGGTTCTCACTTTTAGCCATAAAAAGGAGAATCAATATTGACTTTTATATCGTACTTCAGTGAGAACCGTTGCAAAAAACAGAGAAAGCAGCAAGTGAAGGCCACGAAAGTGTATTATTTTTGGCAAATGCGTTAACTGGCTTGATTTATTACCGGCACTAGTGTTTTTCATGGAAAATCAATCGTGTATGTCCGATTAAGGAAGTGAGAACCGTTTGTGAGAACCGTTGAGAACCGTTGAGAACCGTCAAGAAAGTGCGTCAGAAGCGCTTTAGCGCTTACTGATTGCAGAAAATGGAATTAAAAATCAGCTGAAATAAGAATCTGAGACACTACGTAAAGGCTGGGTCTATAAATACTGCCTATTTTGCGTGTTACGTCTCTGACGACGTTCAAAAGCTAGGGCGCTGTATGACGCTGTACTACTAGACTTGACTATATTTAGCCCTATCCTAATGCGGCGAAAGTGAGTTTGCATAGGCGCAAAATTACTTCAAAAGTACAGATGACACGCTGATACCGTTTTTTTCTAAGAATCAGCTTCACAGCAAGTAATGGTAGCAACGAGAAAAACAGTCAAAATTATAGCGCGCGCTCCAAATATGGCGCACAAGAAGTGCGCGCGCAAGAGCCAAATTTACCTAAAATGACGATTAATTTCCACTTTGCAGTGGACTTAGCTTGGAAACACTACAGGAAAAGACATTTCAGATTGCCGAATGTATTCTAAACCTTCTCATAAATCAGCATCATGAGCTTACCCTAGAAAATGCAGGAAGGGGTGAAAATGACGTCACAGCTACGTCAGAGGGGCACATCGATTAACCATTTTAAGTGACTTGAATTTGCATTTACCTAAATAGTACAATTTGACTAAATTGGACCAAAAATGAGCATTTCTAAAAAAAATCGTTCTCAGACAATCTTTGCCAAAAGGTTTGGACCGTTTTTGAGAAATTTGTATTTTCCGGTCGGTTTAGGGAACTTCTCAAATTGTGTTACCCCCTCCCCTCCCCCACTCAATGTTGGTACTTATTTTGAACGTTCAGATCGCGGGCTTCAAAATGCCGAGACAATTCATCTCACTGATATCAACATTGAAAGGGGAGGGGGGCGAATACTGTGTAGTGCTCGTCTAAAATAGCTTGTAAAAATGGGCATCCGTCTTACCGGTCCAAGCGTTTTGACAAAGATTGTAGCGGAGCTAAACTACAACCACAGAATGGCACTTTGTTTACTACTTTGAGTCACAATTTGGCGTGAACCCGGTTCGTTTTAGGCAGTTAGTACCATTACGACTGATCTAGCATGGTTAATGGTTTTAAGTTTTGCAGAGCAACGTTTTAATTGAAACAGTGGTATAAACTACTCTCGACTTGATAAGCATAAACATCCTTTTTTTCAATTGTAGGCGCAAAAATATGGAATGGTTTACCTCTTTATTTAAAACAATTACCAAAAACAGATTTGAAAAGGAAACTAACGAACTTGGAATACAAAATTTGGAAGAAAAGGAAAGTAAACATAGACTCGTTTTCCAATGATAGAAACAATAATAAAAACTGAATTCAATATAACACGAAAAAACGCAAAAAAACGCTAATAGGTACATATTGCTCCTCTCTAAAAAGAAGGAAAAAATATATATTAATAATAATAAAAATTACACGTCCGAAACTTCTCCCTACCTGCCTCGATTAGCAATAGCTATATGCAGGTAGCTCTGCTCTGTAAAATATATTGTTGTTATAAATAAGATTAAACAATAATTGAAAAGTGGATATCAAAACAAACACCTATATTTCGGCTTGTTAACTAACCTTCATCAGGGTGAATAACCGTTACAATGAATGCCACGACAAAACAGGAGCCGAGAGATGCCAACGTTTCGGATTTTACTTTCAATCCTTCATCAGGGCGGCTACTAAAACCGTTACAAAGATGATAACGTGTATATACAAAGCATGAGATGCGCGCGCTCATGAAAACAAACAAACAAACGCGCGCAAGGAAAAGAATACGCTAGTTACAAAGATAAAAACTAAAATTCTTCTCTAAGATTGAGTCCATCAGGAGTTATTGTTCTCAACTTGTTTATCCAGAAACCCTCTACAGTGGTGAGGTCTTCAGACTTGGCCACCTTCTTGATTGCCTTGATGGGTCTGACATGCTATGGCCGTTGCTGGGGTTGAAGTGGGCCGCCACTGGGCACGTTTCCGCATATTTTTCCCAGTTCTTGATGGTAACACTTGTGATTACGGGAACGTGCGTGTAGAGGCATGCTGGTTTCCCCGACGTACTGCGCTGGGCACTTTTTGCAGGATATCAGATAAACGACATTTTTGCTTTTGCAGTTCAGGGTGCTTCTAATCGGATATTTTCTCCCGGTCTTGGAACTGCAAAAGCTGTCACTTGTCTCTGCAAATGCACAAGTGCCGCATCGCTTGTCCTCACATGGTCTCAGGGCTTAGAACTATTTAGATATAGGCGCTATATAAATGTTATTACTATTGTTATTGTCTCATGCGTCGCTGTGAGTCGTCTTCAGATGGGACCCGAGCCCTCATGGTAAAATCCCTCAGGTTTGGTGGGCGCCTGAAAGCTACATAGGAGGCTCCTTGACGATCCGCCTCATTCTCTCTGACACGCACATGATGGGCAATGTGTCTCTGACAATCTTGTGAGCGTTTCTTTTATTTATTTATTTATTTATTTACATGATTCGCCCATAATGTAAAGGGCAGGGCATACCAACAGAGCGGTGCTCCAATTACAGGGTGTTATTGAGTTTCCTTCTGGTTGCCCTGAGTACATCTGCGCGGGATCTATGTGTAACTCTGGCGATGCTCTGGTGAATGAGGTTTTCACTGTAGCCCCTGGACAGCAGGTGGGTCGTAAGCTCCGAGCACCGTTTCTTGAAGAACTCATCAGTGGAACAGATCCTACGTAGACGTAAAGCGAGGGAGTATGGAATACTAGTCTTACAGTGATGTGGGTGACAGGAAGACCACAGAAGATAATGATGTGTGTCTGTCTGTATACAGTACAGATCACTCTGCAAAGACCCGTTAACTTTGATGACCTTCACGTCAAGAAAATCAATATCTTCTGTGGTCTTCCTGTCACCCGCATCACTGTAAGACTAGTATTCCATACTCCCTCGCTTTACCACCGCCCATGATCCTTTGCGAGCTGACACGCGACTGGGGACGAGTCAGGGGTTTTATTGTTTTTTGTTTTTTTGTTTTTGAGTCTTGAATTTCCACAGGGGCCTATATTGTTTTTGATCCAATAATTTCCACAGTGCCTTTCTTTTTATCCTGAATTCCAAATGGGGGCTGAAGAGAACTTGGAATTTCCTCAGGGTTGCTTCAAATTTCCATAGGGGTTGCTCAACAGGGGTACATCAATTTTTGAATTTATAGAGTTCCTCAATAGGGGTTATGGCTTTTTGTGGAACAGCCCATTTGACATTTGTTAATGTTGTTTTACAAAAAGCACTGCAGTTACGTTCTTCTTTATTGACCCTTGTCGTCCAAAATTATAAGGTTATATTATACAAGTGTTACCAATCAAACCTTCTGCTTCATTTAGATGTTGTAACTGAAGAGATACTAATTATAATTATTTTTTTCTTTTTCTCAGCAGGAAACGAAAGAAAACTTCAGAATATCAGAATAGGATTTCTACATTAAAATCTTACCTTGAGATGCATGTTCCTCTGAGATATTTCTGGGTTTTCATTTACCTCTAAGATTTACCTAATTTTCTGGTATATTTTATTAAAAAACTGCCTGCTTCAGAGAAGAAGGTTTGGTAAATTCTGGCTAATATACAAGCTGGCTGGTATAGTGCTGTTCATGCTGACGTCATCCATGTTCTTAATGTGTCAATTCACATAACAAAGGGCGCTACTCAATCTACGGCTTGGCAGATAATAGCATTATAATGACAATCTTAATAACAGTGAATAGTGATGTGAATACTTTTATCAGCAATGTATATTTTTCAGTGACTCCACCCCACATTACTTTCTGCAGACTGTTATACTAAAAATACATAGTTGCAATAAGCATGACAGCACATATATTCCTCAAGGAGAAACTTGCAGACAGTTTTGCAAACAGATGCACACATCTTTTCCTTTGCATTTTGTGAATAACAAATAAATCCTTGAAGCTCCATTTCATCCAAAAATGCATTTTTCAATCCATATTTAAAATGTTAAAATGCTCAAATTTTGATTTCTGAATAAGCAATATTTCACCCAGAGTAATGATTTAGATTACAAAATATTGAATTCAAAATTGCATTTTTGGATTGAATAATGAAATCAATAATGGAATAATGAATTGAATATTCAACTCAACCTTCATGTCATTTGACTGTAGCTATTTTTTTGGCACAGAAGAAGGGTTATTCAAGAGTTCAAAGCAAATGCAGTCACTGCACTCTCTCTGTTTTGCTATCCATGCTGGAAATTTTGAGTTGGCTATCCCAGGATTCCAGTAAATTCTGCATGATCACCCAGGAATCCATTACCCACTTTGGAATTTCACTCCAGTAACAGGGTATCCACTCCAGAATTCCAGGCTGTTCTGGAATGGTATGACCTCCCTGGATTATTCTATGGTCTTCAACATAGCCATTTTTTGGGCAATTGTTGCTTATTTATTTCAAGAAGCAATGTCTTATGTGCATTGTTTACATCAAATATTATACTAGCAACGTGGTGTGACATTTTCCAGTTAGTTTGAGAAAGCATTCAAACAATTGTTTTTACCCAGAATGAGGGGAAAGGACCATGGGCCAGGCCCATACAGGGGAGCAGAACAAGTTTGCATTCACAAATTATATTGGAAAGTGTGAATCTAGAGCATCAGAAACTTGAGTGTTGGCTTTATCTGAAAGAGAACTTGTCAGAAACTTGGGGAAGCACGTGCAATATGTTGGATGGCAATGATCGGACGACAGTGATAAAATTTAGCGATCGATCGATTTTCAGGAGGTTCAATAAAACGTTTGGAGTTCATCACCTATAACGTGTAAATTGAATAACGAAGCTATGACCTTGTCCCCATTTACACAGTGTGGCAATTTCTTACCCTTGGAAGAAACGTGGCAAGTTTTTCGGCAGCCGAATGAGCTGAAGTCCCGCCATTTTGACATGTTTTCGAGTTGGAACGTGATGTTCGAACATGTAGTTTACACAGCTTCAATCCAAAACCAAGGTATTTCCAACCATCTGAAGCCTCAGTGATGCAGCTTTAATTTAATCCATCCGTTAACATATCCATGCTGGTTCTACATGACTTGAAGCTCCAAAATCGCGACATACTTGCAGATTTTCGAAGGAGGTTACCGCCTCTATAAAACTTTAACATAGCAAAATGCAACTTCGCGTACGATTTTCAATGCTTGTACAACCTTGAACACACAGTGTACAAATGATGAGACACTCGGCAATAATCAAAGAAAGCCCATTCAAAAAATAGGCCTTATGTTTGCACGTGAATTCTTCTTTTTACGTTATTTCTTGGGGTGCCTTCAAAATTTTTGAAAACACCGCCATTTCCAATCGTTACCATGGAGTTTTGCTGCCGTTCCTAGTTTCCCTGGTGTGCGCGGTCACGCATGCGTATACGTTTTTCAGCCCTGCCCACGTTATCATCTTTGTAATGGTTTAGTAGCCGCCCTGATGAAGGATTGAAAGTAAAATCCGAAACGTTGGCATCTCTCGGCTCCTGTTGTCTGTTGTCTGCTTTTTACCTTATTTACTTATATTTCTGCGGACATTGTATCCAATTGGATCCAGAGACATCGTCTTCCCTTTACAATGACTGCCACGACATAACATTAACTCTGCGCGAGCTAACAAACTAACGGCTGCGCGCGTGCATATAGAATTACAGCAGTAAGAAAGAATAACGTTCTAACAACTTATTTTCGGTATCGATTATGTCCATAAAAAAAGTCCCTCTCGTTAAGGCCTTCTGGATTTAAAGTTCTTAGTTTATAAGCCCACTGCCCTTCTTTGTTGATCAAATCTGTTTGATTCTGGAACGAGTCTATGATTTGTTGTTCTTGTTGTTATCTCCGCGACAAAAATCGCGGCGGATCGCGCCAAGTTGGGGCCTTGTTTACATGCTTGTTGTTTTTTTACTCCAGGAATTACGTGAACTTCACCAGACGAATGCAGGCCTTCGGAGGCAGATTGAAAGTCTTCTTGCCAACACAGTTGCTACGGGAGCTGACAAAGAGACCGAACAAAAGCTCCAGGCCGCCGAATCCGAGAAACAGGCTCTACAAGAGGAGCTGTCGGAATCAAAACAGGTAAAGCCCGGTTTACACTTGCGATTTGTGTTGCTCTTTTCTCGCGCGTTGCTATTCCAACTCTTGTGTAACCGAGATGCAAATTACGTGCTATTTCTGTGCTCTCCTTTCTTCGACTCGAGTCAAGTTGCAAAGAGTTTTTCCGTGAGAAATACAAGAGTATTTCCTCTTCCCGTTTACCTCCAACACAACGTTTAGGCTTATCTCGCTCTTCCTGCCTCTTCTTGTCCCTTCCCGCGCACACCTCTGACATTAGTTTCCGTCTAATCACACCACTTCGCGCCTACCTTTGTCATAATTTCCTATTCTCACTTAATAGTCATGCCTCTTTAGGCAGTTATTACCATTACGACTGATGAAGCATGGTTAATGGTTTTAAGTTTTGCAGAGCAACGTTTTAATTAAAACAGGGGTATAAACTACTCTTGACTTGATAAGCATAAACATTCTTTTTTCAATTGTAGACGCAAAAATATGGAATGGTTTACCTCTTTATTTGAAACAATTACCAAAAACAGATTTAAAAAGGAAATTAACGAACTTGGAAGAAAAAATTTGGAAGAAAAGGATAGTAAACATAGACTCGTTTTTCCAATGATAGAAAAAGTAATAAAAACTGAATTCAATATAACACGAAAAACGAAAAAAAAAAAACGCTAATAGGTACATATTGCTCCTGTCTAAAAAGAAGGGAAAAAATATTTTAATAATAATAAAATTACACATCCGAAACTTCTCCCTACCTGCCTCGATTAGCAATGCAGGTAGCTCTGCTCTGTAAAATATATTGTTGTTATAAATAAAGTGTTGTTGTTGTTGTTATCTCCGCGACAAAAATTGCGGCGGATCGCGCCAAGTTGGGGCCTTGTTTACATGCTTGTTGTTTTTTTACTCCAGGAATTACGTGAACTTCACCAGACGAATGCAGGCCTTCGGAGGCAGATTGAAAGTCTTCTTGCCAACACAGTTGCTACGGGAGCTGACAAAGAGACCGAACAAAAGCTCCAGGCCGCCGAATCCGAGAAACAGGCTCTACAAGAGGAGCTGTCGGAATCAAAACAGGTAAAGCCCGGTTTACACTTGCGATTTGTGTTGCTCTTTTCTCGCGCGTTGCTATTCCAACTCTTGTGTAACCGAGATGCAAATTACGTGCTATTTCTGTGCTCTCCTTTCTTCGACTCGAGTCAAGTTGCAAAGAGTTTTTCCGTGAGAAATACAAGAGTATTTCCTCTTCCCGTTTACCTCCAACACAACGTTTAGGCTTATCTCGCTCTTCCTGCCTCTTCTTGTCCCTTCCCGCGCACACCTCTGACATTAGTTTCCGTCTAATCACACCACTTCGCGCCTACCTTTGTCATAATTTCCTATTCTCACTTAATAGTCATGCCTCTTTAGGCAGTTATTACCATTACGACTGATGAAGCATGGTTAATGGTTTTAAGTTTTGCAGAGCAACGTTTTAATTAAAACAGGGGTATAAACTACTCTTGACTTGATAAGCATAAACATTCTTTTTTCAATTGTAGACGCAAAAATATGGAATGGTTTACCTCTTTATTTGAAACAATTACCAAAAACAGATTTAAAAAGGAAATAACGAACTTGGAAGAAAAATTTGGAAGAAAAGGATAGTAAACATAGACTCGTTTTTCCAATGATAGAAAAAGTAATAAAAACTGAATTCAATATAACACGAAAAAGGAAAAAAAAAACGCTTATAGGTATATATTGCTCCTGTCTAAAAAGAAGGAAAAAAATATTTTAATAATAATAAAATTACACATCCGAAACTTCTCCCTACCTGCCTCGATTAGCAATGCAGGTAGCTCTGCTCTGTAAAATATATTGTTGTTATTAATAAAGTGTTGTTGTTGTTGTTATCTCCGCGACAAAAATTGCGGCGGATCGCGCCAAGTTGGGGCCCTGTTTACATGCTTGTTGTTTTTTTACTCCAGGAATTACGTGAACTTCGCCAGACGAATGCAGGCCTTCGCAGGTAGCTTGAAAGTCTTCTTGCCAACACAGTTGCCGCCGAATCCGAGAAACAGGCTCTACAAGAGGAGCTGTCGGAATCAAACAGGTAAATCCCGGTTTACACTTGCGATTTGTGTTGCACTTTTCTCGCGCGTTGCTATTCCAACTCTTGTGTAACCGAGATGCAAATTACGTGCTATTTCTGTGCTCTCCTTTCTTCGACTCGCGTCAAGTTGCAAATAGTTTTTCCGTGAGAAATACAAGAGTATTTCCTCTTCCCGTTTACCTCCAACACAACGTTTAGGCTTATCTCGCTCGTCCCGCCTCTTCTTGTCTCTTCCCGCGCACACCTCTGACATTAGTTTCCGGCTAATCACACCACTTCGCGCCTACCTTGTCATAATTTCCTATTCTCACTTTCATGCCTTTTCTTGTTGGCCAAATTTTGTATTCTCATCTTTTCTTGCCTTTTCTTGTTGGCCAGAAATTTTACTTCTGCCACGCCTACCATCAATCTTACATATTCTAAGGGTAGTAG
Source organism: Scolanthus callimorphus (assembly GCA_033964015.1). Lineage (NCBI taxonomy): Eukaryota > Metazoa > Cnidaria > Anthozoa > Actiniaria > Edwardsiidae > Scolanthus > Scolanthus callimorphus. The sequence goes on from CM066924.1 coordinate 25,086,398, forward strand.
TCAAACGGTTGACACTCACAGGAACTTTCATGTCGAATAGAACACTTTCAGGGTGGATCCTGTCTTTGCGGGTAAACGGGCGTTAGAGTAGCAACTTTTACCATTCAGCGTGGGACCCTGTCTGTTTATTTGGGTCTAAAAATCGAGGCAGGGGCGAAGAAACGAATTAAGGAACGGAAACAGCAGATTATGGCTGACGTCCATTTCTTTTGAAAACGTTTTTGTACCAGATACGGCTATTGTAGTCTCCCTCGCAGCCCGTTCTTTGTGCTGGTGACGCAGCGCTTCCCTTCCCACGAACGCCTGCTGGGGAAGGAAGCTTGCGTGAACGAAGACTGTATATGAAAACAGGAGATCGTGGATTGAAAGATAGATATATAGGTTTATTTAAAAGCATTGCAACCATTAGGGTTGAATTACGCCAATTTACAATAATAAATACGCTAATAATACATTGATATAATGTATTTCCACTACTACTCCGTGTTTGCTCTACTTTACCCCTTCGTGGAATAAATATCAGATCACCCTGGAATGTCATGGAATGATTACAGTGTTGCAATGTTCTGACCGTTTGTTGTGTTGATCTAATACGGCAAAAAACGTTCAAAATAACACTATTAGTTTGCTGTTCTACGACTACATATCACTAAAACCAGCTTTAGACCAAAGGATGGATCGACATTCCATTACATTGACACAGATTGAGTTCATTACTTTTACAATTACCTCATTAACATAGACATTCATTAACATAGACATTCATGGGCTACAAAACATGTCACGCTCAAAGCACGTATTGTTTCTTTTTTCTATAGGAGGGTCTGGCAGCGCAAAAAAAGGTAGAAGATCTATCAGAGAAAGTAAAAGCGCTGTCGGAAATCAACAAAAAATATCAGAAAACTACAGCAGCGAAAGGGTTCGTAAGTCCTTGTGCTTCACAAAAATATGCAAATGTATATGCCCTACTAATGCCTTCAGAGCTTCAGTGTGCATGTTCCTTATACCGATAAATAGTTTATTAGATAGATAGACAGTTTATTAAATAAAATATATTGCAGCAAATTGCAGCCAATTGCTGAATTGCGTATTCTACATTAAAAATCATATAAAAATCTGAAAAGGATATAGTGGTCTATAATGTATAAATATATCTAAAATGATATATCTAATATATCTAAAATAATAAATCTAATATATCTAATAATATATCTAAAATATACGCATAGTCATGCGTATATATTTCTTAAGGTTGCAATTCTAAAATTATTATTCCCCTTTGTTTGCACGGCTACACATTGCTGTAATAATATAACTTTTATAGCGATCTGTGCGTATGCGTGGCATGTTATAAATGTGTTGGTGCCTGGTGTTGTAAGCTGCATTGTGCCTGGTCGAGAGATCCTATCAAAAAAAGCATATCACATAGGATGGCACATCTTGTGTTGAGGTCTCTAAGGACACATTATAACCAGCGCCGGGACATACTATAGACATCGCTCTTTTGCACACTCAATATCATCTCTAAGGTAGCGGGCAAAGCATGATGGTACACATGAGACGCGTATTCGAGGACTGGACGGATGGTGGTACAATAAAATCTTATAATGTCCTCAACGGGCACGCGAGCTCTCCTCAGAAGAATGAGGAAATAAAAGCGCTTGTTTGCTTTGTTAATAGATTCACAAATGTGGTTTTTCCACTTGAAGATAACTAGATATACTTATAATATTCATCAATTATTCATGAAGCAAGTATCCAATGAGAAGGCACAATTCAGGTCACATGACTAGCCTTGTAACTGGATACAAGATCCATCAAACTAAAAGAGCGGGGAGGGCTTGAATATTCAGCAGGGAAAGGGTGGGGTTGATGAATAATGACAATAGTTAATAGATCTATTGGTATTCTGTAAATATTTATAGAATACTAATATCGATATTAGTATTCTATAAATATTTACAGAATACTAATAGATCTATTAACTATTGTCATTATTCATCAACCCCACCCTTTCACTGCTGAACTATTCGAGTAAAATTGCGACTATGAAAAAACATTACTCAAAACTTTAAGCAAGAAAAGCATTTGGCAAAACAAATGTTACAACAATTAATAGGCTAGTTGGTTTGTCGACAATAATAAACTGTATTAGAATAAGTTCAAGAACGGCTGCAAGCAGACTAGTGTTCATTTGACCAGAAAGCTGTCTTATTATATAAAACTAACAGCATTAAAAAGACGCATTTTCAATAAATAACCAGAGAGTCTGACTCAGTTGAACTGCTTTCCCTCCACTGCCTTTCCAACAATTTCTTGACTTCGTCTTGTTCACTTGCTCCATTGTTGTATCTTTTCCAATCCCTCTGCGTGCAATGATTTCGAAACCAGTTTAGAAATCTTAAACACATGGAAATAGTTCGATATTTAATGTATTTTACATTTAATTTAACAACAAGTCTGATAAAGCAAAGTCGCTATACTCAGAATAAAACTAACCTTCATTTCTTGCTCGATTGTTGTCTCAAAAAGCTCGACCATATAGTTCGCATCTCCTGTTACTCGTATCGGTACGAATGCCTCCAACTGCGTGCTGTCCTGCCGTGTTTTAGACTTTCGAAAAGTCCCATCCCAACACACGATTTTGAAGAGCAGAGAAAGCGACTTGTGACGAGTTTGGCGTACCAAAAGCGCTACGCTGCATTTTTTTTACAGTACTTAGCATCGACTGAATAAATTTCATTGCACAACTTTCGGCTAAAGTTGATAACAAAAGCCAGTTCATTATTTTGTGTAGTACATCATTTACAACAAAAGGCCTTTTCATTGTCATCGATAAAACAAAAGAATCCTACAAACCTTTTCAACTAAATTGAATTCATCCTGCCTTGGATTTCAATAGTACTTTTGTTTTCAACAAAAGAATACAAACAAAGAATTTTCAACAAAGAGTTTGTCTTGACATATCATAAGTCATTTACAATTTCGCGTCCGATTTGTATGGAATTTACATTTTCTCGGCCTGCGGCCTCGAAATTGTAATTAAGCTTCTAAGGGACGGACCATTAGATATTTGATGGGGGGGTTGGGCAAATACCAAAAAAAATTCGAGCACAGCTTTGAACCTGAAAAAAAATATCGTGCAAAGCAAAGAGGTAAGAAAAAAAATTCCTGCACGGCTACCTTCTATATCATGTGCATTTTTCTAGTTCACTTAACTGAGTACAATAAAAATTTTGGCGCGCTTCGCGCGCATTAGGAAGAAATCACATAAATATGATTTTTGAGGGCTCACACAACACGAAGACAATACCTTAATGCCGTTTAAATAGATTGTCAAGAATATGTGTAGATTCAGATTCAGAGTTTATTATTCAGCTTC
>CM066925.1:600000-758512 GCA_033964015.1 Scolanthus callimorphus
TAAACAGTCTTAAACAATGAGCCACCGGAAACTGACGACAGACAAGAGGCAGGCACATCACGTTCGTGAAAAACCGAAGCAGAAACGCCCCCTGTTTGGCCGAAACAGAGAGCATGGCGAGTTAGTTTTTTGAATCCGCGGCAACAAGGGGACAATCCACCGACTTCTCCCGATGCGATTCCTGTTTGCGCTGCTGCACCCAGCAGGCCGCACAAATATGCTTTACCCACTTGCGCTCGCCTCGTACAAACCCGTAATGGTCTTTCTTGTAAGTGCACTTTTCCAGCTGATAGTCGCGGCAAAACAGCACTGGAACCGTACCGGCAGACTTTTTTACGGGAGCCAGGAGATGACCATGTAGGGTCCTGCTCTCGAGATGCGTAAATGAGTCTCCCCACTTAAGCAAACCCCTCTCTATCTCGAGCAGAGCTGCTCCGTGAAATGCAAGCACCGCCTCCCATTCGTACAATTGCGCGTGATACATTAAAGTTACTAAATGTTTATGCCGCTCCGAGCGCTCCAACTCGCTAAGCTCTTGAGACTGTAGAATTTGTGCATACCCAGCGACGAACTCAGAAATCGTCAATTGCTCGTAGGTGACCTCCTTATTAGCACGCGTTAAGCAGAGAAAACGCTGCGGCCATAACTGCTTGTTTACCACCGAAGTAGTGGGTCGATCCTCTTTTCCGGACTTCAACTTACCCGTTGTCTTCGATTTCGTCGGAGCACACGCTGCCGCCTCAACGCCATCCTCGGAATCGCTGGAATCACTGGGAACCAGATGAGAAACCTGGCTATCTACCGTGGCGGCTAGATCCCGCATGGCCCTAAGCTCCGGCAATGTGACCCTCGCATTCGCCGGCGTTGACATCGGGGCTCGCGGGTTGAGGAGTTGTGTGCTGGACGCGGAGAGTCGGTGGATACGAGGGCTCGAATCTCCGCGTTATCAGCTTGTAGTTTCTTGACTTCGGCAGTTAAACTGCTGAGCGCCTCCGCCAGAGACGAAAGAGGACCCGAAGGCTGGTCGGGACTTGCGGCACCACTAGCACCCGCGGCCGAGGATGATTCTCCCGAACCTTCGCAATAACGGCCGACCGGTCCAAAACTGTGATCGGTCGTTAGCTTCTTACATCCAGGGCACTTCTTGCTACGACCCATGACTCCGTAAAAAGTTACAAACGAGTAAAATGAAATATCGAATACAAAGACGTGTATAGTACCGTAAGCTACAAACAGAGATCTAGAATGAAATATAATAGCATTGTAACACTATATGTGTGCTAGCTTGCTCAATTACCCCCTTTGAGCCCGCGAGCAGCCCAAAGAGGGAAAAAGTGTTATAGAGTTGCTATAATTCTACGTGCTTATAAGAAGTAAATCTACAGTTTCACCGAATGAATGGTTGACCCGATCGTAGTTTGTCAAGAGACTGCCAACATAGTTAAACTAAAAAATAATATTCACTGCGCCATCACAGAAACAGTGACACTGAACCACTAATTTCCCAACTACATCCTGTTCGTCGCTAACTGACCCAAAACTATTCGATACAAAAGTTGGGGGCAAAGGCGATTTTTTCTGGATTTGGTTTGGAGGTGACGTGAGAGATAGAGACTTGAACTATACATTTCTATTTTTAAATCACCGGTTCAGCCCTTGGTACCATGATCTACGAGCTATGCATTCATAGTTTAATTTGCTAGGTGAATGATTTGAGCAAATTTTAAACTAAATGCCTCAGCAAATGACCGACTCCGAATGGACAACAATGCAGTTTAAAAAGATTAATGAGGCAAATTAACTCACCTTTTCGCTTTTATATGTTTGTAGTTTTCGTCGATGTCAACCAACAATCTCTCAATGGTGCCGTTATAACATAACAATGGCCGCCATGTTTGCTACGAAGGACTTCTTATCTGGTCATACTGAGAAAGGCGAGAAGCGTATTTTTCGACCATGTAGCCGCTATTTGAAGCATCCTAAGCATCGACCGGCCTTTTAAATGACAATAGGATAATGTCGAGGAATATTTTAAGCATCTTTAGCAACATTTACGCAGAAATAATCCAGAGAAATCGATGGGACAAACCGAGACGTAACGCTCCACTCCGACGAGTGGAATGACCAGTGGGCTTACTAGCGCATGCGCAGAACTTGTTCTCCACCTGCTAGTATACACTTGCTGTGAAGGTCAATGGTTCCTTTGTTATGAAAATTATTGACAAAGGCCAATCAGAAAGAAGCATGACGTAATCTCGTTCCCTAGGGATCCAAGAGGTAAAACAATACACAGGACTCCCATTTACAGATGAAAGAACATAGAAGAAAATATCAAAATAGCACATTTATGTTTATTTTACCGGAAGGGTGAGCTCCCTGTGCTCAAGTCCAGTGAAACCAAGGTTTTGGAAACGGCTATGAGAAGATAAGTCCACACAATTTGCTTTCCCCTTAATGCTGCCCAAATATAAAGTTTGTTGTTCTACATAAGTTTTCCCATCTATGACTTGACAAAATTTCACGCACTACTATTTATTTTTTTTCAAATGTTGATTTGCTAGCTTTCTTGTGCGATTGAATGTATACAGGTTATTGGGTGTGGACATGTTAGTGCGCACTCGTGAGTTTCAAGTACTGAATTGTTGACCAACCAAGGAACAATGTTACAAAGTACGGAGATACATAATTTTGTTAGAATCATGAATGGGTCGACGTCTTTTGCCACACACGCATAAGTCCGGTGAAAGCACGGTTTATTAAATCGCTAGGACAAGAACGTCCACACACTTTGTTGCCATGCAAACAACTTTTGTACACATGTACGAATCCATGAGTTTGTTTTGTTTTCATTGTTAAAAAAAACATTCGGCGCAGTGGCTAGACTTTGCTTGGAGCCGGTCTACAATGGAGATGTAAGGCGCCTTCTTCCCTCCACGAGCTGGTTGAACACTTTCGGGCAAGTGTTAATACACCCTTGGCGTCCCTTGGCGAGGGTTACGACCTGGGTTACACCCTACCCGGCGGTGCTGCCCAGTCAATCAGGTGGCGTTGCACTTCCGGCAACATGGCAGTCCTGTCAGTCAACTCGGCTACAGTTCTGGCTCAAGTCCCCAACAGCGGAACAGGCAGCAGATGGGCAGCAGCTCTACTGGCTGCGAAGGCAGATGAGGGCTGCAGCATATGGTGACTCCTAATCGTCTTGGTTTCCTTGCAATTGGATATGAGTTACCATCTTGCCAAGGCTGTCGTGCAGAAGTTTCCCCACTTTAATAGATTTCACGCACAGCTGTTCTCTTATTTCTCGATCCTCTTTTATCAAAAGTCTTGCGGCGATCGAAGAGTGGCAACGGCAGCAGGTTCTGCAAATTTAGGATCAGCCTCGTCAGCCATCTACGAGCTCTACATTCGGGGCAGTGGCTAGACTTTGCTTAGAGCCGGTCTAGAATGGAGATGTAGGGCGCCTTCTTCCTTCCACGAGCTTGGTTGAACACTTCGGGCAAGTGTTAATACACCCTTGGCCTCCCTGGCCAGGGTTACAGCCTGGGTTACACCCTACCCGGCGGTGCTGCTCAGTCAATCTGGCGGCAGTTCCGGCAACATGGCAGTCCTGTTAGTCTACTCGGCTACAGTTCTGGCTCAAGTCCCCAACAGCGGAACAGGCAGCAGATGGGCAGCAGCTCTACTGGCTGCGAAGGCGGATGAGGGCTGCAGCATATGGTGACTCCCAATCGTCTTGGTTTCCTTGCCATTGGATATGAGTTACCAAGTATGTGTGGTGGCTGTCGTGCAGCAGTTTCCCCACTTGAATAGATTTCACGCACAGCTGTTCTCTTATTTCCCGATCCTATCTTATTGAACGTCCTGCGGTGATCGAGGAGTGGCAACGGGAGCAGGTTCTGCAAATCTAGGATCGGCCTCGTCAGCCATCTGCGGGCTCTACATTCGGCCTCCCTACCCGGTGTGCTGCCCCGTCAATCTGGCGGCAGTTCCGGCAACATGGCAGTCCTCTCAGTCAACTCAGCCATCTGAGGGTCCACAAACAATAGGAGAACCATCCTACTTGTTCGCGAGTGATAGCTGATGATGATGATCATGATGACATTCGGGGTGCGTTTTCGTAAAAGTGTCAGAAAAACTAGTCTGACCTTTACAAGTGATTACACATTTTAGAGCGTATGTCTTGTATTTAACGATGGCATCTACTTTTATTTACTTCATTTTGTCGGCTTCCCTTTCCGGTGCATCATATTTTTTTAGAAGACACACTACCATCGTTCTTTAATATCGTTTTACCATTGGCTTAAATGTGTTTTAACAAACCCTTTCAGGAATTTTTGCGATTTGGGTTCCTTCTTAAGTTATTATTTTTGAAAGTACATTTTAAACAATACAGGCAGATTCAAAGAAATGGCTCTAAAATTGGCTCTTTTTGGAATTTCAGAAATCCCTGAGACGGTTTTTAAAAACACAATCTAAGTCCAAGGGAAGATTTCGTATGATACATATGTCAGTACAAAATGTATGTTAGGGAGATTGGAGAGAGTATCACGTGACAATTGGGCCATGTATATTTTTACTCTCACTGCAGTTTCAGGCGGTACATACATTTTTTTCGATAAGTGCTCTAAGGTGCCTCGAGATTGAGCCTCCGTGTAATCGAAGGTTGAGTAAATTCTACATGCACGATCTGACGATATTTTAGGATTTCTAAATCAGATGCACAGTTTGGTATTTATTGGTTTAAATTGAAGGTTTTTATTGCTTATTCGATTTGTATATGTTCAAGGAAAGACAAATATCTTTGCGATTTTGAAAAAGATAGAAATGCAAGTATCAACATAATTGCCCCACGCATGAGTTCACTGCGAAATTTGGGCGGTCTACTTTCACGACATTTGGTCTTGTTTAAACAAACATAGCTTTTTAAAGTTTAAAGTTGGTCTGCAACGTTTCATATTAATTGAAAACCTCTAAGGCTGTTACCTGGGAACGCAAAGATTGATAAAAATTGGCAAGATATCTGTAGTTTCTAATCTTGGATTTGCTATTGTTACCCGTTCGGCACAAAGTCGAATTCCAATGGAGCGCACGTTGGCTTGTCGTTGCTTGGCTACTCTCCGATGTATGATAATTTTCTTAGGTTTTTCGGTCTTTTGTTATGCATTAAATTGCCATATGTCGGGGACGATTCGGAGAGCAGTCAGGCGTGAATATCTATCTATGCCGAATTGGAATTCGAGTTGATGCCGAACGAAGAGCAAAAGTCCAAGAGCAGAAACGAATGAAATCAATCAATCACTTATAGATCTTTGCGTCCACAGTTCATAACCATAGATGTTTTCAACTGAAATGAAACGTTGGAGACAAACTTTACATCGATCAATCGGAATCGTCCAAAAATTTAATGTGAAAAAACTGCGATTTTTCAAAACAGACCAAGAATCGTGAAAGTAGGCCCAAATTTCATGTACATATAAAGAACGTTTACACTACACTAACCGGAACCAGAGGGACGTTAAAGAACAACTAGGACCGTCGGAAGTTGCCCACAATTGTGTCACAGAACTCGCCATACTTACACACATTCATTATTATAAAACTGGGTTCCATAGGATGAGCTATCCAAAAATGTAAAGCGCTTAGAGCTTTGAGAATAAGCGCTATATAAGCACCTCCTTACTTTACTTTATTTTACATTTGAAAAATATAGGCATATTCAAAGAAAAGGGTCTCAATCGCCTCTTTTTGAAATTTCAGAAATCCCTAAGCTGTTTTGGAAATTTTGTGAAAGGACGAAATCACTGTTTTTCCCCTTTATGCTGCCCAAAGTTAAAGTTTTGTGTCCTACATAGACTTTTTCTATCTGTGTCTTCACAAAATTTCACGCATAAGCATGTCGTTTTTCAAATTTGGACATGCTCTTTTGTGCGATTGGATGTATGCAGGATTATAAAGGAAGATTGAGTGCAGAATACTTAGTAATCACGAAATGGCGCTTGACATACTCGTATAGTTATTAACAGTGTTAAGAGTTTTTAACAAGATGTACAGAATGTTTGCATTGATCGTCTTGGTGTGTCCTCCTTTGAACACGCTGAAGTCTACTAGGTTTTTTAAACCGCTAGGACATGAGATAAGTCCACACACTTTATTGCCTATAAAGTAACTTCTAAAGTGTGTACACATGCCACTAGTCCATGAATCCATTTTGTTTTTAATCCTTTTAATGCGCTTAAAAACGAGTTAAGATATATATGAATGAAGCCTGGCAATTTTACGACTTTCTAGGAAGATTGAGGGTAGATAGTAGTAGTAACCTTTATTACTTAGAAATCAGGAATTAAGAGTGACAACGTTTCTTCTCAGAACGTAGTTGATGTTAGGATAATTAACAATTATTCGCCGAAGGCAAAGTGAATAGTGGCAAATATTCGCCACTATTCACGGAGCCTGAGGAGAATAATTGTTTTAGTATATACTACACGGGAACACTCCAAAAAATATCCGAACGACACTAAATGTGGCATTTGCCCACATTTTGTAGCCTCTTTCTGTATGCGTGACGTTTGTCACGCACGTGACATTACGTCAGACTTCACTACAAGCATTCGGCTACTCAACACATGGTGGAAACTTGCTGCTGTTTAAGAGAAGCAAAAACGCTAGAAAACATTTTTTTAAAACCTTAATATCGACTACGATAAATGATTTAAGTTTGTAGAAGTTTGCAAGGATGGATTCGAGGGATAAATTCGCATTTTGTGCCTTGGATTATGGATTGTGAACTGCAGAGTTGCTTCGCTGAAAACACTTTGCCCCCGGGGGGGAGACTCCCTATATTCGAATGCTAGGGGTGACCGTCGTATTTTTTAGGGGTTGAAATCGGCGATCTGGTATTTTTTAGGGTTTCGAAAATAAAAAACGGTATAGTAAGAAAAATAGGTTTTTTTTAGGGGGTTCTCACGCAAATAAGGTAGCGTTTTTGAAAGTCGAGAGGATACATTTGATGTATATTAAATAAATGGCCAGAATAAAATTTAATCTGTCAAAATTGTTGGTATTTTTTAGGGTATTTTCAGACTGAGGGATATTTTTTAGGGTGGAAATTGTTTCCGACCAGGTATTTTTTAGGGTCAAAATTCGAGTTTCCCGACGGTCATCCCTAGCATTTTAACCTTAGAGTCCCCCCCCCCCCGGGACTTTGCCTTTGGTCGCCATTTTCACCAACGATAGATGACTATATTTTTCAACCCGCTGGCAGAGAAATTCAAGATTCGATTGGAATATTCAAACAGAATTTGGGAAATTAACCTCTTCAGGCTCTGGGACAATGAGGAAGACCTTGTTCATAAAAAAGATACCACTTTAAATACGTTTGATGTCGGATGGCTCGTGATCAAGTGAATCAACATGGCGACGGTAAGCTTAACTTCTCTCTTAAACTGAGCTCAATGACTGGCTTCTACGATTTACTGAGCCTTTGAACCTACAGGTAAATGTTCGGCAAAGTAGATTAAGAGTTTCTTGTGATATCTTTTCGACAAAATTGCCTCAATTAGTTGTGAATGTAATTTGTCTCTCAAAGTGCCGTGAACGAATCATCGATCTCTGATTCCGAAGAAGTTCAAGAAATAAATTATCTCTCTGATTCACCTTGAAAACTAAAGAGACAACATAAGTTAATTCGAGAGAGTTGAGAAGGATTTTTGTTGCATTTCGAATCAGATAGTTCCTTTAGAAAGTAAAAATATCCGAACCACTTGCACTCGGGCTTCTCAATTTCGGGATAATGCTTTCGATCTCGGAATATTGTGGCAATATCCCGAGATAGCGAACCAATCAAAACGCGCGATCTATGGAGGTTCCCGTGTAGTATATACTAATGAATAATACCTATCGTTCCTTGTACTTTAGTAAATGTTATGAATTAATTTGGCATTTATTTTGACACGCAAGAAAACATCGTGCCTATATATTTCAGCAATATGTCTGTAAATATTTCGCTTTAAGGTGACTCGCTCGAAATGGTTTGTGCGCTCATCTGTGTCCAGAGCTGGATTACCAGGTTATACATATCGGGCTATAACGTTTGCGTTTTTTTGCCGATTCCAGTAATTCTTTTTGTAAATCAAGCACAAATTACCCTAAATTTGCTGCAAATTTTCCGATCTTTGCAATTTTTTCATCTAAGTAACAATTCTTAAATATAAAGAAGACCGCATAGTTTTTAATGCCCTCTCATAAAGGAATCTTGCAGATGTTTTCGGCTTAAATCTTGGCGATGCTCATTAGTAACCCTTTCTCACTGGTCCTCATTGTGCTCACTTAAGTTATGGGAAGGAGACCTGGCTCCGCCCCAATATAGCTATAACGCTAGACCTAAAAATGCGCTGGACCTAACGGCGAGACTGATCAAATACAAAAGTGCTTATACTAAGGGGAGACAGGAGCGGAAACCTAACCGAAATACCTCTAAGGAGTGTCCCTACACTCACGTCTCTCATAACTCCCCTTACTCAAATTCCCATTATTTAAAATCTCCCATTACTCAAAATCCTATTATTCAACACCCCCAATACTCAAAGGGGTTTATAATATTAAGACCGGCAGAACCCAAAAATGGCAAGATTTCTACCCTAAAGTCAGGTAAAGTCAGATAGGCTTGATTCTTTGCGTAGAGAATCCTTATACACTAAGAAACAAAATACCAAATATGACTTTTTTCTAATGGATCCGTCTTTAAGATATGAAGGGTTACACTTTTGTTGCTGCAGCACTTTTTGATAATTTTTGGTAGAATTGTGCAAATTTTGCTATAAAACAATGCAGTTTAGCAGCTCATATCTTAAAGACGGATCCATTAGAAAAAAGTCATATTTGACATTTTGTTTCTTATTGTACAAGGATTCTCTATGCAAAGAATCAAGCCTATCTGACTTTACCTGACCTTAGGGTAGAAATCTTGCCATTTTTGGGTTCTGTCATTAAGACCAAAATCCAGGGCTCACTGACAATTTAAGAGCGAGTTTCTGTAAATATCAACCAAGTCGGGAAGAGTCGAAAAAATCAAAATTTCCCAAACTTTCCTTAAACATAGTCTATGATGAGGTGTCTTCGGCGCTGAAAGAATTTTTTGATTTAATTTAAATGTCGTTGAGAAAACCCGGATTTTTCATTTTTTGCCCAAAAAGGGGTGAAAACCTGGTAATTTTTGCCCCTATTTAACGTCTCCCTGCAGAAAAATCGCAAGTATTTATCAAAATACCAAGTTATTTTCTGAAAAGTACATCATATGTGCGTTCGTTTTAACTTCTTTGCACAAACATCCGTTACACATACAATATTTTCTGTATTTTTAAATATTTTTGAAAAAGTGCACGTTTTCGAAATGTAGAAAAATAACCATATTTGCGACCGAATATCACCCATGTTCGGACGAGTTCGAACATAAGAAAGGTATCGTAGAAAAGGGCATTCATTCTCCTTTCAGGAAATATAAAAATATTTTTGTGCAATTAAAATGGTGAGCTTCTGCAAACCCTTAAAGATGACGGCCTAATCGCCTAAAATAAGATAGATTTTCCAGGTATATATAGAATATTTTGTCTATACCACGCAATACCTTGTACATTTTTCACGAAAAATAACTAAAGTAGCTACTAAATACATTGAATTATAGTAAAACATATTTCATTGTCACGTTTGACTAATTTTACAGCATTTTAGTGATGTTTGTACAAGCGAGGGGAGAGGGGAGGCCACCCCCTCTGAGGTACTGGCTAGTGATATTTTCGAGAGGGTTTAGAATTAGGACATCAAATTTTCAGTAGCTGCGGTGTTTCCACTGCACAACGTTTGTTGGGAAGGTGTCATTTTGTTACCATGGTAACGAGGTATAACATCAAAAAATGTTCAGCAATTTCTTTGTCCGCGCAGGCTTTCGATGAAGATGTCCAATACTATTATCAGGTTCAATACTTACTTCCTTGCAATAGGTTACGGAGGTTTTGCAGACAAGATACCTTGACGGGATAGAGAACCCTTAATTTGCATGAAAGTCGACATTTTTGTGAATATATTTGCCACCCTTTGTGCTGAGTCTGTGGAAAGTTGATCAAGTAGGTAAGGTAAGGAACTCTAAGTTGTCCACTAAAAGGTTTCGATTTGGTTGCAGCGTAATGAAAATCAAGGTAGAAAAAAACTCAATATTCAGTTTTGCTGATTCAGCACTTATTGGCTAAAGAATAAACTATTAAGCCTGTTTTTCTGTATTTTTTTAATTACTTTTACTGGAAATGGACTAAACATTAATATAATACTTAGCAGCAATTTGAAAAAAATATAGTAAAAATGAACTTCAATGAAATGCTTTTGTTTGGCTTAACGATTTATAGATACGTGTTTAAATTATATATTTTAGCATGCGGGTTTCTTCATCTCTGTTTGTTAGTTCGTCCGGGATCACACAGGCAACCCACCACTTTTTTTTTAGCCGAGCTAAAAAAAAGTTATGTATATCATGGGAAGGGATGAACCTTCCCATGGCAAGGGGTACAACAGCATGGTCACGGGGTATGACGTAATCGATGACGCCATCAAACGAGAAAGTGTATATGTATTGGGAAGGGATGAACCTCATACAACAGAACTTGGTTGAAATTATCTTAGTGACAAGGGGGGGTGGAATTGCGTTGTCACGTGTTATGACATTATAGATGACGTCATCAAACGAGAAACGGTTTATATCTTAGGGAGGGATGGCCTCAGACAACAAAACTTTGGTGAAAATGTCTAAGTGGCAATGGGGGTGCAACTGCGTGGTCAAGTGGTATGACGTCATCCAGACAAGAAAAGGTTTATATCTTGGGAAGGGATGAACCAAATTGTTTCCACTTTGATAATACATAGAGGATATCACATGGCCGCGCGGAGATACGAATTTTATCTTCACAAATAGAGTCAAACATGTTTTCTTCAAAGTCGAAAATGCAAATTTAATATCTGCTTGGCGCATAATCCGCTGACACAGTTAATGCCAGGGGCGTGTCTGCCTTTAAGCCAAGTGAGTACGGCTTACATTTTCTTTTACAAATTGAAAATATCCGTGTATTATTTATTTTTCTAAGCTAAAATTAATTGAAGCTATATTTACTAGATATATTGTTGTTTGGTTTGCGGTAGTCATTGCCAACCAGTGAAACGTTTATTAGCCAAAAGTGCTGAATCAGCAAAATAGAACTCACCGTTGTTTCCCTGTATTTTGATTCGTAACTCTCATTCCCGTCAAGACTTTTTAAGGATGGCATGATCGAAATTGATTTGAAACCTCCGTCTTAAACTCTAAAAATTTTGATTGAAAGCCAAAGGAGAAAGAAATTGCCGAACATAGCTCTAACCTGAACATATGATGACGCTCTAACTCGTTACCATGGTAACGAAATGACAATTTCCCAATAAATATTGTGCGATGGAAACATCAATAGCTACTGAAAATTTGGTGTCCTAATTCTAAACCCTCTCGAAAATATCGCAAGTAAACCTCAGAGGGGGTGGCCCTCCCCTCCCTCCCTTGTACAAACATCACTAAAATGCTATAAATTAGCAAAATGTGACAATAAAATATGTTTTGCTATAATTCAATGTATTTAATACTTTAGTTATTTTTCGTCAAACATTTACAACGTATTGCGTGATAAAAATAAAATATTCTGCATATACATAGAAATCCCATGTTAATTTAGGCGGTTAGAGCGTCGCCTTCAAGGATTTGCAGAAACTCGCCATTTTAATTGCACAAAAATGTTTTTGTATTTTCTGGTAGGGGAATGAATGCCCTTTCTATGATATCTTTCTTATGTTCAAACACGTGGGCGATATGGGCGATATTCGGTCCCAAATATGGTTATTTTCTTACATTTCGAAAACGTGCACTTTTTTAAAAATATTTAAAAATACAGAAAATATTGTATGTGTAGCGGATGTTTGTGCAAAGAAGTTAAAACGAACGCACATATGATGTACTTTTCAGAAAATAACTTGGTATTTTGATAAATACTTGCGATTGTTCTGTAGGGAGACGTTAAATTGGGGCAAAAATTACCAGGTTTTCACCCCTTTTTGGGCAAAAAATGAAAAATCCGGGTTTTGTCACCGACATTTAAATTAAATCAAAAAATTCTTTCAGCGCCGAAGACACCTCATCATAGACTATGTTTAAGGAAAGTTTGGGAAATTTTGATTTTTTCGACTCTTCCCGACTTGGTTGATATTTACAGAAACTTGCTCTTAAGTAGACAGTATGAAAGTTAAACCGAATAGGCTATACCAGAAACATATAACTAAGTTATATGTTTCTGGCTATACCTAGTGATATTACCACAAGGAGGAGGCAATATTTCGGTTTAATTATAAACCACATTATAGGCCACAAAATATACACGAATGGTGAAACGCGCGGGTTCTAAATACTGATGGCTATGCACATTCATCCTTTATTACTCAAAACATCCATTACTCAAAACACCCATTACTCGAAACTCTGCACTCCAACAAAAGGGTGTACGTAATGTCACCGCAACATCGCACGAGGCCAAGCTGTGGTAAGGTGCTGCCCTGCCCTTCCACCTGACTGCTGTCGGCTCTCCCATTACTCAGAAGATAATTAAGATGCGCCAGTTGGCAAGCCCGTAAAGCTCCAACAAGGAAAACGCTGCACAGGGTAACCTCGGCGCCGCATAGTAGACAAGGGTTGATGGCGCCGCATAGTAGACAAGGGTTGATACAGGGAGTGCTAAGCCATGGGGTCGACGATCGGCTGGGCGCAATAACTTTACACTCATAAATATTTTACAAAACATCGCATAAGACACCAGCATAGACAACTAAAATCATGGTACCAGCTACAGCGTAAGCTAGGAGAGAAGTAAGGAACAAAAATCTACATGTAGCTGGGGGCTGAGAGAGCCCCAGCCGACCGTCGACCCCAGGCCCGCAACTAGGTTCCGGGTGGTGTAAGAGCAACTGAGCAGGCTCCCCCAGGGTCGACGAAAAAGTTATAAGGTACAAACGAATACAACTAATACTGTAAACGACCGACGTTTAACCTCAAAGACCGACTGTAAAAAGGCAAAATAAAATTCTTTAAGAATTAAAACTCAACGACCAACATTCCGCGCCATAAACCAGCACATATATACTCCCTTACACCTATGTGACCCAAAGCCACTTGCATGACCCGCGTGACAGACCCAGCAATAAAATACAAACCTCGCGCATACTCACGCACAGTCCTTCGCTGTCTTTATCGATAGAAAACCATCCGTATATTCGCGCACAGCCTTTTGCTTTTCCGGTAGAAACTATTCGTACACTAGCGCACAGCCCTTTGCGGTCTTTACCGGCAGAGAAAACTTTAAACCGCACTAGCGCAAAGCCGTTTGCTATCTTTACCGGTAGAAACAATTCAAACAATATCACACGCACACAGCCTTTTGCTGTCTTTACCGGTAGAAAACTATCCGTACACCCGCGCACAGCCCTTTGCTGTCTTTACCGGTAGAAAACTATCAGTACACCCGCGCACAGCCCTTTGCTGTCTTTACTGGTAGAAAACTATCCGTACACTCGCGCACAGCCCTTTGCTGTCTTTACCGGTAGAAAACTATCCGTACACTCGCGCACAGCCCTTTGCTGTCTTTACCGGTAGCAAACTATCCGTATACTCGCGCACAGCCCCATGCAGTTTACCGGTGGAAAACTATGAACTTGCCCCCGCGCACCGGCCTTGCCGTAAGGCCCAATCTGAGACCCTGAGACACAGCCCTTTGCATGGCAAGAAAACTGCTACTGCGCCATGCATAGCGCTCCAGCGAAACACCGCTGAAACCAGGGACTGAAAGCTACACTATAAACAAAATATGATAATAAGAAACTATGGTAAACAAAGGACACAAATAAGACAAAAGGACAATCCGAATAGGCGTGACGACAAAGTCATGCGTGCGAAACAGACTAGATGCATAGCGGCAAAAAGCAAAAAGCGACAGAAAATTAACCGACGGAATAGCTAGAGCGGCAAGAAAAGCAAAGCGATAAAATCGAAAACTTGAAATCCAACAAGCTAAACGCCGAATTGCCTAAACGCCAGAAACGATGAAAGCAAGACCTTAAGCGCCGCTAAAACAAGCGAAACTAATAACTAAACGAGAGTAATGAGAGCAAATCCAAACGAGAATGATAAAAGCCAAACTTAAACCGCTGTTAATACATGCGAACTAAACAAATTAACCGCGAAAAGTGCCCAAGCACCGAGACTATGAGAAGGAACACTGGCGAGCGCTGTGCAATACTGATGCAACGCAGATACCACGCATTCCATGAAGTAGCAATTCGTAGCTATGTATTACTACAAGCTAAGGCTTAACTTATGCCGATACTCGGCCCAAATATGCTGCTCTCCTACTTTATTCCTTTCCTGTTTCTTTTATGGTCTTAACCCTTTCCTACAGCAACACAAGGGTCCACGCCAAACGAACTTCGTAACTCTTACAGCAGAAGAGCACCGAACCGAAATCTGGGAACTAAATAAATAGCGCGACTATGACATTCCACCGCATGTTTACAGAAAAGCAATATACCACAAACCTTAGTAAACAGCATAAGTGAAAGGCGAACTTCTGATGAAAAGTAAGGAGCTTGGATAAACCCAGTTGAACTGCACCGCGTGTAGGTAAACTCGTTCAACTCCTTAGGCAGCCCAAAATTGCCAATATTCCGAAACTCAAACCAGCAGCCAGACACAGTTAAGGAGCGCAGACGTAGAAACGAATGGAGCCGAGAAGAAGGCGAATTTTATTGTCCCGCATTGTACTTGGCGTTGTAGAATGGTGGAGCTGGACAACGAAGCGACCGGCCGAAGCGAGTAGAGCCAACAAGTGATTACTAATGAGTAGTTTCTTATGTTCACACTAACGAGGACCCGTGAGAATAGAAGACTTGAACTTTCATCTTCCCAGTTTCAGAAAATTCGTAGGTCAGAAATGTAGTAGCGAGGTCGATGTCGTAGACGCACCACAAATTAAGCCTTTCACTAAGGCATGAATGTAAAATTTTCCTGCGCACTAATAAAAGCACTTTAACCTATCAACTTTTGGGACAAGTTACCTAGATGCATGTCAAACTATATGTTAAGAGCAATTGCTTTAAATCCAAACCACTTAACTTTAGAAGCACCGTTTCTTTGGGGCATAAAACCAGAAAAACACAGAAATTTATGGCATCCCGCACTTGGTAAATTTAACCTTAAAATTGGATGTTTTGTATCAAAAGAGATATCACGGAATTAAACTGAATGTTCTTGAAAGCTATTATGCAGGTTTAACTTAAAGTTGAATGTTTCATTGAATGCATGAACCTGTTGCATGATTTCTTTGCTGATCAGGCAAGACTTTTTTTGTACTTTGCTTTCTTGTTTGGCTGACAAGGTGAATATGGTGGACTCTTTCCGAGTCGAACTAAGGCTACAGTACTCCTATATCAAAATGCAGCATCTTTTAACGTTGAATCACCATTTTCGTCTCATGCCTTTTGATTCTTGTGCATAAGAGAATGAAAATCAGAAAACATCAAATACTGCATACATGAACAGTCAAATAAAGTCAAATAAAATGTGATTGGCAGAAGGTAACTCATTGCTAAGTGCACCCCAGAAATCCCCATACAGTACCTGTTGTAGACCTCTGTGTGGAACGGTCTAGCGCATTATAGTGATCTACTGGACCTACTCACCATAGTAGGTTGATGTACTCGAATCTAGCTGGCAGCCTTCTTTTATATACAGCAACAATTTTTCAGGCTGCATGTGTTCTCACGTTAACTGATTGTTCTTAGTTCGCTTGTTCTTTTATGTGGTGCATCTAAGACCTGTAAACAGTACATTCACGATGTTGAGTTGGTTTGGGTTAAAAGCATTCAAGCATTATTATATTAATAAGTAAATCATGCGTAGTTTTTTTAACATATTTAAACAAAGTGGCAAATTGACGAATGAAAGGCAGGATACTGGATAGGTGTCTATCATTTGCGTAAAACAACTCATCAGTTGTGTATTCATGGTTGTTTTGCTCGGATGTATTGTTTTGCTGTGCTTGAATGTAGTTTTAAGCTGAGCTTTGATTGGTTTGTTCGGGTTAGAGCATTTTAGTAGATATTACAATTCATTTAATTGAGTCAGAGTTTTCTTGACCCTGAATGAGGCAGTAAATTGTAACCTGGATGCAACTTTACCGGAACCGCGGCTGGTGTTGTTTCTTCTGAAAATAATTTACTAGTTTGTTATTCTAGGTCATTTAAGCGACCAACTGTCATTTAAGCGACCAACTATGAATATCTATGCTATATCTGTAAAGCGTTAGACGCTTTTGAATCTTAAGTTTCAGTTCTCTTGTAACGACTATTGGACTCGGGTTCTTACACATCGCTTGGCCTGGTCTAATAAAGAATGAATTCCAACCATAACGACCTACTCTCAAGCGTATCATGCTCTGATTCATACTCTCGGGAAAATGTGTGTGATTGATATGCCAGCAAAATTAAGTTAATTTTGTGGCTCTCAGACCTATCTGATATTACTCACTGGAAAGTAAGGCCATGTCATCATCCTGCCTCGAAAGCTTGAATGTTTTTGCCCTTTGCATAACCCCCGCCGAACTTCTCATTTGTTGTATTTGTCGATGCAAGCCTCTACAGGTCCAATTGACCATTTTTAACAAATTCTTCTTCCACAAACACCTTTCCACAGTAGTTTCGTCAGTGTTACGGTCTGGTACGTAACGCGTTGTGCATGGGTGCCCTAAACCACTTTGATTTAATTTATTTATTTAAAAAAATGAAATACCCCTATTATGCCTTATATCAATGACAAGTAATTAATTAATGCTGCACTGGTAACAATCGTTTTTTTTAGAATATAAAGACATTCCAGCGTTTATGCTAATATCCATATTTTATTTAGTATTATTGCTACAGACAACAAACTTTGCGTACTACACTGTATTTGAGTTGACAAGCTATCATCCATGGTTAAACATTAACTTACTGTTACACTAGAAATCAGTTTGCTTATTTAAAGGTTTGTAATACTGTTAAGTTTTTATGATTAAGTGCATTTTATAAATGAGCAATTTGCAACCAAATGCCCCTACATTGTAAATGTATTTTGACAGCTACCCACAGAGCTAACCACGTCACGCAATATGCACGCTGGTAAAGCTCTAAATACGGAGCCACACAAAGTCCCACATCGCACTCTGCGCACTTGTAGATGGTTCGCTTTCTTGTGCTATTGCTTTCTTTGCGAGCCTTGCGAGACCTTTCCAGTTTTGTTTTTTGTTTTATTGGAGGACACAAGAACTGGGAAATGCCTTTCAGTATACCGTGGTTGCAGAGGCTCAAGAGTTCAGTTCTTTTACAAGCTTTATTCTCAAATCCTTCATGGAACGTTTCCCATGTGTAGGCCTTTCCTGACCCAGTACAAAGGTATTAAATATTGCCCTGTCTATGAGATCATAGAAAATCCTTTTCCACCATATTTTTTTCAGAAACGGGAAAGTACGACTTCATGTATCCATTATTGTCCACCCCTCCCACATACTTCTTTTAATCACTTATAAAGAGTGGAAAAGGAACATCCTCAAGGTCCCTTTTTCTTTCTTTCTGGAAGGTGTGGGCATCTGGGCTGCAGAACAGCTGTGTAAATCCCAACACCATTCACTGGTTTTTTGTCCTTCCAAAGAAGAGCCACAATGGGACAATAGGACAAGACATTCCAAATCACCACTCCAGGATTTAGCTCTTTTGCAGGTTCTGCATTGAATACATCCCTTGGGAATTCTTTTGTCGGCCCAAAAGCTTCGCTGAAAACAGGCAGAGGGGTGTAGCTGCTTTCACAACTCCACTGCAGTGGCATTGCGTTGACTTGTACATTGGCTGGACTCCCGGCTTGGTTTCTATTCCCTTCGTCTTCTTCAGCGACCGTTAAATTAACAGATCGTAAATTGAGGTTTTGATCAGTCTCTTCCCAATCTCTTCATTTTCTGCTGTTTAATCCTCAAAATCTTCCATATCGGAGTTCAGCCCTTTCTTGGGAATATCGTAATTTTTTCCCCAAAAATCTAACACTTCTTGCAGAGTAAAGCGCCTATTCGTGCCAGACATAACAAGGAAGACCCTTTTCTTCGCAAATCAAAGGCTGTTTAGAAAATGCTTTGAAAATTGTAGTTTTATTGCACAAAATGCCAAAGAAATCGAACGTATAATCGAAGTAAACAAAGTGAGCTGGTATATCGCCTTTTGGGCTGAAAAGGGTTAAGAATGGGAATAGTAAAATATGATTTCAAAAGGAAATATTGTTTAAGCAGTATATTAATATATTACAACGATTGTGAAAAGTATCTCACTGAAGAATCTCAGTATCTCACTGACCGAAATTATATTTTTTTAAATGTTGTTTTTTTATTATTCATAAAACAAATTATATTGGAAACAGCAACAAAACAAACAAACAAACAAAAATTATGTAAAGAGAGAAAGAAATGTAAATACCATGCCTCGATTAGCCGTAGTGCTACTTGCGGGTAACTTTCAACATGAATTTATTTTATTACTGAATAAAATGATGATGAATGAATGAATAAAGTTTTGTTTAACGCTTCAGATTGCAGTTTCTTGATTTTGAGAGTTCTCAGGCGTGTTGCTTATGCAGATCTTAATGACAATCTTTTTTAAGGATTCTTTTTCAATTGTTTTTCAAAAAGATACATTAGGCCCAAAAATGCACATCTATGACAATAAATATAACATAAAAGTAAAAAATAAATGAAAAGTTACTCAATATTCTACGTTTAAAAATTGTACTATTGGGGTGTATCTTCCAACAAATGGAAGTCTTAATCTCTAATTCTGGTATATTATTTTACATCCCCTTTTTATAGTTTTTACACTTTTAATCTCTATATTATCAAATTAAACGCACATCTATGACTAATAAATATAAGTTAAAAGTAAATGAAATGAAGAAATAACGTAATTGTACTAGAGGCGTGTCTCGCGCCATTGAACTCCTTTTTTCTACTAACGCAGGGAAGTCTTAATATATATTTTAAAATATCTTCTTTTTATGGTTTTTATGTTTTTATCACTGTTTCTATACACAGAGAGTAAGAACATCTAAAAGATCGTTAGAAGAAATTAATGTTGTTATTATTTTTTATATTATTAGTGATCTTCTAATTGTGTTAGTGTAAAAATTGTTTGAACTTAGAAAAATACAATTCTATGATACACTGCCTGGTACAAAACCAGGGATAAAATCCTGTGAGACAAAATACATATGATCTTTAATTTGTCTTCTTCGCCATCTTCTGAAGTTAACCCTGTAGGGCCTGCTGCACAAGTACATTTGTTGATCAGACGGCATTGATCAGCGTAGCGCTCACGGTCTAGCATGAGTCCAGTAATAGGCCATGGACAGCAGCGGCGTAGCCAGGAATTTCTGAAGGGGGGGATAGGGGGGGGGGATAGTGAAAACATGGGACGAAAATGCTCAAATTTCCTCCAGCAAATACAGTAAATGTATGGGAAAATTTCCGAGAAAGCCCCCCCCCCCCCCCCCCCCCCCGGCTAGACCCCTGGACAGTCAACCATTCCTGGCGTTATACAACAAAGTAGCCTTGCTGGTCGTGCCAGTTTGTCTTTTTTTCAATGTGCAAAATTTGGAAAGCTTGAATTTAGTGTTTCGAGTTCATACTCGATAGAGCAAGCCAATGAAGAGAGACAACATCCTCTTGTAGCTGTTACATATAAATTGATTGCAATTTACGACAAGTTTGTCTTTGAACAGGGAGTATACAACTAAGACTTGAAAATGATCAGAGAAGAATGGCTCAAACACATGAAAACCATGAGCAATCCTTGCCTCATCTCTAGGAATTTCTAGGTCGAGTGTATAACAACTCCTGTGAGTAGTCGCCCAGAAGTGTTTCTATTGAATGCCACAAGAGGACTAAGGAACGGAAGAACAGCTCGGTCGCCGCCAACGTGTCAACATGAAAATGATAGTTGAACTCATCGG
This sequence comes from Scolanthus callimorphus, assembly GCA_033964015.1. Taxonomy (NCBI): domain Eukaryota; kingdom Metazoa; phylum Cnidaria; class Anthozoa; order Actiniaria; family Edwardsiidae; genus Scolanthus; species Scolanthus callimorphus. Next base: position 620,129 of record CM066925.1, read on the forward strand.
CTACAGCAGGGAACCATTTCCAAGAATCTTGGAACTCTTTAAAGGACGGGGAAAGGGGATTGTGCCTATTGTTTGGCAAACGTAATGCGAGGGAATGCTTTAACTCTATACTTTTTTAATAATAAGATTTACTACTTTTGTAGCGTATAATATATAGATTTAGGCACTGCCTAAAAGCGGAACTCCAATGTTTATACCTCTTACAGAACGACTAATTCTTATACAATGCAATAATATCATAGCAAATTTCTGACAATAATTGCCCTATTTCACTATGACGTCATAACAAAACACTCTATTGTTTTTGCGCTATGAGTCATGGTCGCCAGAGGGGACAGCAGCATTTAGAAATGATCAAAACTAGACTATAATGGACTATAATTGATAAGCCAGTTGGCTAAGGCAAGTAACGTTTCAGTGCTACTTGTCCTGATGGCCGGACTAGTGATCAAAAAAGTCAAGGTCGAGCACTCACTCATATCAGTTGGGTGGGGGTGCTTGTTGGACAAATAGAATTTGAAGAGCTGTGTATTGTGGACATGTATTTTAACCCCAGAGAAACATAACTTCCCATTACAGAATCCTAGAAATCTGGCAAAACCTAAACATCTGAAGATTTTTTTTTCCTTGGAAAGAGTTGCTTAATAATACTGAGTTTCCTAACTACCCCTAACAGAATCTTAGTCAGAAAAGTCAGAAAAAAAAACCCTTAAAAATCTGTACTGTCAGTAGTATAAAAATCATAATCATAATCGTGTTTCCAAAAATATCCTTACCCCCTCTATGCAATTTTCAAAGAAAAAAACAGTATTTGTATGGAAAAGATCAGGTAATTGACAGCATTTCCAATCCCTTCGTAGGAGGGTATGGATAATATGGAACCAGACATTTCCAGAAAATATCCCCCCACAAAGAAGGGTGTTGAGAGGAGACCCCCTCCCCTCATCCCTCCAAAGAAAGTAAATTGACTCCCCACCCTCACCCTTCCGGGATTTCCAATGTCCTTCCATGACCTACGGGAGACAAAGCAGGTCATTCAAGGTGTTAGAAAAAAAATAAAGAACTGAAATGGAAGAGCAATTTTATCCTACCCAACTATATGAACTCTTCCATACCACAGAAATCAAAACCAAAATCAATTTATGTCAAATGGCCCCCTTGGATGCATCACAAGAATAATGTTACTAAAATTAATAGAAAATAATCCGAAAACATAGCAAAATTTTGTATGGGTGACCAAAACAGAACAAGAAGAACTACTTTGCAAAATCACTCCATCATGACAAGCCTTCGAACCCCTCTTTGAACAAATAAGTGAAATTAAACAATCAAAATTAGGCAAAAATTAATGTACTTTTTTATATTTATTGGAGTTTTGCCAATGTAAATCATTATTATTTCTTACAGTTCCGAATAAAAAATATCTAAGTATATCTCATTGTAGGGGGATTTACTGGAACTCCAGTGAGCAATGGTTTAATTCCAGTTTTAAGCCTTGTTCTGGTAGGGAGCAATCATTATTTATGCCAGGGGGTGGGCTGGCAAGATTTTTCATTCAGCCCCCAAAAAACTTCACCCCCCTCAAAGTATCAATAAAAAACTCAAAACCCCTTTAGGCAATATTTATAATAATCATGATAGCCCCCTCCCCCCTTTAGATGAGGAAGAAATGTTGCGACCAAGTAGACAACAACCAGTATTTTTAAGACATTTTCCTGATGCGTGCATAAACAGTTTGTTGTAATTTTACAGGTGTGTAACCTCTTGTATCCATATATTAAATTAACGTCGTTGCTGCCATAAAACGTAGATGAATCCTCACACTTGTTTTTATATCTGGTGACCCTCTACTTGAACGTGCCAAATTTAACATGGTCCCCCTTAATAATTGCCAGCCCACCCCCTGGCATAAATAATGAATGCTCCCTTGAAGTAAAAGTAAACAAAAAACTACCAACAGAAAAATGAGCATAGCCCCCTTACCCACTATAAGGTGAGATCCTGCTTTGGAATAACATATCAAAATAGTTCCCTTGAAAAAGTGTCGACTTTCTCCAACTTCCTTATAAGGAAATATCTGCATACCATATTTGGAATTCCAGTAAGTTTTTCAATATTTCTATTGACCTAGAAAACTTAAAACTCAACCAGAACTCAGATACACTCGAGAAAGGATGATATGCACATTTTCCCGAGGGGTGGGGGGGGGGACTCCCAATATTTTAAACGGGGGTGCTCGTCGGGAAAATTGATTTTGACCCTAAGGGATAGCAAAATGGGTGTGGCAAACAGCAAATTTACCCCTAAAAGAAAGCAAATTTGGCGTGGCGACCGCCGAATTTACCCCTAAAAGATAGCAAATTTGGCAGGTAAAAATAAATAAAAGCGAAATTTTAGGTCTTTTAGGGTTTTCAACCAAGTTTCCTTTGTAAATATCGGTTCTGGTGTCAGTACCAATATATTTCTGGGCAAGGATTGGTCTGAGACTCCCCGTAGGGATAGGTCTGGCAAACAGCAAATTTACCCCTAAAAGAAAGCAAATTTGGCGTGGCGACCGCCGAATTTACCCCTAAAAGATAGCAAATTTGGCAGGTAAAAATAAATAAAAGCGAAATTTTAGGTCTTTTAGGGTTTTCAACCAAGTTTCCTTTGTAAATATCGGTTCTGGTGTCAGTACCAATATATTTCTGGGCAAGGATTGGTCTGAGACTCCCCGTAGGGATAGGTCTGATTTTAAACACCCCTCGGATAGCACGTCTGTCAATTTTATACCCTAAGGGATAGGACGAGCACCCCTGTCTGAAAATATGGGGAGTCCCCCCTCCCCCCCCCGGGCACATTTTCCACTGTGTTTTTCATGGTCAAGAACCTGGAAACAAGGCAGACAAGACACCACAGGAAGCTTGGTTCGATGTCTAAAAAGGAGGCATGTTTGAATCACAATACTGATAAAGTACAAATTCATGGTCTAGTTAAAAGTATGTACGTACAAATAATCACAAAGTGTTTTGAAATTTTGCTTTTTTGCACTTGGGATTTCATAATTATGCGAACACCAAAAAGGAAAGAGTTTGAGTATAGGCTATACTTTTAAGTTGATGTGTTGCATTCATTTTTTTTGTTACAAGATTGAAAAAATACTTCTGGAAAGGTGGTATGTTTATATGAACCAAGCCACATTCCAGGGTTTTTTCACAGTGCTTACTGCAAATGGAGTCTAGAGTACAGGATGGGTTAGCTGATGCCCTGGAAAAAGTCTTGGCTACCTTCTTGCACCTTGTGTTGCAATTCATGTGTGAACCAGCCCTAGCATCAGTACCTGAGAGCTGAAAAAAAATCAAAGTCAAACGGGACACCTACAGCTAAGTAGCCTAGTCAGTAAAAGAAATTTACAGGCTTGGAGGGTTGGATCATCAAATACCATAACTGATACCTTAAAGTACCTTTAAAGTCCTTGAAACAGCATTTAAAATTCCACAGAAAATTTAGAATGTGGTGACAAATCTTAACCTAAGTCTGAATTCTAAGATTCCAGACCTCTAGCAAGAAAATCAGAAAATCATTCATTTCATGGAATCTGTAAGACCAGGGACGTCAACCCAGGGACTTAAAAAATCTGGAGATTGTCTTGAAATGGCTAAATTTCCTGAAATATTCCCGGGAGAAATACAGTAAATGTATGGCAGTCATCTTGAAGTTGTGCTGGGAAACCAAGCGAAAACTCTTGAGACGCCTGGCAAAACCGGGAGAGTTGACATTCCTGTAAGACCCATGCAAGAAAAAAGAAAGATGATAGTATCTTCTGCATAATAGCAAATTCCAGGTAGAAGTAAATAAGAAAATGTGCACAAGCGTTCCTCCCTGCCCCTTTGGAGTCAGATTGGTTGTTTGGTTTTACACTGGGGTATGTGCAAAATGTCCATCAGGGGTAATCTGCTTGCAGGGAAAAAAGTCCTGACCCAAATGATTTTTTTTTATTGTCCGTAGGCAGGGTTTGTTTCTTTAGAATTAGCTGTTTCTTTAGAATTAGCTTGTAGAAATGAGATCTACAAACTAAATCGGCATAAAATATGCACAGTGAATAAAAGCGTCTTGGCCAACTGAAAGACAAACGTGTTTCCACTGTTTTAAAGTATTTACTGTTGTAATAACATTTTTCTCAACAAAGATGACAGGCCGAGACATTTTCTTTATTTGAAGGCAGCTTGTTAGGAAAATGTGAGTGATTTTTCTCCCACGCTCTATAGATGCAAAGTTAGCTTGTAGGCATTTCGAACTGTGGAAAACCAGCAACTGAGGAAAACCAGCAAATGTCCAGGGGTTGGGGGGATTTTTTTTATTGCCAAGGCCTGTTGTGCCTGGGAACTTTGTTATGCATGTCATCAGATAAAATCAAGAAAATCCCTTGCATTTTCTAGCAAACTGCCTAATAAAAAAAAATCTTAGCCTGATCTCTGTTGACAAAAAATGACATTACCAGAGGATTAAAAGAGTGGAAAATGCTTTTGTCTTTCAGCTGGCTGTGATGCTGGCCACCAACTTTAAGCTTTATTATCATGATACAATGTTACAGTCAATCATTATTTATTTCTGTTTATGATTTCAAGCCAAATGCACACCCCTTTTCAGCAAAAAAGTTTTCACCAACACACAGTCTCATCCACAAAGCTAAGCTTCAAATATTGAGTTAGCTGAATCTAATTTCCAGTAGTCAAATTAAAGAGAGTTGCTGAATGAATCACAGGGACTGAAACACGATTCCAATGTGTATTTACAGTTATCTTATGCAAGCACAAGGGATATCAAGTATATTAGATAGAGTAGTTTAAATAGGATATCCTAGCGATTCATGTGTTGCATTTTCAATGGAGAACAAGCAAAGAGATCAGTAAAGCACTCAACTTTGGAACTAACTTACTTCAAAACTCACCTGAATATCGTATCTTTTCTTCTTGAAGGAATCTTGATGCCAAAGCATTTCTGTCGTTAGAAACTTAGTTATTCAGCTCCAATTGGCTCCAAGGATGTCCTTGAGAAGCGAGTCGTACATTGTTCTTTCCATGTACAAATGTTGAGACTGCAAAGGCTGGCTAAATTCCGCGAGAATTCCGTGTCTATGCCAATTAAATTTATTCCGTGCTTGAGCTGTAACAAAGCTGCATATTATTTGCTTGTTTTTGTATTATCTAGAATGATTCATAGCTTGATTTTATAAACCTCTTAACTTAATTTCTTTCTGTTATGATCCCGGCTGAATAAACCACTTTATCGATTACTCATCCTTCCCTGATCCCAGTCCATTCTGCCAGCAACCAAAGACAGGTAACCCAAAGGCTTCATGTATCTTTCCGAACATCCCCGAAAGTTCTTTCAAAGTTTTGTGGCCAATAACAATGATACAAGCTACAAGAAACTGCAGATGGCGGACGAAATCTTGACTTGCACAAGGGCCGCCGGCCAAAAGTGAATATCGTAACCCATGGCAACAGACCGTGTACGCACTCAGAAATAAGCCGACGGTACACCAGCGGCTGTCCAACGGAAAATACAACCACTCGAATACAACTCGATGGGTTACTTTATTTTTTTTTTTTTAATTTTTTAATTTTTTTTATTTAATTTTTTTTTATTTTCACACATTAGCCTATGGGGCTCCACAGGAGTTCCGCTATAAGGATGTACATATGATGGAATGCGTTTTACAATAAATGTGTAAAATAGACAAATTAAAATATAATTGTTTTATTAACAAATTAATAGGAAATGTTAATGCAAATCTCTATCATCAAAAATATCTAATATGCGATCTAATATTGACAACGATTAATCCATGGTTCTTCATCTAGATCTGTCTGCTGCATTTGATACCGTTGACCACGAAATCCTTTTGCGCGCCTGTCGATCAGCGCCTGTCGATCGGTTCGGGATACCGGGAAATGCTCTGCAATAACAATTATGATTTCGCTCTTATTTGAGTGATCATTGTCAATTGGTTCCATTGAAGGCGTGCGATCCTCGTCTAAGGAAGTTGTTTTTCTGGTGCCTCAAGCCATAGGCAACATACTGCAGCCATAGGCGACATACTTTGCAAACATGGAATGTCCTTTCATCTCTATGCTGACGACATTTAAGTGTCTTCTTGAAGAAAACCTACCCTAAAGTTTGTATATAGTCAGGTCTTTGAATTTGCTTCGCTAAATAAGCTGAAATATAGCTTACGCTGTATTTATTCACGGAATAAATATTCTTAAAACTATTGCGCCATTAATGTGGAAGAGTTACCTTACATTCGTGTTGTCTGAATGTATGAATGAATGGAGTAGACCACCTTATATCGCGGGGTCTTTCCTGCATAGCTACAGGTAGACTAAAATATGAAAATCCAAGCTGGATCCTGATAAACGGACCTGTCAACCAGTTTAACTGAGAAAAATATATATAATGAAAGGTCGACGAACAGCTTAAACGATGATTATTTAATAACGATATTTCAATCGGCCATTACCGATCTTCTTCAGGTTTTGAATGGAGATATTTACATTGCATGCTGGATATAAATAAAATAACGGTCACATTTAAAAAAAAGAAAAATACATATGATACGGTGCTTGAGAAGTGACAGATAAAAGATAAAATAATATGAAATAAAAATAAGGATTAATTACAGCTAAAATTAACAAAACTTTCATCTCTTATGTTCAGACTATTAGGAGTTAACGTTCGAGCTCTGTTGGTGAGAAAAGCTTCTCTAGCTTTGTGTATAGAGTCGCGGTTAGATTTAAGTTTTTCTAAAGGGATTAAAAGCATGTCAGGCAATGTGGTTAGCTGTATTATGGAAGTGGAGGGCAGCGGTAGTAGGGGTAGATTGACTGTCAGAATCTAAATTGCGTCGGTGTTCATTAAAGCGTTCACGAAGTTGACGTTTTGTTTCGCCTATATATTGTAGGTGGCAGCGTTTACACTCAATCATGTATATCACATTATTAGTTTTGCAGGTTGTTCTAGAAGTCATGTTTCGGGTTTCGTTAGTGGTGTTAAAAGGATAGGAATTTATGCCATCTGCGATATATTTACAAGTATTACAGTTATCGCCGCAACGGTACGAGCCAGTAGGGAGGTTGTTTATGAAAGGTTTAGTAAGCTCAGCTTTAACAAGAAGGTCTCGAAGGTTAGGGCTTCTGCGAAAGGCAATTAAAGGAGGATCAGGGAAAGCTTCTTTGCAACGGTCAGAGGTATGGACAATTCTAAAATACTTGCGTAAAATACCAGAAATGTAGGGAAGGCTGGGGTTATAAGTTAAAACGAAAGGAATACGATCAGATGAATTGTTAGTACTGCCTTTGGGTTTAAGGGCGTCGGCGCGGGACATAGCGGCCGAACGTGAGATTTGCTGATTAACAAAATCACGTTTGTAACCGCGTTTATGTAAGAATTCAGTAAGTTCATTACAACGAGCAATGAATGATTCATGTGTAGAACAAATACGGCGGAGTCGTAGAGCTAAACTGTAAGGGATACAGGGAATGTTGTCCTCCACGATTAGAACTTTCAGAGGTTAAATGTCGTTGCAATATTTTCAGATACCGATTCAAAATCGATTTGGTGATGTTATTATCGCGGCATTATGGGCTTACTTCTTCAATCTTCGAAAACTACCTCTCGACCTGTTTTTGAAGTTAATTAAATTGTACTATATTGAGTACGAAGGTTCTGCGTAGCGCTTGATGAGTACAAGTTTACAAATAAAGATTAAAAAAGCGCTAAAAATAAATAATGCTATTTCCGACGTTTCGAGGCTACTGCCTCTTCATCAGGGAAAAGCGAATGAATGGCATCTATCATGAATAAACTATAAAATCAACTTTCAGCACACCAGTACGAGTTAATACATCCTGAAACTGACTTTTCTTCATGCTATTGACATCCAACTACTACCCATTTTCCTGGGAAAGCCACTACTTGCCATGGAGTGTACTGATGGCCAGACTATACCCCCAGTCCGCACCCCCAACAGGGAAACCATCTGATGCATTTGAGCAGTTCAAAACACTCATACATCATTATTTTTGTCAATAACTGTAGTTCAAGATCATTGCAGTACAAAGAAATGAATCTGAGAGGGCAGAATACTTCGCTTCATAGCCTCAATTCCCCTTCATATGCTTTTGTTTCTTGATGAGTCAGCCAAAGACAAAAATAACCCAACCCAAGTTTGGTTGTCTGGCAGCATTTGTTTTAGTTCACCCTAATTAAAACATATGGTTACCATGGTTACCACTCAGCAAGTCAAAACTGTTTACCTCAGAAATGTCAGTCAGTAATACAATTAGATTACCAGCAATACTAGAAACATAATCATTCGTTATTTTTCAGGCAACTCCTAAACAGACTGACAGACTTCATGAAAAAAGTACTTTATAACTTATTGTAACCGTAACGTTACGCGCAATAATCCGGTGTAAAACATTTATTACGGTACTGAAACAAATACAAGAATATACATTACTTTATACTGAAGGACTAAACAGATTAATTGAAACTCGTAAATTACAAATCACAAAGTACTTTGCCTTAACGGTGACACAACAAAGAGGAAAAAAACTATTGCTGGCGGAAGCTCACTTGCAAACTTCAGCTCCTAAAACTACTAATTTAATTTATACGAAGTACAAGGGTACTTACAACGATTTACATAAACTCTAAAATAGAACAATAGTTAAAAACAACATGCCTTGGCCAAGGACTAATGACTACAGAAACTATGTATAACACGTCAACACGGGACGATTAATAGATAGACAATTAGAACAATTTACAGTTAACGGACAAAACATCTTGCATTTAATCATTGGTTCCTACACCGGCCCCGAAAGGCTCACTATATCAATGAGAGTCTTGATATCCAAGCCAGAGGAAACAATGTTCTCTTAAATGTTCCGAACATAGAGCTTATTGCTTAGGTGTCGCCTTCTTCTAGGAGACACAACTTCCTAACATCACGTTGGTATACTGAGTTCTTGCTTGTCCTCACTGACACTTGTCGGACGTTCCCAAAGGCGTCTGGGAAGGTTTCTTGGACCAAGCCAAGAGGCCACTGACCACGTGGGCTGGACTCGTCAACTAGAAGTACGAGGTCTCCAACAGCAAGGTTGCGGCGTCGGTGAAGCCACTTCTGACGTTCTTGTAAGGCTGGTAAATATTCACGTAGCCAACGTTTCCAGAAGATGTTGCACAAGTGTTGAGCTTGTCTCCAGCAACGCGTGAACTTGTCAAAAGGTGCAGTTGAAGGGTCAACAGGTGTGATACACGCATTGCGATGAACTAAGAGGAGCTTGTTTGGAGTCAGTGGTTCCAAATCGTTTGGGTCATCGCTTACACGAGTCAGTGGTCTATCATTCAGTATCTTCTCCACCTCTGCCATCACAGTTAGCAAGGTTTTGTCATCCACGACTTGATTTCCCATGAGTACACGCAAAATCTTCCGAATCGAACGAATCATTCGCTCCCAGATGCCGCCGTAGTGACTCGCTTTAGGAGGATTGAAATGCCACTCTATTTCTAACTTGCGCATGTGGTCTTCGATCCGTGCTTGATTCCATAACTTGAGAGCATTCTTTACCTCAAGCTCGGCTCCCTTGAAATTGGTACCATTATCGCTGAACACTTGAACAGGAGGTCCCCTGCGACTTACCTTGAGAATGACTGCAGGAATGAATCGGTTGACAAATCATGAGATACTTCTATGTGCACGGCACGCATGGCGAGACAAGTGAATATGCATCCGTAGCGTTTCACTAGACTTCGCTTGACCTTGACTGTATCGGGCCAAAATAATCGATCCCAACCGAGGAGAACGGGTTTGTGGACGATGTAACACGAGCTAACGGAAGAGGAGCCATCATCTGAGCACCAGGTCTGGCATTCCATCTCTTGCACTTGATACATCTGTTAAGAATCTTCTTCACAGCAGCTCCGCCTTTAATTATCCAGAATTGCTGCCTGATATTTGCTAAAACTTGATTGGCGCCTATGTGACCTATCTGGTGGTACTGACGTATGATGAGATCCGTCACATGGTCTTTACTAGGAAGTATAACGGGGTGTTTCGCCTGGTAAGACATTTCAGTTGATCGATCGAGACGTCCTCCAACGTGAATGATGCCATCAGCTACAAAGGGAAGTAGTCTCCGTAATGGACTTACATACTGAGCTCTGTTCAGTTGCTTTCGAGTATCTCGCTGTACTTTCCGTAATGGACGTTCATACTGTGCACTCTTCGGTTGCTTTCGAGTGTCTCGCTGTAAAGTGCTAGTTACACTTGCTAGTATCTCCAACTCTCTTGAGAAGTGCTTGCCTTGAACGGTCTGGATGATTACGCACTCTGCATTTCTTACTTCGGAGACCGCGAGCTGGCTTGTACTAACGTCCTCGCGGGATCTCTTTCCAGCTCGGTAGAGAAGGTAACACTTGTATCTGAGAAGCCAGGCAACTGCTTTTTTTAGGCTGTACCATGACGACAATCGCTGGAAAAAGTCATACAGCAATGCGTCTTGAGCAGACGTCGTCGCTTGAACGCTAGCAACTTGCTTCTCCTCATCTGTGGTTGGGCGCAGAACTGACTGTACTGGCCAGTTACATTCATCTTGATGAAGAAAGGCTGGACCATAGAGCCAGGTCTTTAACTTAGTATCTTGACATACGTAGATCCCTCTTGAAGCATAGTCAGCTGGATTCAGTTCTGAGTTTACATAACGCCATTGAGACGGTGAGGATAACTCGTGGATAACAGCTAAGCGATTAGCAATAAACGTTGGAAATCTAGTGCTGGTGTTGCGAATGTACTGGAGTACAATAGTGGAATCTGTCCACATGATGGTCTCGTGAATAGGTAGATCAAGCTCTTGGGTGATTTGCTTCTGAAGCTTTGCAGCAATCGTCGCAGCCACCAATTCCAGCTTCGGGACGGTAACGGTCTTAAGGGGAGCGACACGAGACTTACCAAGAAGGATGTTACAGGAGATTGTACCTTGATTATCGACTATACGCAGATATGACACCGCTCCATAACCCTCAGTAGAAGCGTCGGAAAAACAATGTAGTTGCGTGGAAACTGTATTCTCGAGACTCATCGACTTAACACACCGTGGAAGCGAAACACGATCTGACAGACCTCTCACAGATTTTGCCCATTCTTGCCATAACTGAATTTCGTCTGAGCTGATGACGTCATCCCAACCATATTCGCTCTTACACAAACGCTGTAGTAACATCTTTGCTGGGAGTATCAGGGGAGCGATGACACCAAGAGGATCGTATAGGGAAGAAACTACAGAGAGAATCCCTCTTCTTGTGTTGGCATTAATTTCCTTCATAGACCGGAAGGAAAATGTGTCTTGTTCAACATTCCAGCACATCCCTAGGGCTCTGTCAACGGGTAGATCCTCAAGATCGAGATCTCGGTCTTTCATAGATGGCGCACGCTCGTCATTGGGAATACTGGCCACCACTTCACGACTATTTGACATCCACTTCGTTAGATGAAAGCCTCCTCTAGCTAGCAAGGCGGTGAGCTGAGGGACGAATACCTTTGCTTCTTCTTCAGTAGCGACGCTTTTCAGACAATCATCCACATAGAAATTTCGACTTACAGCCTCGGATATTTGAACGGCGAAATATGCTTTGTTGTCTTCCGCTGTTTTGCGGAGCGCAAAACTGGCGCAGCTAGGCGAGGACTTCGCTCCGAATAGATGTACATCCATCTTATAAACTTCTGGATCTCTCTTTAAGTCACCTTGTGGCCACCAGAGAAAACGTAGAGCATTTGTGTCATCAGGGGAAACGCGGACTTGATGGAACATTTTCTCGATATCAGCTGTGAGCGCGATTGTTTCTTGGCGGAAGCGCAATAGCACTCCGACAAGACTATTAGTGAGATCTGGCCCTTGCAGGAGTTGATCATTTAATGAGGTGTTCTTGTAGCGCGCAGCACAATCAAAGACAACACGACACTTGTTCGGTTTTTGGGCGTGAATAACTGGATGATGTGGGAGGTACCAGACTGGATAACTATCAAAAGAGATTCTCTCAGCATGTCCAAGCTGTATATACTCTTCTACGGTCTTGGTATATCTCTGATGGAGGACAGGGTCCCTTTCGAGTCTATGCTTTAAGTAGGACAGCCTCTTCTCTGCGATGACTCGGTTGTCTCGGAGACATAGCGGGTGGTACTTCCAGGGAAGAGAGAGCTGGTAGTGACCGTTCACTACGCACGCCGAGTTCTCCATTATGGTCAAAGCGCGCTTGTCTTCGATCGACATGTTTTCTCCTGACGATGGGGAATCAGTGAAGTCAGCGTTGTACATTCTTTTGATCTGGTGATACAACATTTCGCCTTCACAGGCAAAATTTGAACCTTCTTCCGCACTACGAGCTTGACCAAGCGGGCCAACAATCGTCCATCCCAGGATTGTTCTGGCAGCATAGGGTTGTTTACGTCGCCCTCTGCGCTCCTCGTATATCCAATGTGCCTCTGGAACATCATTGCCGATTAACAGCGTGATTTCTGCGTCGTCGATTGTGTGTAGTTCTACGTCATTCAGATGGGGCCATTCATCAAGATCTTCAGGAACTGCAATATGACGACTGGATACCGGAAGTCGTGGTACAGACCAAACCTTGTCGAGGTAAACTGTTTCATCATTGGAGATAGATCGTACACGAAGCTGTACCTCTTCGCCTTTTCTCTGAGTCTTCTCAGCATTAAGGGTTGTCAGTTGGAAGGTTGTAGGACGACCAGTAATACCAAGCCTTTTGAGTAGACCTTCTGAACATAAGGTGGTATCGGAACCGTCGTCAAGGAAAGCATACGTTTGGACTTCAGCGGAGCCTTGGCTTGAGACGATGACCGGAATGATCCTGAGTCCGACTCTCGCTCTGTTAGAAGGGTGTGGATTATCTTCACTAACGTGGTGTCCTGAAGTGTCAGGAAGACTGGGTGATGCTGATGATGATGTCGTGCTCACCGGACCAGGGTGTGGTGTCACTAGTACACTTGATGATGGCAATTGTTCTTGAGACTGAGATTGTTCTGTGTGACTAGAAGGAGGGTGTAAAAGTGAATGATGTTTCCCAGAGCAGCCGCTGAACAAACACGCTCTGTACGTCTTACATCGCCTCGAAACATGGTTCGATAATAAACAATTGTCACAAAGTTTAGTAGTTCTTACAAACGCAACCTCTCAGCATAAGTTTTATCTCGAAACTTAAAACACTTCACAAGTTCGTGTTTACCATCGCAAAACGTGCAGCGAAAGACTTTCGTTTTGACTTCCTGAGACTTACTAAAGCTACTGTCATTTGATGCTCCATCGCCTTTAGCTGTAAAAAGTGAATTTCGCATCAGAATGAGTTCCGCTATTCTTCTTTATGGCGGGCTTCGATAACTTAGTGTCTTCAGGTTTCGCGCCAACTAACCGACCGAACTCTGTGTTAGCAACTCTTGCCTTTTTCTCTACAAAATTGGTCAGATCTAGGAAATTAGGTTCTAGCTTGAGCTCTAATAGCTTTCCCGATTCATCGGCCCATTTCCCTTGTAAATACACAGGTAAACGTTTGACGATTTTTTTCATCGTGTCCATGCTATTAATATCTGCTCCATAGTGCATTTCCTTCGAGCTGATTTCGCAATTTCTCATGTCCCGAGCCAATTCTAAGAGCTTGTCCGATTCAGAAGGTTTTATTTGTGGACTTTTCACAGCTTTCTCGATAAAAGCGCGCACGCCCTCATGCCTCTGACCAAAATTTCTCTCCAAAATGTCTCGTGCAGTCAAATATCCATCGGATTCAGGTAGGATCACACAATTTTGGATTGCCTCCCTTGCCTTCCCAGTACAGTATTGGATAAGATATGATAGTCTTATGTTATTATCTGACGACATAGTTTCAACGTTAACTTCAAAATTCTTGATAAATCTCGGATAGTCCAAGGGATTACCATCAAAGTATACAAATTCCCTCTTAGGCATATCAAGCCTTTTTATCCCCTCTGCCAATTGTTTAAGCGCATCAGAATGTTCTTGGTCATTGTCATGATAAATGTTCCCATTGTCTATTCCCCCTTCAGCAGATTCATTAATACTAGACCGACGTGATCGTTTATCTGACCCCACTGGATTACAAGACAAAGAAAGGAACTTTCTTACCGTTTCTCTTGAACTTTGTCTTTCAATACCTGAGAGAGAACAGCGTGAATCTTGCGACAACATCGCTTCCATTTCAGCTTCTTCAGCCTTCAGTTGAGCTTGTATTATACCTTTCTTCATATCAAGTCTTGCCTTCCTTGCTTGGAGACGCGAATGATCCTCTGCCAGAGCTAGCTCCATTTCTTTTATTTCTTGCTCGGCTTTGATCCTTTTCAACTCCATCTTAGCCATAGCGTGATTGTAATGGGAGGACTTGGAAGATCTTGAAGCTACAGACCGCTGGTGAGTATCTTGTGATATTTGGGTATCCTGTGGTGTTTGGGTATCCTGTGGTGATGTGGGTTCGGGCAACCCTTGGGTATCCTGTGGTGCTTGCGAAACTGGGAACTCTACCAACCCTTGGTCAGCCTGTGGTACTTGAACTGGCCGAGCTGTTAACCATCGTCCGTATTTTTCATCCAAAGCATTTACTTTGTCCATAACTCGGTTATAATCCTCGGCGACTTGTCCACGATCAGCAGAGCCTGTACATGCTGATAATACTCCAAACATTTACTCTTGTACTTGTCACACAACTTCTCCAGACGGGACTTTTGCCGAAGTACCTCTGACGTTGGCGATCCGTCCTTCTGTGACAATAACGGTTCCAGTTGCTTTATACATCTTGTAATGTGCCCTTTAAAGGCAATCATAGACCCTTTCAAATCGGATCTTGACATCTCAAACTTGCCAGCCAATCTCTCTTACGTTAAGTACGATGTAACCGTAAAGTTACGCGCAATAATCCGGTGTAAAACATTTATTACGGTACTGAAACAAATACAAGAATATACATTACTTTATACTGAAGGACTAAACAGATTAATTGAAACTCGTAAATTACAAATCACAAAGTACTTTACCTTAACGGTGACACAACAAAGAGGAAAAAACTATTGCTGGCGGAAGCTCACTTGCAAACTTCAGCTCCTAAAACTACTAATTTAATTTATACGAAGTACAAGGGTTACTTACAACGATTTACATAAACTCTAAAATAGAACAATAGTTAAAAACAACATGCCTTGGCCAAGGACTAATGACTACAGAAACTATGTATAACACGTCAACACGGGACGATTAATAGATAGACAATTAGAACAATTTACAGTTAACGGACAAAACATCTAGCATTTAATCATTGGTTCCTACACTTATACTCGTATTTTCTTTACATTCTCTTTCTGTGACAGAAAACTATGGGACATTTCCTACCTGGCCACAATCCAGCTGTTATTGGACAGTTCGTTAAAGCAGGACAGATACAGTGTTTTGGCTGCAATGGATATGACTGGAATTATAGCAACACACACCATCCCTGGAGCATTGAGCACCATTGACTTTAACTTTGTTATGAAGCATATGATCAGTCCTCATATTGGAAATTTTGCTCTTGGAGAACACAACTCAACAGTTGTTGTTGTATTGGACAACTGTCGAATCCACGATTCTGATGAATTCATACAAATGATCCGAGACAGAGGGGGGATTGCAGTGTTGCTGCCGTAAGTACCATACCTACCCCTTTCAAAAACCTGCCAATCAAAAGTGTTTTAGAAAAAAGGTTATTTCAAACAACAGGGAATTAAGTGTTAAGTGTTTTAAACAGTTTTCTTTGTTGAGGCAATAAAATGTTTCTGTTTTCAGTAAGTTTGGTAGACATTCATTTGTGGTATCTGTGCTCTCCAGTACTGTTTATATTAAATCACTCATTTTAAACAAAATACTTTTGTTCAATAGCCCATATTCATGTGACCTCAATCCCATTGAATGTGCATTTGGCTTGGCAAAGCAAATACTAAAAAGAAACAGACATCTGGCAGAAGCAGACCCAAAATACTGTCTTGCAAGTGCCTTGGAACAGGTAATAAGGGGTATTTTGTTTACTTCAGAGACGTGGGAAACTTTCATGAAAATTAAGCTATACACAACAATAAAAAAAATAATTGAATTTGGTGTATTTGGTGTATTTTGTATTTACACCCTTTTTATTCTTATAATGTAGGACTTCACTAATGGGGCATGCATGGGCAGGAGAATGATAATGACATAAACCATACAATCAAAACAATTTACAGTAATTCATTGTACAGAAAGCTAGTACTAGAATGCAGACCTCTGAGCCCTGCCGTTTTGCCTTGGCTACATTTTGTTATGCGCGACTCCAGACTACACTTGTCAATTTTCTTTTGTTGTTTTAAAAAGTAATGGGAGAAAGTGCATTGAAACAAATTATATGATGTTAATATTTATGTCTCATCGTTGGGTAAATAAAAACCCCATTTGCAGCAAATGGAATTTTATGCCTTTATCGGACAAATGCCGATTTATGGTTATATAATTAGTAATATCGGGATTTGCCCAGAAATGGCGCGAAAATAGGGTGAGTGAATTTCCCAATTTACTATCATTGAGACGAGACCCCCCCCCCCCCCCCCTCTAAGGGAGATATGCGAGTTCAAGTCAGCAGTGGCGCCTTTGCCCTGAATTTTGACGAGCATCGGAAAGTTTTTGTCAAGAGGATTTGGGGATGGATGGCCCCTTTCCGAAAGTACTTATCCTAGGTCATTCCTTCGTTCGGCGTTTGGCTCGAGACTTGGAGGACGGGTTTGACGATCGGGCAAGGGCGAATTTTGATATTGATAGAGCAAATATCCGTCTTCATGGCGTGGGAGGACGAACCGTCTCAAGGGTTAGGGAGCGAGATCTCAATGTAGCTCGGCGTTTTTTACCTGACGTGGTGGTTTTGGAAATAGGGGCTAATGATTTGGCTTCCTTTGCACCGCAGACGGTCGGCTCGGAAATCGACGAATTGGTAGAGCTGTTACTGAACCGTTTTTTAATTTCAGTTCGTTATGTCGTCGTTTGTTCCTCGACACTCCGAGCTATTAGTGATATACTGATATGTATTTCAAGTGCAGTTATAAATTGGGTTATCTTGCTCCCTAACCTGCAACATTTCCACAGCTCCCCTTTTTGTATTGGTTGCTAGTGCGATTATGATTGTAACTGTAGTTCAATTTTCATTTTGTTGTTGTGATTTTGTGTTTGTGTATGTCAGCTGTTATTCCCTTCTGAATTGCTATGGTTAGTGTATCATATCATTAGCCAAAGTATCAAGGTGTATGCTGAGTGCAAAGTAGTGGCATGTTAAATTTTATTTAAAGTGCAGTTGTGGGAAGCATTTGTTGGCAGTGTTTCTACTTTTGTAGAATGCCTTATGGTTTAATGCCTACCTTGCACAAACACGATTCTTGCCTCTTCTTTATAGGAGATGGCAGTGGTAATAATAATAAAAATAATAAAAATTGGCTATTTCAGGGGCAGTTATGGGATTGACAGTTGTTGCCGGCAACACGTGTGTGTGTGTTAGCCAGTCATCCCTGCCCAATCTAAAATCTCATGGAGACAATCACATTTGAAATCCTTTTTTGTGTAAATAATTAATCGCTGTATTTAAAACCTATTTCCTTTCTGACCATACTTCATATGTTTCTTGCGTTGGAGATTTCTCAGCATGCCAAGGAAAAGTACCAGGGTAAAAAGACCCCGTGATGTTGGCTCAGTGATAACTTCCGGAGCTCGAAGGAAAAGGGCACGAGCCCATGTTACGGCGTCGAATCCAGTGGCACCAGTTGATGATACCACTCTGGATGCAGCACCCAATGCAGAACCAAGTGCAGCACCCCATGATCGCCAGCAACTCATCAAAGATGTCACTGTAGCTGTTCTTTCAGCGTTGAGGGACCAAGGTCTACCTACCAATTCTGTTGAAGTGCCAGTTGCATGTCAAGTTGAGCCAACTTTGCAGGTGCAAGTGGCTGGTAGTTCAGAGCCAAGTACTTTTAGACCGGAAAGCCGGTTAAATGATAGTTTCAGAGAATCCAGTGCAGTCGCTGCTGTGCAGGCGTCAGTTGCAACTGTGCTTGATGATCTTTCCGGAAAGCAAACACAGATGGAGCATGCATCTATGCCATCTGTGCCATCCACTGTGTTTGTTTCTCCTAGTGTTCCCTTGGGCTCCCGAGTATCAGAAAAACTGAAGCAAAAAATTTGGATCAATGAGTATATCGATTTGGGTTTGCTCCTTGTTACTCAGGTTCCACAGGCTGTTCAGTATCAGCTTAATGTTACTGGCTTTCAAGGTGCTCCAGACAATCCTGCATTAGTATTTGAGGAAAGGACCAAACCCAAGCCGATTCGCTCGATCAAAGCATGGACAGCAGCTTTAGGATCTTTGTGTCTATATACACAGAGAAGTATCCGCAAGAAGCCCCAGCTCTGATGAAATACACAGACACTATTCATGATTTAGCTTTCAGAGGGGCAAATTGGAAGTTGTATGATGAAAACTACCGATACCAGAGACAAACCCATGCTGCTACTCACCCTTGGGAGGCTATTCACTGGGAATTCTGGTTCCGTTGTCACCCATCCCATAATAATGTAATGCCCCAAGGGGTCAGTTTGGGGAGACCTCAACCAAAATATGGTGTCCCTAATGGGTGTTGCTTTAAGTTTCACAAAGGGATGCCATGTGAGGGCAAATGCAATTACAGCCATATTTGCCCATCATGCAAAGGCTCCCATCCCATGTCCAAGTGTAATTTTCGTCCCTACAAATCAGGGAAAGGAAATTTGCCAGCTGGTCCCAGATTGTCGGCCAACAGTACTCCAGCTAGGGGTGACACAGCTGCCAACACCCGTCCGGGTAAATAGGCTCTCTGATTTGCTATCAGGTTATTGTTCTAGTTCTTGTCGCACATTTGAAGAACTAAGCTGTGCCATTGAGTGGATTGCTCAGATGAAGATAGGAGTTGAAAATATCCTCCACATTTTGGATGACTTTTTGTTAATTGAGCCCTCAAGTTCTCAGTGCCAAAGAAGCCTTGATAAGTTTCTAAATTTGTGCCACTTTTTAGGGGTTCCAATTGCGCCTGAAAAGACTGCAGGTCCTGCTCAGGTCATTTCTTTTGCTGGAATTGAGCTTGACACCATCAGCTTTGTTTCTCGGTTACCGGAGGACAAACTGGTCAAGTGCAGGAGCCATATTGACCATTTTCTCACTCGCAAGAAGGCCACCCTGAAAGAATTACAAAGCTTAATTGGCACATTGAATTTTGCCTGTACTGTTGTAGTTCCAGGGCGGGCTTTTCTTCGACGTACTATTGATATTACCATCGGACTTAAGAAACCTCATCACAAGGCTAAGCTTACCCAAGAGATCAAGAATGATTTGCGTACTTGGAAAGAATTTTTGCATTTTTATAATGGCAGATCCTTCTTTTTGGATGACAGATGGGTGTCAAGTGAATCATTGAGCCTGTATACAGACTCTTCTGGGTCATTGGGTTTTGGGGCTATTTTTGGCAAGCACTGGTGCTATGGGTCTTGGCCCCAGGAGTGGCAAGGGAAAAACATTGCCACATTAGAGTTTTACCCAATTGTTTTAAGCCTCCTGCTGTGGGGATCTTCCATGGCTAATCGTTGCATTATCTTCTATACAGACAATCTAGCTCTTGTTCATGTCATCAACCGATGTACCGCTAGAGATAAAGAGCTTATGTTTTATGTCAGGAAACTGGTGTTGGTTTGCCTTCGATACAACATTCCTTTTAAAGCCCGGCATGTACCAGGAGTGTTTAACGAGCTTGCTGATGCTCTTTCTCGTTTACAGATATCCCGCTTCCATCGCTTGGCCCCGGTTTCGTTCGATCAGCAGCCAACACCCATTCCGATTCAACTGCTTCCGCAGAACTATCTACCATGGTTAGGAAGCTTCTATCTGCTAGTTTGCAAACCTCGTCTAAGTCCACATATCGAA
Organism: Scolanthus callimorphus; assembly: GCA_033964015.1. Taxonomy (NCBI): domain Eukaryota; kingdom Metazoa; phylum Cnidaria; class Anthozoa; order Actiniaria; family Edwardsiidae; genus Scolanthus; species Scolanthus callimorphus. Next base: position 640,193 of record CM066925.1, read on the forward strand.
GAGGTTGGACACTATGCACAGTTTTACCAGTCATTATTGGCCCCCTTGCGGAGATTCAGCTTCCTATAATACCTGCTATGTTAGCCCTTTACATTGCGTACCTCTGTAAGCACCAGTATGCATCATGTACAGTGTCAACTTATGTATCCGTGCTTGGGTATTACCACCGTTTAGCAGGCTTTACTGACCCAACCAAATCTGGTTTTACTGTTGAAATGTTAAAGGGGTACTCAAAGCTTGGCCACCAACCAGATTCTAGGTTACCCATTACTTTACCTATTTTGAAGCAGATTCTTAGCTCTACACAATTCATTTCAACAAGCCCTTACCAGACAGCATTATTTAAAGCCATGTGCCTCATAGCCTTTTTCGGTTTTCTTAGAGTTGGAGAGTTCACAGTTTCTTCAAAAGTCCCCGTTAGTCAGGTTCTCCATCTTTCTAATCTTACAAAAATAAATAGTAATGGTCGTGTGATAATGTTGAAGTTGTATTTTAATAACTTTAAGCACAATTACAATTCTAGACCGTACTCTATATTACTCAAGCCTCAGCCAGACACTGATCTATGCCCAGTAAAACAGGTACTAGAATATGTCTCTCTAAGGGGACCCACCTTAGGACCGCTTTTTGTTACCAAGGAGGGCTCGCCTGTTTCTAGGGCAGCTTTTTCTAAGCTACTTGAGGCAGCTTTGAAGGTCAGTAACCTTGACCCCCATCTATTTAAGGGACATAGCTTTCGCATTGGAGCGGCCTCTTATGCTGCCGAGCAAGGTATGTCTGATGCTCAGATACGTATATTAGGCCGTTGGAAGTCAGAAGCATTTAAAAAGTACATACGAGTACCTTATCTAAAGGGTGTTTAGTTCTTCTTTAAAAGGGTTGCTTGCAGGTGCAGCAATCCTTTATGCTGTTTCTTATGCGGAAAGTTGGTTCTGTCTTAGATACTTTTCTGGGGTGGACAGAGGCAGTGTGAATCCCGCGGCAGGGTGGGGCGGCCTGCTTTGTTAGCAGGCTTTGGCGGTTTGTTGCCCTCACCTTCGCAGGGCAAGCTTGTTTAAAGATGTTCATATTTGTATTCGTAAGTTGCTATTTTGATTAAACCGGCTTTGTGCTCTTTGCGGGCACATAGCCATTTAAATTCCACATTTTGTCCTAATTTTGCCTGCGAACGGAGCTAGCTGCGGCATTCACACTGTCTGATTTATAAAGTTTATTGGAAGATGGAGGCATAAAATATGCCAACACAATGACACAAGGCCCCCCAGACTCTAGGGATGAAAACAGTAGCATTGTTGCTACTGTTGGAGATCAAAGGCCTTTTCTTTTCACCTTAAGTCAGAAAATCCATTATGGAAAGGTCAGGGTGCATTATTATCAGGGAAAATAAATGTTTAACCTAAGACAGACAAAAAGAATTGACAAAAATAATAGACACGAAATTTGGATGTTATAACCTCAAGAATTTTTCTGGGGACTATAGTGTAGTCAACGTTATTTAACCACCCCTTCCCTCATGCCAGAGGCCCCCTGAGGAAAATTGACAAACAATTTTATATGTGCAGTATATAATTCAAGTTGTATTTGGTTGCAAGAACTAGAGGTAATAAGTTTGATAGCTAATACTCTATGAAACAAGAATTTTCTGCCAAAAATAACTAGAACCTTAGATATGCTATAAAGTGTACTTTAAGGTGCAAAAATAAATAATGTTGGTGGAAAGTAACTGCAAATTATTAATCTTATTTTTCTCGGCCCTCCCCTTAATGCAAAACAAACAACATTAAGCAAAAGATTTCATAGCAGCTAACACAAGAGTTGCTACTTTGATTAATTTGTCAAAGATGGTAACTATGAATGTCACTTCTCTTTGCAATATATCCAAGAATTTTGGATCGGTGAAGAAGGCTCCCAACTCCAAGCTTAATTAGGCCTTCATCATTCAAATAGGCAAGGGTAGCTCCATCAACTCCTTGTTCCTTGAATATTTCTCTATATTATGATAATTTTAAGCTTTCAGGATCTCTGAGACATCTTCACGTGTCTTAGACATGATTCCTTTAGGGAGAAAGAGGAAAGCACACTGAAAATCATGGAGATACATAAAACATACACATTATTTTGTATGGTTTATTAATGGGAATATTAGAGCCCCTCGTGGATTAACTTTCCAGATGATGCCAAGAGGTACTCTGTGTTTTAAGTTGGGGCAGGGGCTAGATGGGTTCTCATGCTACATTCAGATAGAGATACAGTAGTTGCCCCTAGCAGAAACTATTACCCACCCAAGAAAACAGGGAGCCCCCTTCCCCTCCTAAAAAGGCTGCATTAACCACACACTCCCAAAAAATGGAAGAAAAAATAATTTCAACCTTCCTTTGCTGATTAATACATGCACTTAACAATCCTGGGGATCCCTTAGCTGTTATGATCACCGTGCAGTTCTTTGATTGTTTGCCTTTGTTTTTTTACCCATTTTTCAAAATTAAAGGTATCAAAGCTATCATGACTATGTTCTGACAAAAGTGACAATTCAATGCTCTCTCTATTGATGTGCCCAATTGTTGGGGATGAAGAATGTTGTTCTCCAATATTGCTTTCACACTCTTGGTCTTTACGTTCGTCATCACTGGACTCATAATAGGCATATTCTGGGGTTCCATCTGTTATATTTTAACTGAACAGGATCTGGTTGTGGGAGATCACCTTACACCTTGATATCTAGACTGACCTTTGGTAGTGATAGATGGTTTATTGCTGACAGCTGTGGGAGTGGATGTTGACTGCAATGATTGCAGCAGAACTGCTTGTAGTAGGGTTTGCTGTTGTCGCTCTTCTTTTCTTTCTCTCCTAGCCTTAGCTCGTTCTTCCCCTCTCCTCATTTCTTGCTGCATCAGCATAGTTGTCAGAATATCATTGGCATTACCACCAGGGGCTTGCCTTTGTCTTACCCCGGTCTTTTGCACATTATTTCTAGGGGTAAACATCAGTCAGATTGACACCCTGCAGGAATTAACTGTAGCCATTCAAGGAATTTAATTTACAAATAGTGTGGCAGGCATTTAAAAATTGGCCTGGGATATCCATTCTGTTAGGAAGAAGTGGGGAAGCAAAGACAAAATCAAATCTGGTTATCATTAAATTCTCTCCCCTAGTTGTAAAATTTCCACCTGTATAGTATGTTTACTGGCTGATTGCATTTTTAAACAGCACCAGGGGGATTGAGGACCTCCCTTAAAAATACCCCCTCCCCTGGAATTTCCACTCGTGAAACAGACCCCTCCTTTCCACTCTTGAATTAGACCCGGCACCCTCCTCTGGAATTTCCAGCCTCACAAAAGACCCCTCCCCTGAAATTTCTATTTTTTCTGGCAAAATACCCCTGGAAAATCTATTTTTGGATAAAATGTCCCTGGAAAGTCCTTGGAATTTCAAAGCGCCAGACACACCCCCTCTTGTCCAATACACCCTCCCCTGGAAAATTTTCCATAGGTCCTCAACCCCTCCCCTGGTGCAGATAAAAAAGGCAATCAGTCATTTTTCTCTGACATGCTTACAACTCTCAACCACTGTGGCTTGCCGGAGGCCTTTAACAAACCCCATCACTGCATCTCTGTAATTTTCCTTTGCTCTTTCCAAATCAGCATCACTTTCAAGAGAATGCAGAGGCTTCACATTCTTTCCTGGAGGCATCCAGAAAAAGCCTGCCTTCAGACATGCCCCTGGCACTTTGTCTCTCACAAGGCGCTTGATATCTTTTAATGATGCAGTGGATGGTATATCATATAGGGTAAATATGGGTCCATTTGCAGTTGTTTTACCCAAATTCAGATCTGATCAGCAGTTGCCAGTGGAGGCTTCTGGAGCACCCTCAAAATATGTATTATTTATAAGTTATAATTTTTAAGGGAATTTGTACACTAACTGTAACCTAATTGCACAGAACATATCATTTGTGTTTCATATACTTATGATGTTGTGAGCATTGTCATTCCTCTCACCAAAGCAGAAATTGGTTATACAAAATATAATGCAGGTTTTCTCAGGACATTGCAGTTTCAAGGGGTGCATATCAGAGAATCTCAGAATCCACTCCCATCCCATAGAAATTCACTTGTTCCATAATTTCATGTCACTAACTTCCATGCATTGAAATGTCCATAATCAAAGATCCCCATGCTAGCAGATTTTGAAGCTCTTTAACTGAGCCCCACTCCCCTTCCCAGGAGGTTAATTGAGTTAAGGGAATACTACTTCTCTGATGAATACATAGCCTGCGTAGCGTAGCGGACACCTGTTTCAGCGTAGCGGCTCTAAAAGGGAAGGGGAGGGAGTCGGGGTGAGCGAAAACCGAAAATAGCGCGTTTGTCTGGAAATGGCGGCACACACCAAGTACAACATATGGCCATGATGGCGTTTCCTTTGACATCGACCCAAAAAGTGCCAAAACCTATGTAAGCTTATTGTTATCCGATGGGCGAGGCCCAATCACCCTCGTGACAGAGATCATTGCATAACAATTCGAAAGTCGGAAAATCTGAGTGCGTGTTCTGTATCTTCTGTAGGGGTTCTGTATAAACAAATGAAGACAAGTGCATATGACTAGAAACACTAAAACACAAGGAAAAGGCTGCTTCAAAGCCACGTAACATTTACTATAACTTATATCCATGATTCTGCTTTCCTCGCCTTTTCGGTGCCATTCGATTGCTAGGCGAAACACCGCCGTGCTCTTATGGCCATTCTTCTGAAACTCCGGGTAATCGCCCAACATCTCAGTCAGATCGTCTTCTGACTTCAGCGGCTTCAAAATCATTGATCTTGTCTTAGATTTCGGAACAAAATAAATGTGCTCCACTATGATCGGGCCTGATTCGACTGGATTCATTTCTTGTCCGTCGATAAGCTTATAATCGAACTTCTCCAGTTCCCGTCTCACGGCTGATTTCAAGCCCTTTATACTTCTGTATGAACCTCTGTCCAGCCACACAGCTACTCCTTCACCGTCTGCTTTACCATTTTGACCAGGGTGTGCATAAAAGCCTTCCTTTTCTCTTGTGAAAGCTCAGAGACAAAAACAACCTCCGTCTCCGCCATTTTCCCCGCCAAAATGGCCGCATGCGTAATGAAGCTGGGTGATACTTCGTGGTTCGTATCAATAAGCCGATTCCGTGACGGGAGACACTTTTATGAGGCGACTATGAAGTACCTCACGCGTAATGAAGCTGGGTGATACTTCGTGGTTCGTATCAATAAGCCGATTCCGTAACTGGAGACACTTTTATGAGGCGACTATGAAGTACCTCCCTTGGTCGACGGTCGACCGTCGACTGTCGGAAAAACAAAAGCGGGAATTCCGCATACTTATGAAATCAGGTATAAACAAAAAATGAAATGGTATAGCAGTTTTACAGTCGAATCAAGAATACTTTGGCCGCCGCGCTTCTGAACTCGGTTGGGAACTTGGGAACTGGGGCGAGTAGTTGACAAGTTCATTGTCAACGGGCCAATGAGATTCGCAACTTCACAATGAACTTGACAGTTTCGTTTAGAACTTGGGCACAAAGTTCCCAACCAAGTTCACAACTAAGTTCACAACTTGGAACTCGCAATGGCGGACGATGAGCTGTGGTCTTGGATGAGAACATTTGAGAATCAGCTCGAACCTTCTTTCTTAAGCCACGTTTATGAAACGCTGAAAGCAAATGGCTTTACAACCAGACTAAAATTGAAGCTTATAAGAGAAGAAGATTTAGGGATAATGTTTAATGAAGTTATTCCTTTGGGCGCCAAAGCTCTGCTTTCATACCAACTAAGTCTTCTGAACGAAGAATCCCCTTTGCCTTCAAAAGCAAAAGCTCGCCGTACACATCAGGCTGAGACATCATCGGAAGTAACTGAAACCTCACAACCGACCAAGAAGGTATGATAATAGTAGCTGATCATTGCAGCAATAAATGCGTTGCGCACCTGTTGTACGTAGTTCTTGTCACATTTTTGAAAATTTCAAATGCTTACTAGGTAAATTTCACCTTTTCATAGAATGTTGTCAGAGCCTTACAAGTTCAAAATACAAGACTTAAGGAACAACTCACAAAAGAAAAGGAAGACCTACAAGAAATCCACATGAATATCGAATCCATGAGTGTCGATATTCGAGAGCCAAGTCCGATCGGTAACGGGAAAACTATTTGCGGCCATTGTCACCATCGCGGCCACAAAAACCTGCCAACGAAACCATGCGTGCTGAAGGCCTGCACAGATTATACTTACTGCGGAATAAAAGAGCAGCATCCTGAATATTTCTCAAAGCTGAGTACCTTAAAGCTTGAGAAGAGAAAAAAGGAAAAGGCCATTTTTGAAATGGAAAACCAAGTCAAATCTATGGAACAGTTCTCCAGCAGCAGCGAGTTTCAATTTGTGAAAAATCTGACTCCACGACTTTATTCTATTGACGCCAGTTACAAAACCAATAAAGCAAAACTTATGCGGGACGTGCGTTTGCTCCGCGAGGGGCTGGATGGAAAAATTCCTCCTGCAACCACTAATGATGCTGAACAGCTTCATTTACTGATCACAAAGTTCAAGAAGAATTCAGGTGTTACTGCTAAAGCAGACGCTGACGAGACCGACTTCGAAAGTATTATTGATAGCAGGCCTATAGATTACTCTCCTGACTTCCAGAGAAATCTCCAAGGAACCTCAGGAACTGCCTACAGCGCGCTCTAGTGACAGGAAACTAGAATCAAAGTATTCTGGAAGTTCTAGTAGCGAGGAAGAAGCTTATCCCCTCTTTATGCGCGATAAAAAGCACGAGAAAAACGAAAAGCGTCGTAAAAAGCGCGCGCGCTCATCCAAGCAACAATACTCGTCAGATGAAGATTTTCCACGCAGAGGAAGCCCAAATTTTCCATTTCCCTTTACTATGAATCCTTATGTACATATGATGCCGCCCTATATGAATCCATTTTCAATGTTTTCTCCAGGGGCATATCCCTGTTCTGAAACAACGTGGCAACCTTTATTTGCACGCCCTCCTTGTCCACCTTCAACAACCTTCCAAGTAGTGCAGGGAAATAATTCGGTTACCGCTACTGCCACCACCACAACTCCTACAAAGGCAGACTTTTCAAATGACAGCGATCCGCAATCTCCAAATAGCGAGAAAGCTGCACATGCTTTGTTGGAGCTAGGAAACAATCCTCATTGAAATGTGACATTATTGTGATCTCGCGAGATAAATAACTAAACAAGAGACTCTAGAATCCACCCGATCATGCTTTCTAAGTTATTATTTTGCGATCTCTGTTGCGTTCAATTTTTGGAGCCTATAGTTTTTTTTGCCATGTGCTGTTTTCAATCTTGGAAGGTGAACATTTCGATTTAGTACACGCTTTTGGTTTCACTCGATTTTTGAAGCTTGGAAATCGAGTCAACAGAATTATGTTATGAAATTAGGGGAATGCAATCGAAACTGTTAGTTCTATCGGCGTTTCTTGATCATTCATACTAATAATTATACAAGTTCATTTCTAGACTTTGCATGAACGTTCGCAATTTCTGGTTGTGTTGATGTTGTGTGTGCTCAGGCAATTTATTACTGTGGTTTGCCAATTTATCTAAGGCCAGAGGAACAGCTTCTGTTAAACATGAGAGTATAGAAATATGTATCAGGACAGCCAGTGTCGAGTATTGCCAAGCCAACTTCCAACTTTATTAGTATTTTAGGCCATTTCTCATCTCCATTTATTAGTTTCTCACAGAAAACAAATTACCGCCTAATAGTTGAGCTAATTTCAGTCGTGAGTTTTGACTGATTAGTAATTAATGTAAATAAAGGATGGTTGATGCAAATAAAAAGCATTGCAATCGAATAATTGACGATACCTCCTTTACATGTATCAAATATCTTTTATACATTTTACTCCAAATGTCTGTTGGCGAAATCTAACTACTGAAGATAATACAAAGCTAACTACTGAAGTGCTAGAAGTTCAGCGCAACGTCTATGAAATATTGGAGTTCTACAGTATCTCATAATGAAACGCAAATTCCCACGGTAAATCTATAAATAGAACACCAGGAAGTACAGTACTGTTCTGTCATGAATAGACTCATTTCACGCACAGGATTCTCTCACAAGATCAAATAAGAGATAGTCCATAGAATCTAAGAAAATTGTTCACATTGTATATCCACAGTGCCTGAAAAAGTTCCTTGAAATTCCTGCGGTTATCTGGCTCAGACCATCGTAGATCGCAACATGCGTACTTTCCTCGGTCAACTTGGTGTTCTTTCTAAGATTGGCCTTTAGAACTCGAAAACAGTATTCGCATGTGTTATAAACTGGGTGATACGGAGGTTGGAAAATTAAATTACAACCATTCTGAGCTAGCATATGTCTCAAAAGAGGTTCTGTATATCTCCCATGATGAAAACCACAATTGTCCATTATTATAGTGTCTCCGTCTTTTAATACGCGATTTCCGAATATATCTTCTACCTCTAGAGCCTCTTCAAAGAAATTTAGGAGTTCAAGACCATTTGAAGGTCCGTTGATAATGTTCAGGTGATCGATTCCAAATATGCTGTGCAGCAGGTTAACTGTGTAGTTAGCGTTCGAAGCGTATCGTTGTACTTCTACGGCAGGAGATCCCACCGCTGAATGTCCATATTGCCTATTTCCTGTGGTTTTTACAACGGAGCACTCGTCAAAGAAGTGCATTGTACTCGGATCAAGAGTACTGCAAACGGCCAAGTATTCTAGCAATCGCTGTTCGCACTCAGCCGTCAAACTTTCCCTTGGAACTACTTTCAATCGTTTGTATGAATAACCAAGGTCATCCCGTATAACCCCAGAATGGAAGATTGCCAGGGTAGGTTTTCTGGCAAGCAAACGTTATTCTCAACTAGCTTCCTCTGAATTTCGCCCGCGCTTATGCTAGGCTGTTGCTGTTTCCAGTATTCAGTAAACATGACAACATCATCCGTTCTCGCTGTTCTTGTTCGAAAACCGCCAGTTCTGTGCTTGCTATCTCCACGTTGAAGGAACTTGTTTACAATGTTCGAAACTGTGCTCTTTGGCACATTCAACTGCCTTCCGATTTCTCTTTCGCTACTGCCACTTAGCCACTGGTCGACAATTTCTCCCCGAACAGTATCTGGCAAAGATTTCCCCTGCTGAATAAATGGATTCGACATACTGAATTCGCATCTACGACCGCATCATGCAACCATCGGAACTTAGTTGTGAACTTGGTTGGGAACTTTGTGCCCAAGTTCTAAACGAAACTGTCAAGTTCATTGTGAAGTTGCGAATCTCATTGGCCCGTTGACAATGAACTTGTCAACTACTCGCCCCAGTTCCCAAGTTCCCAACCGAGTTCAGAAGCGCGGCGGCCAAAGTATTCTTGATTCGACTGTAAGATTCGTTACTGGGTTTTCTGGCGACATTTTTGGAACAAAAGACCTTCAAATTTGTAACATTTCGATCTAAGAGATAGCTTGGATTGTAGAGAGTTATGATTCTGGCCTTCAAATCTATACGGCGCATGTTCGACTCTATCAAGTGTCATTTCATTTTTTTCTTCAATTATTTCTTTATGCAACGCATATTTCTTTTTTTTTTTTTTATTACTCGATCGTACAATCGACTTTGCAAAGATATGATTCAATTATTTTATTTGTGGGTAAACACAAAGTGAAATAGTAATGCCGTCTTAATATTGGCCGCGTAGCACTAAGTTTAACAGAGTGGAGATAAGGAATTTACCTTGTGTGAAAGAACATGTGGAGATTCGGTACTTGGTATGCGCTTGGTCGCTGGTCAACGAATAAATCGCTGGCTCGTAAAACGAGAAATTAGCCTTGTGTGAAAGCTAACATGCTAATAAAATGGTCCCATGTGTGCTTATGAGCGTTAGCCCTAGTAAGCGGGGAGAGAGAAAAAATCTCTGACCCCGAGAGGGATTCGAACCCACGACCTTCGGAATTGTACATCCGATGCTCTACCAGCTGAGCTATCAGGTCAGACTGGGAGCAGGTCGGGGTATATTAGATGTATGGTCGCGGTAATGAAGTGAATATATGTAGATGTTCAGGCAAGCCTGTGGCCGCGTAGCACTAAGTTCAACAGAGTGGAGATAAGGAATTTACCTTGTGTGAAAGAACATGTGGAGATTCGGTACTTGGTATGCGCTTGGTCGCTGGTCAACGAATAAATCGCTGGCTCGTAAAACGAGAAACCGCTGAAATGTTTTTCGTTTGCGGGCGACGAAATGATGCGAACGCTATCCGCTTTCGCGGGATTTTTCTCCTCGTACTTTATATCCAGCAGTAGGGAAACAGTGCACCTAATTCGGAGTGTGCGCCGCGTTGTCAGGTGCATGAAAATGTCAATCGCCAGAAGAGATAAACACACTATCTTTTTATTCAAGTTTTTAACTACAAACATTTAAATACAACGAGCCTAATTATTATGAGATTAGAAGTTTGAAATTTCGTTATCGCGCAAATTATTATATGCAATTTAGCTTCCTGGAAAGCTAAAGCTGAAATTCATGTCGACCATCCAAAGAGGCATCTACGGCAAGCAACTTCATTAGAGAAGGAGACTGGAGGACAGAAGACAGCTGTAAAGTAGAAAAAAATATTTAGAAATACTGTTTCATTGTTTTGTCTGCAGCATAAAGATACAAATTCCCTGCTAGCAGAGGCCTCTTTTCTCTGCATTTCGCTGGCAGATAATATATAGATTTAGCCACTGGCTAAAAGCGGAGCTCCCGTTTACATATTTTTTCCATGTGAATGGAAAAGTACAATACGTTATTTCACGAGTTTTTTTCTTTCTTGAAACCAGTTTTACTAAAAATTAATGTGTCACTCCAAAATCTAGGATCCTACAATTAGATTACAAGCTCAAACCTTATATGTATTATTTATAGCAGGATTGCGTAAGCTAAAACTTGAACAGTCAATAAGAAATATATTTCTCGAGTATGAAGGAATGGGCAGTCGTAAAAAAAACATTTTTTTGCACCTGTTGAGTACCCCAGTCACAGCTACCCACCTGGATTTTGAACCACCCACCCTGAAATTTCAGTCATTTTCGTATGACCACCGCGGAAATTGCGCTTACCCACCCTGGAATTTCGTATTTTAAGGGTGCCAACCCTGGAATTCCAAGCTCTACTTCAACCACCCACCCTGGAATTCCGAGCTCCATTTCGACAACCCACCAAAACATAGGGTATGTCTTTTGGGCTCCTGAGGTCTGCCATAGGCACACAAAGGAAAGGTTACAGCTAGGAGGTCTGCCGTAGGGTATAGTTTTTTGTCTCTGATGGGTATGTACTACAGTATGGCTACCCGCACTTAGTAATAAATAAAGACAGCTTATATTAGAACCTTTTACATAATTAGCAAAATTCTCCTTTGATTGAGACCAACTGGACCACCCAGGTGACTACCCCCCTCCCTGATGCACTATTGTGTAGCACATACTTAACCAAACCTATTATACATTATAAAATAGCTAAGATAGTACGCACACTCTGATTGGTTGAGAGCTATGCATTCTTACATTATAAACGCACGGCAGATGCAAAGCTATTTTATAAAAGCAATACAAAGCGGATTTGCATTGGTTTATAATGTGAGAAACGCACGAAGGATGCTGGAAAAATAAGATAAAAGCATCCCAAGTGCGTTTATTATTGCTTAATTGAGCGCGCTTTTTATTGCTTAATTGAGTAACACAAGAAGTTTATAATTATTTCATGCTTAAACAATTCATGAATAATTAATAAGAACAACACAATAGAAACACAATAAGAATCACTGGACCATAGCATGTTGTAAACCTGATTCTAAAACTCATGAATAGTCAATCAGGCAAACACAATGGAAATCAGGACCATGAAGGCCGTATGTATACCCCGATAGAAATTAGCATTTTGGGGAGTCCATGAATATTTTCAGGGAACAGCTGTTCTGATTGGTTGCCATATCATAATGGTGCTCAATCAGCCAGAAACGATATAGAACTGCTGCGCACTGAACTGAATCTGATATAGAACTCCGGTGACGTCAGAGTTCTATATCAGATCCAGTTCAGTGAGCACAGTTCTCTATCAAGTTTGGCTCACTGAGCATCAGTAATGATAGGACAACTCACCAGAACAGCATGTTTCTCCGATAATATTCATGGAGACACCATCTCTTACAAACGCTCTGTGGTCATGATTTCCACCTTTTCCCGTAACCTACGAAAACGCATGTTAGAAATGAACACGTGCATTTTGTAAAACGATAGTTCATTTATCACATTTATTAATTTTCGGTGGCCATGATTTAAACATCCAACAACGACTCGGGCAGTGCCGACCACCCTTCTGTGAACATTTCGTGAAACGAGCCAAAACGGACATCTTTGACAATTATTTGGTAATACTTGAGTTAATTGGGCTCAAAATCATGCACAGATAAAGGAATTTAGTTCACCCGTCCAAGTTACTCTACTTGGCGAGTCCGTACGAACCGCACTGCTTTGTTAAACGAGAATGAATGGGCAAATAGCATATGATGCATTACGCGCATGACAAAGAAAATTTCGTCAAAGAAATTTGAATCATAAAAAGAATAACAAAACAATAGAAAACACTGCCCCCGAAACTAATGACATAGCCCTTTCTTTGCAAAAGCCAATCAGAAAGCCCTAGCATTATTATGGGTATCGCTAATACATTCATTTCTTGTCTATGACATTTGAACGGCATTTCTTTGCTCATCATTATTATAGGTAAATAAGTGACAGCTATTCCAAAGGGAATTCTTCTCTTTTTGAAAGTCATGTAATTATGAACAGACCTTTTGTCCCAACACAGAAGATATGTCAATTATTCGGAACGCCTCTCTAAATACACTATTCGTAATGAAAAGCTCTCATTGTCAATCTTTTGTTTGCCATTTCAAAATAGCTAAACAATACAACTTGAAGCCAGTCTCTATCAGATTTCTTATTCTCGATTTCAATGAAGTAGTTCTCACAAATTTATTTCCTTTTTTTAGCTTGGAATTATGAATTATTACTGGCAACCGTTTTAGAAGTAGTTTACAAAACTCGCTGTCGTGTTTTATCGCCAGATAGAAACACGCGGCTTCGCCTCGTGTTTCTATCTGCCGATAAAACACTCCAGCTCGTTTTGTAAACATTACTACAACGACTTGGTTGTAACTAATTTGCATAGAAACTTTCATTAAACATCAAGTTTCTCAGCCAATTTTTTTAAAACAGAGGACACTAGAAGCGATGTCTTCTCCAAATGTTTTAATAAGTAGTTTACAACATTCGCATCATTTAGCATCATCCTGTCCTACCGATTCTATTGACAAGTATTTATAGTAAAAATACACTGTAGCGTGGCTTTCACATAACTGCTGTGAAAGCAATTCATGAGTAATTCACTATCTTATCAAATGCAATAGAAATTCAACAATTAACCAATCAGAGAGCAAGGTGATTCACAATCTCTCCTTTTTGTGAGCGATTTAATAACAGGTAATTGTGTAAATTATTTTCTCTACACGATCTGACTGGCTTAACGATCAAAGACCATGCTCTTTACCAATCACAACCAAAACCAATCGCAATTACCATAAGTTATTTGTAATTACTCACGACAGTCATGTGGAAACTGCTCTAATTATGTTTTACTTGTGTCATGGTATGGTCTGTCTAAAAGACACCTCTGGCTGCTCATGTTGTGTCACTGAAATTGAAAGAAAGTAACCAATAAGTCTGATGAGCCTTGAAGACAGATCTTTTATTTACCAGTCTTATGTAAACCATGCATGGCTATGGATACTTGATACCTGTCAACCCAACTTTGTCAAAAATCTTGAGATTCTCCCTCATGTGGCAAGTAAATAGAGAAAATGTGTGAAAAATTCTGAGAGTGACAATGCGGGTGATATACAGTAAATCTATGAAAATTTTTGTAAACATTATGTGGGTGACAGGCTTCAAATCTTGTGACACCCGCCTAATGCGGGTGAGTCCGCTAATGCGGGTGAGTTGACAGCTACACTGATACTTAGACATTTTAGTAGCTGAACATACTGGAGTACCATTGTTTTTGTATACGCACCAAAATAATGAGTTCATCAAATCAAGTATTTATCAATAATGTCAAACACAATTATCTTATGCCTGTATCAGGCACTCCTATCACTATTGATTTTTTTCAATAATAATGAAAAAAAATTATCTACTTACCCGCCAATAGAAGAACACTTTGTGCTCTGTTTCCTCTGATTCCATATTGGAAACCAAAATAAACTAAATGAAATTCTTGCGTGTCTCATTCAAGGTTGCCTGGGTAAAAAGATAAAAAAATTTTTAGTTCAATAAAAAGTCTAGATAATTCATAAACAAGAACTTTGTAAAAGGTGATTGGATGTAACCATTACGCTTAGCAATTATATACGGATAATTATTCAGATGTAGGGGGCGTTATCCATTGAGGCCAAAGGCTGATGTGGATAACACCCCCAAGATCGTATATTATCCATATCATACAACGTTGAATGAGCAGGCATCTCTCAGTTTGCCATCCTGACTACAAGCACATGATGTCGTGCTTGCAATAATTTTCCACTTATCCAATCTTTGACATCACCGATGGTATAAATCACTTGCCTTAAAAACATCAAGAATTTGCTGGCGATGCTCAACTAATCCGAAGTAGAGAAATATGTTGAATGTATAATATTCATCTTACATGTATTTCAATGTATTTTTAGTACATCCAAGGCATCTGTGTATCCCATTCAAAAAAGTGATAACAAATTAACAAAGAAATCTACAACCTTGAATCCGGTGGGGGGGGGGACTCCCTCATATATGGTATACAGGTATGCATCACCCTATAGGGTATGGTTTTTGGTCTACAGTAGGGTATTGTTTTTCCCTTCTTTGGTCGCTGATAGGGTATGTACATATGTTGTGCCGCAATTAGGTGGAAAGGTGGTTTATTTTGAAACCTCTTCATGATTATTAAAATACCGCTTTGATAGCGACCAATTGGGCCACCCTGGTGAATAAATTCAGGTATGTGGTAGGGTATAAAATTTTGACCTTAGCTTATGGTAGGGTATAAAAACGGGGATTTTGGGTATCTGATAGGGCCAGGTTCCCAAATTGGTGAATATCATTTCCAGCTTTTGGAATGCAGATGATCCAGAGCATATTAGGGACCCTTACAAAGTGGTCTTCTATTGGAAGGCAAGTTAGATAATATTATTATTATTATTGAAAAAAAAAAAGCTAAATGAGGATTGCCTAATGATACAGGCAATGCCATGTTATGAAATCAATTTCAGGGGTCTGTCAAAACTTCAAGCAATATTTTTAGTTATAGACTATGAATTGTATCTATGTTGAGCAAAATCTATATTTCCACTTCTAAGTTCATGCCTATATATCTCCACTTGCCTGTCGTATGTGAAATACTCCGTGAAGCATCCCCTACAGCCAAGAATACATCTTGGGAATTTCTACAAAATTAAATTAAACACAAAAGTTTTATAATCGGCCCTCGTGGATCAGTGATCAATCCGTCTTTCTCTCTCCTGAAAACTCGTTGTAGCCGAACCAAATTGAGAGGTCGAAAATGTCTCAATTTCAAGAATAAAAAGCTTAGATACATTGGCAAATTCAAGAATCATTGTACCATTATCTAATCTGAAGTTTAGAGCCGCTTGGAGATTACCTTTCTACGATGGTCGAGGAGGGATGACCAAAGCTCGCGAAATCAAGATGGCTGCTTTGCGTGACACTTCTTTTCTTACATGACTTTCTCCCGAGTCTCCCGCCAAAAGTATTAACACAGCCACGACAGTTGTCAGCTCTACCGATATCTAAATCACTAGAAAATACGATATTCTGATTGCAATTCAGGAAAAAAAGCTTAAACCACAATGGATGAGCGTGTAAAAACGACTAATCTCCGGAGCGGCCACTGGCACGACCGTCGCATTCAACTTTCATCTATTTCAATTAGCGAATCGATTGAAAGACAGCCGCAAAAGCGCGGAAAAAACTCGAATGAAAGTTTGGGATAGATAAAAAATGAATACTACTGAATATGCCCTCTTTATACTCTAGCTACAAAGTTCAAGTACCTACCTTGAAAATGGGTTTCTGGTCGTTGTGCGTCTTCTCGCGCGCGCTAAAGCCGCTAGCTTTTCGTCCGTCTTCTTTTTCGACTTCCCTGTACATGTATTTTTCTCTACTCGCTTTGCTTCTTTCCCTCGACAAACCGTTTTTTTCATAATCATGACATCGGTTTCAACTTCTTCCCGCTGGTAACTCATTTCTAAAATTGTGATTTGTCAGCTTGATATCAAACGTTTCACTTTTTGATGAAGAGTAAAAACCGTCGCGCCTTGTGTCGTTTGTTTACTTTGCACTCTCTGGCGGTGGTTCATGATTTGCCCGGCTTCTTCCCGTCTCTGTTTCTAGCTCTCTCCTCGAATTTCTTTCTGCTCTTCTATTAAAGTTCTCTCTTCATTTTTCTCGGCTCGTCATCGATTTTTTTTAAAAGTTAGAAGAAAAAAAACTATTTACAGAGGTACAGCCAGAGTCCTGCAGAAAAATGACAGACGGTTCCGGGGTTCCCTGTGGTATGGGCGCGCAGACACGCACGGACGCGCCCGCGATACCAGAGAATACCGCTGAACCATGAAAAATCAAGTCGATCGTATACCTGAGTTCTGTTTTGAGCTATTGAACTCTTCCTGCGATACCTATGGTGCTCCGCTCTGTGGCCTTCGGCCGCTAAGGAGCTCCGCTACAAACAAACAAACAAACATAAGAATCTAAATTATTTTGGTGATAAAATGTGGTCAGCTAAATTAGAGGAGGAAAGAACTAGGACATTGAATACAAATTGTAAACAAAATGTGTAGCAAGATTTGCGGGTTTACCCCCGTGTAAGAACCATTCCCAGAGGACATCATTGTTATGTTCAGTTATTTCATTGTGATTCGTTCTAGTAAATAAAAGAGGCTTTGTGACGCAACTCATGAACAATACACAGTCCGTGTAGCCAGATTTGCAGAGATCATGGTCAAAAAAATATGCAAATTAACTTAGACAGAAGTATAAGAAATTAGTATAATCATCACTTTTATTCGCAAAAGGCAAATTTTGACACAATTAATAGCGCTTAGAACCAATTCTAGAATATATGTGCTTTGTAATCAGTGCCTACGCGGCCACAGGCTTGCCTGAACATCTACATATATTCACTTCATTACCGCGACCATAACATCTATTATTACATGATTGACACGGTTTCCATTGTGTTTTTGAGGTCTCCAACTAACGTACATACCTCGCAAGTAACTTAAAGCCGGGAAGTGATTTGAAATTCTCTAGGGAAGAGAGGGGCTGATGAAAAGAATTGAATAGCTGTAAGTGGAACATCCCGGGTATATACAGAGTTAAATACCTCATTAAATAAACATTAGGTATTTAACTCAGTTAAATACATGGACATTCTACTTACCGCTACCCAATCTAGTCACCCCCAAACTCTTTTCCTAGTGAATTCAAATCCATACATCCAGAGAAAAAAAACACCAATAATCTCAGTTTATGCATCTATATGACTATCTGTCTAATTGTCAAATAGAGCGGATTTCATATGACTGTAGTGAGACCAATCGCAACGTGATTACAGCAATTCTGAATAAAACCTATAGGAGAAACTACAAAGTAATTGCGAATAACTCACGACACTCGTCTGAAATCCGCTCTATTTGCTCCTGCATGATTATCCTTTATGCGCAAATCCCGTTGAACGCCACGAAACACCATATCCGAAATATCCGAGAAACGCCTTCACTTGAACCGACTTGAACCATAAAGCGTTTGTCCAGCCGACTTTTTTGGTTTCCTGGCCCATAGAGTGTGTTCAAGCAGGTAAACCTGAAAATACAGATGAAATCGTTAACATTTCTTATCTTAGAGAACAACCAACGAGCGCAAAATACCTGAAACTTGCCTTCAGTTACTCCAGCTTGAAGCAGTTCCGATCCATGTTGTTACTCCGCGTTATGCAAATTGACTAGTAGCAGTCAGTGCGTGGTACAAACGAAAATACCGTTTGAATGAGTCGCGCTTTTACAAAAAGCCACTCGATTGACTGGCCTGGCTGTTTTGTACGAAAACAAAAGACATAAATCGTGTTCTGCTAACAAATGAATGCACTCAAGCTGTATATTTTTTTTTGTTTAGACCTTTGTCAATCATGGTTGAATAAAACCTGTCATTCATTTTCTCTGGGGAACGTACGTCTATGAAAACAGCTAAATAACTAACTATAGTTCCTATCGGAATGCGCTACCCTTTTCAATTGTAAACTATACTCCTTGTCAAAACTTTGAAATTCAATGAGAAGAATGCATTTCATTTGTTCCTGTTTTCTGAAAACCTTGCCAATCTTGTAACAAGCCAGTTAATTACCTCGAATCTCGGCAATAACCCAAATACATCCCGCGAGCCTACGGCCCTTGGGATGTATTTGGGTTATTGCCTCGAATCTCGGTAGTTAACTCTTACATATACCCCGACCTGCTCCCAGTCGGACCTGATAGCTCAGCTGGTAGAGCATCGGATGTACAATTCCGGAGGTCGTGGGTTCGAATCCCTCTCGGGGTCAGAGATTTTTTCTCTTTCCCGCTTACTAGGGCTAACGCTCATAAGCACACATGGGACCATTTCATTAGCACGTTAGCTTTCACACAAGGTTAATTGCTTATCTCCACTCTGTTTAACTTAGTGCTACGCGGCCACAGGCTTGCCTGAACATCTACATATATTCACTTCATTACCGCGACCATAATTACTAAATAAACCCCTTCTGGCGGCTGTAATATCGGCGGATAATGTCCAAGGATGAGAAATGGTACGAAAAATGAACAGTTGGCCGAGAAGCGAAGCTTCGAGGGCAACTGTGAAATTTTGAGGACCATTTTTCATCCGCGGACATTATCCGCCGATATTGCAGCAAGCCAAGAAGGTGTTTATTTATTTTATATCCCAGCGACTTCACTGAAAAACTCGAGAGAGAGAAAAACATTGTGAACGTGAGAAAACCACTAAACTGCAGAATGGCGCGAAAAGACAAATCGTAAGCGCTGATTGGCTAATATATTTTTATTCGAGATGTGATTTGTTGACACAAAAACTGTCAATCAAGCCCTAACGTGGGGCTAGAAGAAATCAGAGCGAATTCACAAAACAAATTTACAACGCACAAGTTCTAGTGCTTTCGCCAGTGCTTTTCTACAGAAATCTAGCCTAAATTTCGAGGTTTCCAGGTCCAATTCCTTGCCGGACTGTTAATTAATTGTACTGCTGTGAACTGAAGTATAAATTACAGCCGTAAAATGCATAGTTGGAAAAATTTAGCGCTGCCTGCTGATCGAACTTGAAAGTCGGCTTGCTGGACTACACTCAAAGTGGTCGAATTTTGGTTGAGCTGGTTGCAAGTTTGCTTATTTTTGTTTAGTTCTTTCATTTTATTCGCTAATGTCAAACCGGATTAGCTTGGATTGAAACAACAACAAAAACATTCTCAAACAACTTTCTTACCATTGAAAACGTTCACGGCCTATTTAGTTGACTTTTTTGTGTTTTCCGGTGTCGCCTCAACCACCAATTTCCGTTTTTCATCAACATTCTTAGACAAAAACCTTGGTTGCTTGTTTTCTGTTATTTTTTAAACGGAAAATATCCAGTTTTTGCTTAAGACATTCTTCTCAGGACGGATATCACTTCCAGCGGACAATATCGTCTGATATCTGTTCTGTGAAAATGTACCACGTGATACGTCTCGACGAATGAGCGCGCGTTAAAATTGATCACTGGGATATAACATCTAATATACCCCGACCTGCTCCCAGTCTGACCTTATAGCTCAGCTGGTAGAGCATCGGATGTACAATTCCGGAGGTGGTGGGTTCGAATCCCTCTCGGGGTCAGAGATTTCTTCTCTTTCCCCGCTTGTTGGGCTAACGCTCATAAGCACACATGGGACCATTTCATTAGCACGTTAGCTTTCACACAAGGTTAATTCCTTATCTCTCCTCGTCTTAATATTGGTTAGCGGGTTTTCTGGCGTAATTTTTGGAACAAAAAGCGCTCAAATTTTTAACATTTTTAACATTTTTAAGAAATAGCTTGGATTGTAGGGAGTTATGATTCTGGCCTTCAAATCTATACGGCGCATGTTCGACTCTATCAAGTGTGAATTAATTTTTTTCTTCAATTACTTCTTTATGGAACGCATATTTCTTTTTTTTTTTCATTTATTACTCGATCGTATAATCGACTTTCCAAACATATGATGCAATTATTTTATTTTTGATTAAACAAAAAATGAAATAGTATAGCAGTTTTAAGATTGGTTACTGGGTTTTCTGGCGACATTTTTGAACAAAAAGCCTTCTGCTTATGCCAGCCTTCCCCTCTGTTTGTTTGACGCTTTAGAAAGCGTTCAGAAGCGCGCTCTAAGGATTGTATTTCCTAACATTCAGTACGAGGAAGCTCTGTTGCTCGCAAACCTTCCAACGCTGTATGAGCGGAGAAAACATGCGTCCCAGCGGTTCGTCTCCCGCATTAAACCGGGGAACCCGCTATATCCCATAATCAAAAATCGGCGAGTTCACCACGAGTCAGGTTGCAACCTTAGATCAAAAAGTACTTCCTATCAAAGGCCCGTTAACACCAATCGATTTAGAGACTTTGTAACTGTAAAGTTTGCTGATTGCCTAAACTGAGTGTTGCTTATGCTATCTATTTACATTGTCACACTGCTGACTCCCCTGTATTTCAGTTAGTAAACTGCAAGAGGGTGAATTAAACTTATTATTATTAAATTTGTAACATTTCGATCTAAGAGATAGCTTGGATTGTAGAGAGTTATGATTCTGGCCTTCAAATCTATACGGCGCATGTTCGACTCTATCAAGTGTCAATTAATTTTTTTCAATTATTTCTTTATACAACGCATATTTCTTTATTTTTTTTTCATTTATTGCTCGATCGTACAATCGACTTTGCAAAGATATGATTCAATTATTTTATTTTTGAGGAAACAAAAAGTGAAATAGTAATGCCGTCTTAATATTGGTTAGCGGGTTTTCTGGTGTAATTTTTGGAACTAAAAGCCTTCAAATTTTTAACATCTCGATTTAAGAGATAGCTTGGATTGTGGACAGTTATGATTCTGGCCTTCAAATCTATACGGCGCATGTTCGAGTCTATCAAGTGTCAATTAACTTTGTTCTTCAATTATTTCTTTATGGAACGCATATTTCTTTTTTTTTTTTCATTGATTACTCGATCGTACAATCGACTTTGCAAAGATATGATTCAATTATTATTTTTTGAGTAAACAAAAAGTGAAATAGTAATGCTGTCTTAATATTGCTTACCGGGTTTTCTGGCTTAATTTTTGGAACAAAAAGAGCTCAAACTTTTAACATCTCCATCTAAGAAATAGCTTAGATTGTAGGGAGTTATGATTCTGGCCTTCAAATCTCTACGGCGCATGTTCGACTCTATCAAGTGTCAATTAATTTTTTCTTCAAGTACTTCTTTATGCAACGCATATTCCTTAGTTTTTTCATTTATTACTCGATCGTACAATCGACTTTGCAAACATATGATGCAATTATTTTATTTTTGATTAAACAAAAAATGAAATAGTATAGCAGTTTTAAGATTGGTTACTGGGTTTTCTGGCGACAATTTTCGAACAAAAGACCTTCAAATTTGTAACATTTCGATCTAAGAGATAGCTTGGATTGTAGAGAGTTATGATTCTGGCCTTCAAATCTATACGGCGTATGTTGGAATCTATCAAGTGTCAATTAGTTTTTTCAATTATTTCTTTATGCAACGGATATTTCTTTATTTTTTTCATTTATTACTCGATCGTACAATCGACTTTCCAAAGATATGATTCAATTCTTTTATTTTTGAGGAAACAAAAAGTGAAATAGTAATGCCGTCTTAATATTGGTTAGCGGGTACTCTGGCGTAATTTTTGGAACTAAAAGCCTTCAAATTTTTAACATCTCCATTTAAGAGATAACTTGGATGGTGGACAGTTATGATTCTGGCTTTCAAATCTATACGGCGCATGTTCGAGTCTATCAAGTGTCAAATCATTTTGTTCTTCATTTATTTCTTTATGGAACGCATATTTCTTTTTTTTTATTGATTACTCGATCGTACAATCGACTTTGCAAAGATATGATTCAATTATTTTATTTTATTTTATTTTATTTTATAGAGGTAACAGAGAGATGCCAGTAGTTTTAGACACGCTAAGTCCCGCAGATTGCTCGAGAGGGGGGGGGGGGGGGGAAGGGTAAGCGTATGTATGGAGGGGTGGGTAAAAATGAACACATAAATTGATAGTTTACACTGGATTAATGTATAGTTTACACCGGAGTGAGTTAGGGACGGACCATTAGAAAAGTGATGGGGGGGGGCAAAAAGCAAAAAAAAAATATTCATACAAGGGAAAAAATAAAATAAAAAAATCATGCAGCCTCTGTGGCTCCCCAAAAAAATTCTTTCAAGATTCCCAATTTTTAATTAGGCAAAATTGATGTTCTTTCGACGCTTTCCTAGTTCATTCAATTGAGTACTCTAATTTCGGCGCGCTCGCGCGCCAGAATAGCATCCAAGCTATACATATTACAATATGGGTTTTGAGAACTCACGCAATGGAACAATACCATTTCCCCCTTTTTTAAGAAATGACTACGAATGTTCATTACAAGAACATGTATCTTGGCCAAGAGAAACAAACCCCCCTCCCCAAAACCCATACTATACACAACAAATGGAATGTTCATCAGTCTTTTCTCTGAAGCTTTATGAAATGGGTTTATCGAAATCAGGGCGCGCTTCGCGCGCAACAAAGCTAAATTTATGTGAGAGAAACTGCTCGAAGCTCGATACTTTTCGTGCAGCGCCGAAGTTAAATTGTCGGAATGCGACGGAAGCCAGAAGGGCAGTTGGCGCGCGGTTGGAAATCGTACACGCGAGTTCGCAAAATTATGAAAGTCGCAGTAATTCATTGTCCGATAAGCCACAAAAAAAAATCTACCAAGCTTTTGCTCTGTAAAAAAATATTCATGCGACAAAAACAGTCCGAATTTTTTTCGAACAAGAGAAGAAAGTCCCCCCCCCCCCCCTTTCCCCCATCACTTTTCTGATGGTCCGTCCCTTTTACCGGAGTGAGTGACATCGGGTCCCCACTACAACTCGGGGTTAATAGTGCATCAAAGTGCCTTTCAAGGAAAGGAGGGATGTAGTAAAATAAAAACTGTTACCTTCTCGGTGACTTCAACTTAAACTTGATAAATTTACAATTTCTTACACTTACTAAACAATTCATAGATACAATGTACTCAGCATTCATGATCCCAACAATAAGCAAACCTACCAGAATTACAAGTCATAGCGCAACTTTGATTGACAACATTTTTACAAATGACATAAATGCAATTAATGCCTTCAGTGGCTTGTTGTATGTAGACATATCTGATCACATTCCGATTTTTCATGTGAAGAAATTAACCATAACTAATACAAAAGAAAAATGCTTTAACTATAAACGAACAATCAATGATTCATGTATAGGAGCCTTTGTAAAGGAAATTGGACTAGTGAATTGGGCAGATGTTATAACAAGTGAAAACCCTAATGAAGGATATAAAAAAATTTTAGCGGAGCTCCCGCGCGGCGCGAAGCGCCGCGCGAGCGGAGCACCATAGATAAGAGAAAAACGTATACAGTAAACCATGGAGTTCATTTTTGAACGTCCGGACATTATGGTCCATTTAAATGACGTCATTGATGACGTAAGGGCACGTGACTTTGGTGTAAAGTTCTTCTTATGGTCTTTGAAAGTTTGTCTAAGTTTGGCTTCTATAGATGCTTCCCTTCGGGAGATATGATTTTTTCTTTATTTTTCTGGTATTAAACCTATAGTGTCCGTCCGTCCGTCCGTGTACACATGAGAACCCTGTGGTATACAAAGAAAAAATTATTTCTCCTCAAGGGAACATGCTAAGACAACCATACTTGGGATATTTTGTCTATGCTACAAGGGGGGTGCTGTAGCACGATCACGTGATGTGGCGTCGTCGATGACGGCTGATTACGGCTGCGCCCGCGATCTCTTACCACAGGAAACCCATTAAGACCCGGAATGATGATTGAGACATTCATTTCTCGTGGGAGGGGAAGAATCTAAATGAACGACACTTGGGTAGTGTTGTCTAGGTCACCACGGTCACCAGAGGAGTGAAATCTAGTGGTCACGTGATGTGACGTCATCAATGACGTCATGTATGCTTGAAAAATAAATATCTCGTGAAGGGAAGACTCTAAAACAACCAAACTTGGGTAGTGTTGTCTAGGTCACCAGAGGAGTGATATCTAGTGGTCACGTGATGTGACGTCATCGATGACGTCATCTATGCTTGAAAAATTAATATCTTGTGAAGGGAACAGTCTAAAATAACCAAACTTGGGTAGTGTTGTCTAGGTCACCAGAGGGGTGAAATATAGTGGTCACGTGATGTGACGTCATCGATGACGTCATCTATCCTTGAAAAATTAATATCTCATGAAGCTGTAAGACAACCAAATTTTAAGATAACCATACTTGGGATATTTTGTCTATGCTACAAGGGGGTGCTGTAGCACCGTCACGTGATGTTACGTAATCGATGACGGCTGATTACGGCTGCGCCCGCGATCTCTTAACCACAGAAAACCCATGAAACCCGGAATGATGATTGAGACATTCATTTCTCGTGGGAAGGGATGACTCTAAATGAACTAACTTGGGTAGTGTTGTCTAGGTCACCAGAGGAGTGAAATCTAGTGGTCACGAGGAGTGAAATAAAGTGGTCACGTGATGTGACGTCATCGATGACGTCATCTATGCTTGAAAAATTAATATCTTGTGAAGGGGAGAGTCTAAAACAACCAAACTTGGGTAGTGTTGTCTAGGTCACCAGAGGAGTGAAATATAGTGGTCACGTGATGTGACGTCATCGCATATCAAGACGTTTGCAGCCTAACCTTGTCGACTTGCCGCTTTCCTTATTAGGAATTCCCCCTTACCTTATTTGGAAGGTCTGTAAGTACTTTTCCTCATATTTTAGCGAAAAAAGCAGAGAAATCCACCAAAACTTGCAGGTATTCGAGAAACATCGTACTCATGGCCGCCATGTTGTTTTTGTCTCCGCCAAAGGGCCTGGAGCAAAACACAGGTAGCCCGCGCGTATTCACAGAAAACGACAACGCTATCTCGATATGATGACGTCATCTATGCTTGAAAATTTAATATCTCGTGAAGGGAAGGCTGTAAGACAACAAAACTTAGGTAGACTTGTCTAGGTCATTAGAGGAGCAAAATAACATGGTCACTTGATGTGACGTCATCGATGACGTCATCCTTGCTCGAAAAATTAATATCTCGTTAAGGGAATACTCTGAGACAACCAAACTTGGGTAGAATTGTCTAGGTCATTAGAGGATCGAAACAAAGTGGTCACGTGATGTGACGTCACCGATGACGCCATCCTTGCTCGAAAAATTCATATTTGGTAAATGGAAAATTTGGTAGAATTGTTTAGGTCACCAGAGGACTGCAACGAAGTGGTCTCATGAATGATGTGTGCGTCATAGAGACATCAACGATGACGCCAAGCTTTATAAATGGCATAAAATTGACTGGGAGCTCCGCTTTTAGGCAGTGCCTAAATCTATATATTAAACCATGTCACCAAAATATATGATTCATGCTTCCCTATAAAAAAGCAGAAATCAAATCGTAAAATAGGTAAACCATGGTTAACAAAAGGCCTTATCAAATCGATTAAACGAAAACGTTTCAAATAACCAGCATGTTTATTTGATTATTATTGATTGACACTTTTATCTGATGGATAATGATATCAAGAGATCATGCTCTAGCCTTGACACTCGCAAGTTATGTTCAGTAGTTCAGTGCGCCTTATAGCACTTTGATCGCGTCTTTTAACTAGATTATAGTATTTTTATTATGGACTCTGAGACGAAGGATTGGGCTACGAGCAACGACTTGTCCGATGCCACGCTTCAAGCACTCCAAGGGGAGGAATTCTTCTCCATGTCGGCAATTCGTGCTCTCACACGAGAGGACATTGATAGCTTCAAGCTATCACGGGGACAACTCTGCCTACTTCGCAAATGTGTTCTGCGCGAACAAACGCGCCATATGCAGCAAGAACAGGCAGCTGCCGCCGCTGTCCCTAACACCAGCGCTGGCCCAACAGCGGGAAACCTCGATGCCCAAGTCGCGGAAATCGAAGCGGCGCTTTCAAGCGATACGGCTGCCTCACCTGCCTCACCGGTCTCCCCGTCATCGACAACATCGGGTAAACCGCCCGCCTCCCCAATACCCCGTGCCCATGAGGCAATTTATTTAAAGCCCCGCAAGCCAGGCGAGAAGATTCAGGCCCTCGATTTATCGTACGGTGAATTCATGGCCGGTAATCTCGCCATTGTCGACACCCTTCTCAGCACGGGACGCGTACATGAATGCACGAAGTATGTGCACTATTTGAAATTTCTGACAAAAAAGGGAATCTCGTTCAAGACCAGCGCCATTCTTCAACTGGACGACGAACTCCGCACCCTTATTTCCAAGGGCGAAGCCGATTTTGATGACCATGCCATTTTATTGGACTTACAAGCCCATCATTTTGACTCGTCCGCTGTTAAATTACCGCTAAAGGGATCCTCATCCAATAATCCCCAACGCCTGTCACGTCAACCAAGCCCCACTAACGCGGCCACATCATCAGCTAAATGTTTCAAATGGAACGAAAATAATTCATCCTGTTCGGGCTGTAATTTCTCTCATACGTGTCTTGTGTGTGACTCAGCGTCTCACGGGGTCACATACCACCGCGGGAGAAATGCCGAGCCTGACAAGAAAATCACCCCTACACGCCAATGACCTGCTCCTAGCACTGTGGCAGCGGCCCAGTGTATAACGGATTCGACATTTACTCGCGATTTACTGGCAGCGGCCAACAACAACTACACGATCGACCCTGATCTGCGCACCATTTCAAATCTAACTCAACACTTTAATAGCTGGCACAGCTTTCTTATAAATGACCCTGATGCGTCTTTTATTCTCGATGGAATCGCACATGGCTTTCGGATTGTGGATTCTCTTGCAGCTATCCCCACAGCGGATTGTTCTAACTATCGGAGCGCTATTGCTAAAGACAGAAAACCTTACATGGACCAATTGTATGCGACAGAGGAATCACTTCATCGCGTGAGTAAAGTTGATTTCAAACCGCATCGCGTGAATGCCATTGGGGCTGTGAACAAGCGTGACTCCCCTGACCTCAACGAACGTTTGTACATCCCTGAGTTTTTAAGGATCGTTCATTACATCCGGTCTTGTATTTTTCGATCGCAATCGTTGCGCTACTTACGCGTCTGTCAACAGCTGAATATGTGCCCCTCCCTATTAGAGTGCAAAATCTATGCCGCTATATCGTCTATCTTCCAAAGACCTGCAATACTCAACGGTGGTCAACTACATCGACGGTTTGCGCTGGTTACATATTATTATGGACTATCCAGTACCTCCTATCCCACATCACAAAGTACAAATGACTCTACGAGGCACCAAACGTTTGTCTATAATCCCAGGTGACGCAATTCAGCTACAAGGGGACTGGTCTTCACTTGCCTATACATCAGCCGACCCCTTTCACAGCGCTGCGATCTGGCCTTACGGATGGCTAGGAACCTTTCTACATCTCCAACAATTCAAAACTCCCCCCAATGATAGTCACAATATAAACTGTTTGGCGTGTTTTGGGCTGGGTTTATATATTTTATTAATGATTACGATCTGATCAATAAAGGTTGCCAGATACACGCCAAACCACGTCTGCTGACTCGCCTTTGTAGGAGAACAATAATATAAACTATATAAAACGTCACTAACATTACCAACAATTTCAAATACAAACAAATTCAAACAATACAGAAATAAGCTCAATAATTTGATAAAAACTGCAAAGAGAAATTATTTCGTTAATCGCCTAGAGGAGTCTAAGGCAGATCTTAATGCTACTTGGAAAATACTTAATTCTATCCTTAAAAAGAATTTTAAAAAACGACAATATCCTGAAGCTTTCAAAGATGGGGACTCAACGTTCTCCAACCCTAAAGACATTGCTAATAAGTTTGCAAATTATATTACAAATATAGGAGCAAATCTTGCTAAAGAAATAAAAAGCACACAAGTTAATATCAAGTCTTTCCTTAAGGGAAGCTACAGTAACAGCATGCGTTTCCGTCTAACTACACCAGAAGAAATAAACCAACTAACATGGTCTCCTAAAAATAAAAATAGTTGTGGTTTTGATGGAATCAATATCAATCCTATCAAATGTCAATCCTATCAAACCCTCTTAGTTCACTGATCAACCAATCTCTCATGACAGGTATAGTGCCAGATCAACTCAAAACTGCAAAAGTAATTCCACTCTTCAAATCAGGAGGGAAAGAACACTTCAAAAACTACAGACCAATTTCAATCCTACCTTGTTTCTCTAAACTATATGAAGAAGCAATATACAGTCAATTGATTTCCTAGATTAACAAATGTAATATCCTCAACATCAATCAATATGGTTTTAGACATAATCACTCAACGGTAATGGCTGTATGCGACTTTGTAGAACGAATTACTTCTGTGATGGATGAAGGCCTGGATACAATTGGAATTTTTCTGGATTTATCAAAAGCCTTTGACACTATTAATCATAATATTCTTTTTCAAAAGCTTGAATTCTATGGCATAAGAGGCATTCCTTTAAATTGGTTTAAAAATTACCTAAGCAACCGAAAACAAATTGTTCAATTTAATGAAACCAAATCAGACTTATTCAACGTTACCTGAGGTGTTCCTCAGGTTCAATTCTAGGGCCATTATTATTTTTAATATATATAAACGATGTTACAAACTCTTCGAGCTCATTCAATTTTACTCTCTTTGCAGACGACACGAATATAACTTTTAAATGTAAATCAATCAATGCAGCTAGCCAAGAGATAAACACTGAACTAAAAAAATCTTTCAACTTGGTTTAAGACCAATAACTATCTTTAAACACAAAAAAGACTAATTACATGATTTTTAGCAACCGCAAAAATCTAAACAAAAATGTAATAAGCATAAACATTGACAATGATCAAATAAAAGAAGTAAATGAAACGAAATTTTTAGGATTAATAATTGATAATAAACTAAGCTGGAAATCTCACATAAGTAATGTATCATCTAAAATCACAAAAAACATAGGAATAATTAACAAAGTAAAACACTATCTACCAAGTAACAGCTTAAAATCACTCTACTACACATTAGTTCATCCTTACATTCAATATGGAAATGCCATATGGGCATGTAATTTTCCTAGTCACTTGAATCGTGTCCTTCTCCTTCAAAAACGATGTGTTAGAATAATAACAAACTCAGCATATTTCAGCCATACTGAGCCACTATTCAAAAAAGAGCGTATATTGACAGTAAATGATATCAACTTTCTAGAAACGGCATTGTTAATGTACAAATTTGACAACAATCAGTTACCCAGCACATTCAATAACACCTTTAAGAAAAACAACCAGTTACACAAATACAATACTAGCGGTTATCACAATTACAGACCGACATTTAGAAAGACAAAACGCGGGCAATTCTCGATATCCTACATGGGTCCAAAAGTCTGGAGAACTCTCAGCATGAAAGCAAAAACTTGTAAGTCATTAAATAATTTCAAAAAAGTTATCAAAGATCAATTATTTTCAAACAAAAGCAGCACTTGATTTAAATATTTGATTCGTTAATGATATTTTAAGTATTTCATCAGCGTTATTACATTTGTAAGAGTAATTTTACTATAAAATAGATATCGCAAAGGGGCCTACACCTATAAGTATTTGACTTTCAGTAGGCTCCTCATCTTCGCAATTTATACTTATAATGTAAATAATTATTATATTTGATGAAATAAAGTTGATTGATTGATTGATTGATTGATTGATTGATTGATTGATTGATTGATTGAGTAAAGTAAACCTCCCAGCAGGCCTCAATGGCATCAGTAATTTTTACTTTTTTTTACCGAAAAAAGGAGTTATTGTTTTCACTCTCCACCGCTTGCTTACCGAAATACGGTAACAATACGGCAATTACAGGACAAAGTCATACCTCATTGAACCAACTTGACTATTAACTTAAGACTGGCTGATATACCCGTGCTGCCGCCACAGTGGTCACAGGTTTGACTTTATATGTGCGATCAAGTGATGTCCTTGATATACTGTATTTATTCTCGTACCCAGAGCTCCCCGGCTCGTCGCCTCGCAGGGGAGGCTCTGGTGACAGGTGAAACAGCGCACACGCGTACATAGAACTACAATGTAGCTCTCGCTTTAGGAAAACGTACATGTCAAAATAAAACTTGTATTCGTTTCCTAGTCGTCTGTTCAACTTATGCCTTCGAGTTCAACCCTGTTAGAAGTTGGTAGATGACAATTGAATGGGATACACTTGCTTTCCGCAGATCCATACAGAAGACAAACTTAATGTTTTAAATCTAAGTCCTTTAATATTGTGCCTGATTATCTCCTATTGATTGTGAGGCCAAATCACATTCTACTTAATCAGAAAACACCATGACTCTGCACATGCCCCGCACCAACTACCGGTACTTAAAAAATCATTCGGATATAGTACGTGAGCCTTTACTTTAGAATAATCTCCCCAAACAAAGGGATGTTCCAAACCACTGAATTTACAGTACTATCTACAAAGGAGATTTAATTCTCTAAATCAGACTCCTACAGACTCCTACTCGACAAACTTTATAAAACTACTTTATAACAAATATATTTTTAATTACATTTTCTAAAATGCAATAGCTAAAGTTTTTAACCGTGGTAAAATAAAGCTGTCTGTCTGGCAAGGGACTTGAAGGCCCTCGGGAAGGGTCGCTAGTCTATAGTGTCGCCGTAAGGGGTTCACTAACACAACAAACGCTAGCCTTCTCCTCCGATCGTACTGTTGTCCATCCAACTAATGATTTCGTCTGTCTTTTCCCTGCTTAGGACGAGTCCACTCACTTGACCCGCCATCTCGCGTCCATTTTGGATTACCAGACACTCTTCAAGTTGCTGATCCCTGAATACATCCATCGCCTTTCTGTATTTACTGTGCTGATGCTTGTGGCGCTTTTTAGCCCGGTTTGAGTTCGACTGCCGTTGATTTCGTATTTCATTATACGTCTCACTAGCCCGTTTACTCCTGCCAGTTTTAGGCAGGTTTAGATATTCTTCAAGTTTTGGCACTTCTGTCAGAAACAGAGAGGCCGGTGAAGTTGCGAGTGGTACTAAATTTTGTCTTCCCAAAATATCTCTTTGGTTTCCAGGGGAAACTTTCAGAACTGGTGTCGTAGAAACGATGCTTGGAAAATACAGCACAGATTCCTTGTCGTCGGGTGGCGCGTACTGGCTACTTTCCTCCACCAGATTTGGCTGCTTGGAAGCATTGCTTACCTTATTTATCATTTTTTCGTTATTGGAAATCCACTGAAGCGATGTCTTTTGGCGAAGACAGCAGTAGCTATTTAGCGTCGGCAACTTAGAGTCGATCTTCGTGTCTTTTCTAAAACGAAATCCTCGATAGCCTTTGTTGTGATCGTAATTCGTCATGGCGATATCTTTTTCTCATTTCCCTGTACATGAAACATTTTGCAAACAAAATATTTCCTTCAGACAGGCAATGTTTTCAAGCTCACATTTCCCTACTTCAACGTAATAACGCAAAAAAACTCCTGGTGTATGTTTGTGGTTTTTAAGACGTCGTTAATGAGTTTGGCGCAGTGTAATTTTACTTTCACGCCTGCCTGCCTATAAATAATAGACATGAGCAGAAGGTAAACAAATTGTGTTAATTAAACCTTATGGAACACACAAGATGTGAAGCATCAAGTGTCAAGCAAGTGGCTGTCAATGAATGGTGGTTTATGGGGTATCGGTAAAACGAGGATCCGGACGAGAAAATGAGGAATCACAAAATTTGGACTCGGACTGAGAAAATGAGGATTGGGAAAATGCGGACTCTAAAACAAAAAATCAAAATTCATTGAGAAAAAATACAAATTCAATATAGTTTGTGTACGAGGTGCTAATTTCTTCTTTCCAGAATCACCCAACTTGTTGCTGGTGGTTCTAGTTATCAAGAAACATAACTAATAGTTGAAACATGTAAGTGCTGCGAACCAAGCTGTGGATTATTCATGGCGAGCTTATGACCATATTTGGTCAATAAATAAGCTCCCGCCTGCTTACCAAGCAGGTTTTCTTTTCATAATGTTTAATATTTTGCTCAAATAAAGTAGAGCAACAGTGGTAAGTGATAATATGCTAACATTTAACATCTTGAAGTCCTGCAACAACATTATTTTCAAAATCTGTTCAATTGTTTATTCTGCGAATATTCCGCAGCTTGGTACTAAAGCAATGTATGTTTGTTACACGTTTCAACTCGCTTATATGTTTCTGATTTATCTTATTGGGTATCTAAAGCGATGAAACTTCACGAATTTCTTTCGCCTTCTTGTTTACCGGTTAGTCTTTGTTTTTCGCAGCACTTTTCTACTTTTGTTACACTGTTCATAGAGTTAGCTGAAAAGTCTGAATGCGCGGCCCAAATGACTAAACGTTGAACTCACGCTTACCTAAGGTGTGTTCTTTCAAACATAGAGACTACCCGGCAGGCCTATCAGTGCATATTAGATGTTAAATTCTGCATGCGCGCGAAGCGCGCCGAAATTTTTATTAAGTATTGAGTGAAATTAGAAACATATAAGCGAGTTGAAACATGTAACAAACATATTGCATGCTGTAAAAAATACAAACTTTTCGTTTCCTCCCTGTTATGTGCTTGTATTTTTTGGGTTACCCCCCTTTAGTGGCGTATTTTTTTGGGTGACCCCCCCTTTGAAGCCGTATTTTTTTGGGTGACCCCCTTTTGGGTGACCTCATTTCCACCAGCCCCCTCTCCCTGATAAAAAATGAACGGTCCCTAATGAAGTGATTACTGTGTTCCGTCCGAACAACGAATACTTAACAAGAAGACGGAAGAAATCTGTAGTTCTGATCCTTCTGCGTGTTTTTTTTTTTCGTTCTGATCCTCGTTTTTACCGATGCTTTAGCGTCTCAGGAATTATTCTCTTAGTATCGATGCACACGGCATGACTCCCTCAGGGGCTTTACTCCATGTAAGAACCTCACAACTGACGTCATCAAGTTGATTTCGTTTTTGGTGTGCTAATCGTTAACCATTTTCGCCGATAAATCTGCCATGCATTGTCTCGGCAATGTTTAGTTATGGGAAACCGATTTTCCCGAGGAAATGAGCAGCTAGGAGACTAGTGGCGCGAGCGCTACCTCGTCGAAGGGGAGGTAAGAAGGTCGAAACGTTTTCGGGCTTACCGGTTTGCAAAGATGTGTCGAAAAACCCTGACAAAAATCCTTTATATAGGTAGAAAAGACTGACGTGGCTGCTCGCACAGAAACTACTGATTACCCTGTTACCCGGGTTTTATGTCAACTCTGACTCATTAAACTTGGATTTGTTGTTTTTCATTTTTTTTTTTTTTTTCATTTGTTATTTTTACGTGTATCCTATTTGCTAGTTCATTCCCATTTTCCCCTCTTATTTCTACCAGATACTTCCGGACGTTCCCGCCAGGCTTTGGCTCCCTGTAGCAAACTGCCCTATTTGCTCTTATGCGAACGACCACACGTTCATCTTCTATCAACGATGCGGGTATCGTCGTAAATGGCTTGCACTATTTCGAGATACAAGATACGAAGATAAAGAGATACGAAGATACAGAGATACGTAACGAAGATACAGAGATACGAAGATACAGAGATACAAGGATATCAGGTTACCAAAAAACGTACGTGACTGTAACGTGACTGCGCGGTCAACCTGGATCATGTTACCAACGCACATGAGCCCGGCGGTGCGAGATCCGAACTAAGATTATAGATTAAGATTATAAGAATATATAGTGTCTTGGGGTGAGTATATTTGACTTGTACTTTTTGCTTTTCAGAATGCACCAAATCGTCAAGAACGTTTGACCTCTTACTGCTTAGGTTAGGTCTTATGCAGTCATGCGATGGATCGTAAGGTGGCCACTTTACTTACGACGTTTTCGATGGAGATTCCAAGGAGGGATTCTCCGTCACTCTCATTATCGAGAAATTGAAATCCATCTTCGATGGTCCTGTTTAACTACATTTTGCTCCCGAAGCACTGTCTTAGTTTTTATTAAATCTTAGGTCGGATATCGCACCGCCGGGCTCATGTCCCGGGGGGGACTCCCCATATTCTCAGACGGGGGTGCTCGTCCTATCCCTTAGGGTATAAAATTGACAGACGTGCTATCTCTTAGGTGTGTTTAAAATCAGCCCTATCCCTTAGGGGAGTCTCAGGCCAGTCCTTGCCCAGAAATATATTGGTACTGACACCAGAACCGATATTTACAAAGGAAACTTGGTTGAAAACCCTAAAATGTGCTTTTATTTTCTGTATTTCTGTATTTCTGTATTTCTGTATTTCTGTATTTCTGTATTTCTGTATTTCTGTATTTCTGTATTTCTGTATTTCTGTATTTCTGTATTTCTGTATTTCTGTATTTCTGTATTTCTGCATCTCTGTATCTCTGTATCTCTCTCTCTGTATCTTTGATCTTGTATCTCGAAATAGTGCAAGCCCGTCGTAAACAATTGAACAGCAGTAACACACCAACACACCAAAGAAGGTCGAACTTGATACCGCAGCACTCGATCGGCGCCTTCAAGCTTTATCCGCAGAGAGAGAGAAAACCGAGATAAACTAACGGTCAAGTTAGGATTCGAGTAAGGAATCGAGTTAGGATTCGAGTTAGGAATCGAGTTAGGATTCGAGTTAGGAATCGAGTTAGGATTCGAGTTAGGATTCGAGTTATAAAATGAACGTTTCCCAATGGAATGAACGATTGGTAATCGAATAAACGTTTCCTGAAACACTTGTTTAGACGCGGCTCGACTGACATTTAATATTTGACTTTGACAATATAACATAACACATTAATGGACTTATCTGTTGGGCACATCAAACCGAACCGGTTACTGAAAAATAATAGAAAGAAGCGTTAAACACTGAACATAAAGCTACATGGCGATTATACAGTGCAATTCTGGTGCGATACTTACAAACGATGTGTTGCAGGACGGTGAAGCCGGTTATCGATGTGCTTATAGGTTAGATGCGCTAGTTCGTATTTGTGCAGTATCGGTTGTGAATAACTTACGTAACAAAGTACTAGTGCGTGAAGTACAAGTGCAAAGACAATGCATACAAAGTACAAAATATTTAAAGAAGGCAATTAGCGTATAAATGTTAAATGAGAGCGTAATTGGCGTTAACAAGTTAGGAATCGAGTTAGGAATCGAGTTGGGATTCGAGTAAGGATTAAAGTTAGGATTCCAGTTACAGTCGAATGTATCTAAGACGCAATAACCTAATTTCATCATATTTTACCTTTATAAAGCGCTTAAAAAGCCATTCGAATCAAATAACCAAACCAAATGTGCCTAAAGGAGATCCTAAAGGAGTTTTTGGAATCCTAGCATGCTGTTGAAGCGAGAATCGCTGCCGTGTGTTGTCTCACGTGTAGCCCAAGCAACACATCCATACAATAACATCCAACATCCCTTACTTGAGCATGGAGAAAATAGGCATTGAAAAACAGGTGGGGTGGGGTAGGGTGGTACAACCCGGGATCTACCACCTCCCTTGATAAAATCGGGTCCCGGTCGAGTACAAATGTTTTGACCACTTCCCTTATCATCTATTAAAAAAACAGGCTAAAATAAATAGCAGAGCGACTACCCAAACTCAAATCCTAACACGAATCCCAACTCGAAAGATAGGTATCCTCGAGAAAACCCTATCAAAAACAAAAATCACGCCTAGCGCTGGATTTGAAGGTTTCTTATGTTGCGTTTAGCCCTGTTGCCATAGTAGTTACACAAGATAGCATACAAGAACTTGACAGGATATTCACACATATAACAACAACTGATTTATTTCATAAAGCTCAATCATTTATTTATAGACAAGTTTTAGGCGTATCAAGAATGGAAGTCACGTACGATTATTTAGAGTTACACTCTTTTTGTTCCGGCACAGGAAATTACATAGGAGATTACATACAGGTATCATAATTATTGTGATAGCACTTATCTATCTAATCTAAGTGGTGAACATGACTTAGATAGAGTAATCAGATAATGGAAGCGTAATATCAGGCACGTATTCTAACACCCCCACTTGCTCTGATGTTACGAACCTTGAAGAAAAATTAATTTCCCATTCTAAAAGTTTTGAACCTTTCCAGCTTAGCTTTTGTGGCTGGTTTTGTAAAAACATCTGCTACATTGTTCTCAGTTGGAAGATACTGAACTTTTACATTTCCACTTTGAATTTCTGATCTGATAAAGTGGTTTGATGTCAATGTGCTTCGATCTTTGATGATTAACTGGGTTCTTAGCTAAATTAATTGCTCCCTGATTGTCGACATGAATCGTTACTTCTTCAACCATAATACTCATGTCAGTACATAGCTGTTTCAAAAATGTAGCTTCTTGTGCAGCGTTAGTATAGGTAATCATACGACTTCGAGTGCAATTTGAAATTAATTTGCACGAGTGAGTTTTTCAAAAAGTATCAAAATTGCACGAGCCCGTTAGGGCGAGTGCAATTTGAGAGCTTTTTGAAAAACTCACAAGTGCAAATTACTTTCAAATTGCACGAGAAAAGTCGTATGATTACTTATTAATAATATACCTGCAAAAGTTTTCAGAGAAAGACAGGTTCCAAGCGGGCACATTATGCACCGAACGCATGCGATGCCAGACAAACGAGCAAAGTTTACAAAACTAAAACTAAAACTAGTCTTGCTTAAGTCCATAAGGAATTCCCATTTTGCTTTCCACAAGTTTCGGAAGATGAATTTCATGAAAATAAAACTGTTTTTCTCCCTCCTGCAATCGATCTCCATCTTGGCTGGCTCAACAGAATCGAGTGGCGTGACTCAGCTAACGCGCATTTGATTGGCTCGTACGCAAAATCCATTGTTGTATAAGCCAATAAGAAAGCGAGAAATTTGTAATTTGCACTGAAGGCCAGAATGATAACTCCCTACAATCCAAGCTATTTCTTAGATGGAGATGTTAAAAATTTGAGCGCTTTTTGTTCCAAAAAATTACGCCAGAAAACCCGGTAACCAATATTAAGACGGCATTACTTTTTCACTTTTTGTTTACCCACAAATAAAATAACTGAATCATATCTTTGCAAAGTCGATTGTACGATCGACTAATAAATAAAACAAAATAAAGAAATATGCGTTGCATAAAGAAATAATTGAAGAAAAAAAAATTAAATGACACTTGATAGAGTCGAACATGCACCGTATAGATTTGAAAGCCAGAATCAGAACTCCCTGCAAATCCAAGCTATTTCTTAAATCGAGATGTTAAAAATTTAAAGGCTTTTAGTTCCAAAAATTTCGCAAGAAAACCCGCTAACCAATAATATATAGATTTAGCCACTGGCTAAAAGCGGAGCTCCCTCAGTTTTGTATTTTTCCATGTGAATGGAAAAGGGTTCCCATTAAGGTACTAACTCCTTCCAATGGAATGATATTATAGCAAAGCACAAATGGCAATAAAGAGAAAAACGTTATTTGACATGAGTTTTACTGTGTCATCTTCCAATATCTCCGAATTTATTGAAAATGTTAGTGTTATTGTATAAAACACATTATGGAGGAATGAGTATGGATCTTTTCTGAAATCCTATGATTCTACAATACTTAATTAATTAGATTACAATCAAAAACGTATATAGTGGTTTCAATAAAGTTTGTCACCCGAAAGACTAAAGCATCAAGCTGTCGGCGCCAAGCCTTGTGAGTCATTTGTTGTCTCACGTGCTAATCAAAATTCAATTCGATTTACGCGCGTGTTGGGAACAGCGCGATTTTTAATTTATAGTGCACTTCAAATCTCAAATTGGAGGGCGCAAGAACTTTATTCTTAAACGTGAACGACAGTACTGCGTACAGCATTAAGCTGACCATTTTACTTTTCATGCTTTTCCTGTGTCAAGAAGGAAATCAAATACTGACGGGGCAGACTCGTACCCAGTCGTTAATTGTGTTTCTTTTCGATTTTTTCGCTTTTGCGTTACTGGCTGTTACCAATATTGCGTTACTTGACAGGCGCGCAAAGGATTATGGAAGGTCGCAGTAAAATTAACCCAGTCGCCATTTTCTGTGAGTTCGTCCTGACCGTGATGCACCGCGCACCTTGAAAAAACCTCGACCTGACCGTGATGCACCGCGCGCCGCTAGAAGAAAACAACATGGCGACTGGGTACGAGTCTGCTGACGGGGTATTTTGTGAGATGATTGCATGACGGACCCGAACTACTGAAACTCCGCTGGAATATTCTGTAGAACAAATATCTAAAGAAAGAAATATTTCGCAAATTCTATTCTGTTTTCCGTCCGTCCGTTTTTGCTAGTCATCCTACACCTTCGAAGGTAGTGAAAGTAAATTATTGGAACGCTCGCGTAAAAATTCAAAAGACGCGCTTATTAATAATTAGTAATACATCTCCAGAAAGCTTTCTAGGCGCCCAAAATAAAATTTCAATTGAGCATTCGATTGGAACGAAGTACAATTATTATAATTGTAAGTGCTTATTTCATTTCTTTGAGAAGCGAACTCTTTGAGCTAAATAAACACAGAATGCTAATTGTATCATCCAAACAATTTTGAGGGAAATTAGATTTTGGGTTGTGAGCATGAAATTTCAAATTTTGCTGAGCTTTGGCTGAAATTTTTATCAGACATTCGAAAAAAGCTGCCAATAGAAGACCACTTTGTCCCTAACATGCTCTGGATTGCATCTGGTTCCATTTTGGGAACAAAATAAAATTAAATTAAATTCTCACTCCATGTAGCAGGGGTCCTTTATGTAACGCATGCGCAGATGCACGGCCTGATTTGTCTTCAGCTGAGCAAATGCTGGTTTGTTGTCGTGTCGACCGAGTTAATTTCTCCACTTTTATGCGGGAATAAGTAATGTAAACCACAAACGGAGTTCAACAGAAACAATATTTCTACTTGGGGAATGAATTTTGAGCAGTTTGAGCTTGAGATTGCTACGCTATTCGCTTCGGCAAAGCAGCTCTATTCAAGGATTTCGATTTAATATGGCGGATGTCTGTGATCTGTGGTGGAATTCCCAAGTTAACTTTCTGCCAGCAGCTGAAAGGTGAAGTGTCAAATTATCCGCCAAGGTAAGCTTTTAATTACTGTTGGCTTATGTAGGTCTCTCTTTGAGAAATCGCACCAAGGGGTTTTGTGGAATCTTTCGTTGAGCTTCCTTGCTGTAATGCAAAAAGCCGATTTCTTATCGTCTTGCCAGAATGTGCTTTCAAAATCTAGTCGTTGTACCACAGAGTTGTCAGTGAAAAATGGAAGTACTATCATTTTGAAATTCGTTTATCTAACGGGGATGAAACAGAAAATGGGGGAAGTTATGTGTTTTTGGTTCGACAGTTACGCACATGAGTTTCAGTGGTTGTTGTTCTTGGACTCCCACTTTCCTCACGGGGAATATTAGATCTGGAAATAAGTCACACGCAGTTTCTAGGACCCAGTTTAAATGAAACCATTTGATTTCCTTGAGATCGGCAGCAAAATCGGGTCTTCACTCGAGTTCTAAAATCTGCTTGAAAATGTTGTCTCATGAATATTAATTAATTGGACATTTTTCGAAAGTTGCTCGTTGTACCACTGAAGTATCTCTCGAAAACAAAACTACATTCTATATGTCTTCATTGTGTGGTGCTAATTTTTTGGAAATAATGGGGGAAGTTAAGGATTTTTTGGTGTGTTCACCTACAGGACACCTATGCTTGGGCATGCTCCTTAGAAATATTTTCACTGAAACAGCTGTTGCAAGAACTGAAGTGCTCAGTTTGTTTGCCCAGAAAGCAAAATAAATTGAGATCTGAGCTGGTATAAAAAAGCACTGCTAGTTGTGTATACTTACTGAATTTAAAAATAAATTTGGTGAGAAATTGGATTTTTTGATAAACCATTTGACTTG
Organism: Scolanthus callimorphus; assembly: GCA_033964015.1. Lineage (NCBI taxonomy): Eukaryota > Metazoa > Cnidaria > Anthozoa > Actiniaria > Edwardsiidae > Scolanthus > Scolanthus callimorphus. Next base: position 680,620 of record CM066925.1, read on the forward strand.
TGAGTGGAAATTGTAGATCATGTTACAGTGAAACGAGATGTTCTCTTCCCTACAATTTTGCAATATTGCCTAGCAACATTGATGGACAACTTGCTTGAATCAAATTCCAAAAATCTTTTGTATCTGTCTTCACGATATTGTACCAGAACTTGAAATATTTTGTTTCCAAAATCGTTCAATTATGGTCTGCCCCTCCAGTGCTCAGACATGTGGCGAATTAAAGTTGCTCACAAGAAATTGCAATTTGATACCAAAGTTGTCCATCAGTGTTGTCCATCAGTGTTAAGAGCAAAGAGAACAACCTGTGTGACTGTAATAATACAAATTTCATTACACTTCTCCTAGTTACTATGCATTAAAAAGTTTTTTAGAAGCACCTGATAAAGATATAATTGAGGGTAGGACATTCAGAAGTAACTTGTTGTGCATTGTTTGTTGCAGGTTCCGAAGGTGTAGGTGTACATGTATATGCCCAATTCACAAAAGGAACATAATGCCATTCTTGTCTGGATGACACAAAACAACTGCATCCTGCAACCAAATAGCAATTTCTAGCACAAGTGCTGGTGGTTCAGGGATGCAACATGTTAGATGTTACAGTATTACGAGAGCATTTCATCGATTGATTTTCAGAAGTAGAACTATAGCGGGGCTACTTTTAAGAGTTTTCACTACAGATAGTTTACTGCTCAGAAGAACATCACAGTGCTGTATCAAAATCCTCTTTGATTCAATTTTTCTTGTGAAAATTATGTTGCCACCTCAAAACCCAATGTTGTCAACAGGGGTAATTTTGTCAACTGCCCAGGTTCCACTATTACAGAACTTGTCAGAATACTCTGTTAGTTATAAATAGCACAATAAAAAGTTCACCAATTTGGAGTCTCATCCTTTTCATGGACATAATCCACCATTTAATCCCAGGGAAGGGTGGTGAAAACTGAGCTTGTATTTCCATGGTGTGTACCCTTCAGTCTGGGTATTTACACATTGTTTGACAAAATCCCAGCTTGGTTAGATACAAAAACTGGGGTTGTAAATCATCAGTAGTCAAATCGATTGAATTCCAGGATAGGTTATGGTGAAACTTGTCCAGACATTTTCTAATAAGGTTATCACACAAACTAATCAACATGTTTGTTTGGTCACCATGACATTTTTTAGTGTGACCAGGTTTTTCAAGCAAAATTTGTGTATCTGCATGGTGCTAACTTTTATTTCTCAACCCAAAACTATGACATCTTTCCACTTGATGTAATTCCACTGGAAGGCCCCGAAATATCAGGGTAAACTGATAGGATAAAAAAGGAAATCGTTACGATTGCTAAACAAAAACAACGTCATTTTTCTTGCACTTGCAGTCTGAATTTCAGTCTGACCCAGTTTAAACAGTCGCAGATGAAGGTCCACATCCTAAAATCAAACAATTTTGATTTGCAATATACAGGCACCTGAATAAACGTTTTATTTTATCCTTCCCGCTTTCAGAATAAAAACAAAACAAACGAGAAATAGAAATAGAGCGCTATTTGATTACAAATTCGTGATACTCAACAGTGCATTTCCCTGAGTTGAGTCTGCAATGTAAACTTGGAGAGCAGCGGTTATTGCGCATGGCATAAACAAAAAAGTCCCCTGTTACTCCATGTTAGTCTCATTCAATTGTTGTAGGGTAAATATTTTTTAGTTCAATAAAAAATAAAAAAAATTAGAACTAATTCATACATGATAAACTTTTTTTTCTCAATCTGTTTGAAAGGTGATCGGATGTGACCATGCAGTTTAGCAATTAATGAATTCTGTGAGTATGATATGGATAATTATTCAGATCGATGGTGGTATTATTATTATCCATTAAGGTAAAAGGTCAATGTAGATAACATCCCCTAGATCTTAATAATTATCCATATCATACAAAGCTGAATTCATTGATTGTTTTGTTATTCATTCAAGCTTTTAATTGTTTTATTATTCATTCAAAATAGATTTCCCAGCTTTAATTATTTGAGGGAGCTGACAGGGCTTGAAACTAAATACTAATCAAAGTCGTAATTTTATGCCATGTACCATGAACATTATAGGTGTAATTCATCAAAAATCTAGGCGTAAATACACTAAGCGAACACTGTAGAAAATGAAAACACAGTTGTTATTTTATGCCTAAAGTTGAAAAAGTTAGGTGTAAAAGGAATCTTTTTAGGTGTATTTACACCTCTATGTGGCACAATTTTAAGCCTCGGAGCAGCCAGTTTGCCATCCCGCCTACAAAGGTGTGATGTCACACTTGCAACAACTTTCAACTTATCCAATCTTTGACGTCATTGATGGAATTAGTCGCTCGCCTTTTAAAACATCAAGAATTTGCCAGTGGTGATCAACCAATCAGAAGCAGGAAAATATGAATGAATGAATATCTATTCATTTATTTATACATACTAATAAACATACAATGTACATGTATCTTCAATGTAATTTTTTAAGTACATTCAAGTCAACTGTATATTTCCGTTCACAAAAAGTGACAATTAACAAAGAAATGTACAACCTTGAATGAGGCTAATATTGAGGGAGAATTGCAGATGATCCAGAGCATGTTAGGGACCCCTCACAACTTCTATTGGAAGGCAAGAAGATCATATTTTTCATAATTATTAAAAACATAAATGATAGGAGTGCCTGAAACAGGCAATACCGTGTTATAAAATCAATTTCAGGGGCCTGTCAAAACTTCAAGTAAATGACAATTCGAAGAAAAACATCCTCTATGTTGAATCCCCTTAGTTGATATTTTAAATGAGCAAAATTTAAACTTCCACTTCTAAGTTCATGCCTGACACTGCCGACCAGAGAAACAATAAACTAAAAAATGTCATTGCATAATTTGATAGAGAGCAATAATTGTCCCTAGGTGTCTCCACTTGCCTGTCATATGTGAAATACTCTGTGAAGCATACCCTGCAGGAATACATCTTGGGAATTTCTACAAAATTAAATTCAACACAAAAGTTAATTTATAATCGACCCCGTAAAATTTAGCGTCTCTCTCGTCTACTACTACAAGTGAAAAACTCGTTGTAGCCGAACCAAATTGAGAAGTCGGAATATATAGAAAGTGTCTCAATTTTAAGAATTGTTAGCTAACTTACATTAGAGAATTCAAGAATCATTGTACCATTTTCTAAATCTGAATTTTGGAGCCGCTTGGAGAAAGCTCGCGAGCTCAAGATGGCTGCTAATGCTATGCGTGACACTATTACATGACTTTCTCCCGAGTCTCCACGCCAAAGGATAAACAAAGTCACTGAGAGTAACGGCAGTCAGCTCTACTAAATCACTAGAAAATACGGTATTCTGCCCAGATTGCAGTCCTGAAAAAAAGCTTAACACAAAAGCTGAGCGTGCAAAAATAACAAATCTCCCGAGAGAAATCTCTCTTTCGCGCGGCTACGATCGTCACGTGCAACTTTCATCTTTTTCAAACTAGCGTAGTAGCGAGCCGCGAAAGCTCGAAAAAACTCGAATGAAAGTTTGCGATTGATAAAAAATGATTACTACTAAATGTCGCTTTTATACTCTAGCTACAAAGTTCAAGTACCAACCTTGAGAGTTAGTTTCTTATCGCTGTTTGTGCTTTCTCTTGCGCGCTAGCTCTTCGTTTGTCTTCTTTTTCGACATGTCTTCCCTGGCAATTCTCCTCTACGGCGCTTTGTTTCTTTCCCACGACAAACTTTATTTCTTCATGTTCATGACATCAGTCTCAGCTTCTTTCTGCTCCATGATAACTCATTTTCTCAATTTTGATTTGTCAGCTTGATTTAACGTTTCATTTTTTTATGAAGAGGAAAAACCGTCTTCTCATGACGAAAACTGACACGAAGTCACGAAGTTCACACGAAGTAAAGTCTCAAAGAAAAAATCCCTTTTCAAATAAAATCGCCAATCGCCAATTTGAACGCGCGAGCGTGCTCATTTTCCCGCCTAAACCGAGACAGGCAACCCGCGCCTCTGCGACGACGGACACACGGACAAACCGGAAGTCCATCAGAAAACAGGTCGATGCATATACACTTTTGTGTTGTTTCCTTTTCTCCTGCATGTAGCTATGGGGGTCCGCTACGCGGGCGCCTTCGGCGCCCGCGGGAGCTCCGCTATTAAGACTAGACGAAATATCAGAAAATTGCAATATTTAAGGCGCATGAGGCATTTTTAGTAAAAGCTGGCAACCAGAGTTTTATTATGTAATTTTTCACGCTGAATCCGAATTTTCTTGTTGCCATCCCTGATTTTGCATTTTAATGGTGAAAGTGACGTCATCATGATTGACAGCTGTTCGCGAACCCCTTTAAATTGTTTTGTCGCTATATTTCAAATTCGAACGAATATTTAACTTGAACAGGATAGTTTAGAATGTTCTATACGAAAAATTGTCGCATTATTCGGATATGGCGCTGCTGTGATATTCAAAATGGCGGATCCAAGATGACCGCCATATCGTCAAATTTGATTTTTAGAAACTATCAGTCTGGTAGTCAAAAAAGACATGGAAATAAATACCTGACAATGAAAGGTATCACATTATGAAATGCAGTGCTGCTGGTCGAATGAAGCCATATTAAATATATAAAAGGCAAATCAATTTAAAAAAGATGAATCAGATTCACCGCCGCTTGATTTTACGATCTAAACGATATCACCATTTTTCGATGATCATCCTTAGTCCCGCCAACAAAACTGTGCCTTTGAAGTCCTTATATCAAAAGTTCGTTCACAACGATCATGCAATCTGCTGCCCCCGTGGCATAATCGAAAAATAGCGGAAACCTCGGGACCAGCAAAAAACCTCAAAAGGAAACCTCAGATACGAAAGGGGTTGGAATAGGAAAAGGCTTTCAAGCATAGAGAGGAAAGCTACTACGAGGACAAATGCCTAAAAACGAAGATTGGACAACAAGAAACACGACATTTGAAATAGAAAACGAGTTACCTGCTGTAGTGTCGAGTTGCACGCTATGTTTTTTTAATGGAAGTTATCTATGTGTAAATGCCAAAAAACGAAGATTTCACAACAAGGAACACCACCATTTGATTTAGAAAACGAGTTACCCGCAGTACTGTCGAGTTGTTCGCTATACGTTTTAATGGCGGTTATCTATGTACAAATGCCAAAAACGAAGATTGGACAACAAGAAACGCGACATTTGAAGTAGAAAACGAGTTCCCCGCTGTAGCGTCGAGTTGCCCGCTATATGTTTTAATGGAAGTTTTCTATGTGTAAATGACAAAAAAAGAGACATCACAATAAGGAACGCGACATTTGAAATGGAAACCGAGTTGCCCGCTGTAGTGTCCAGTTGCACGCTATGTGTTTTAATAGAAGTTATCTGACTGGAAGCAGCGAGGTGGTACTCACTACCGTCACATGCGAGTTTTCAGACGTATTTTTCTTTACTTATAACGTTTTGCATTTGGCTACTTTGCACTATGGTTTATAGAGAAACACGTCGAATTATCTATTTTTCAACTGATTTTGATCAATATTTCTGATAATATGAGCAATTTTATCTCCTTACCGGGTGGGGTCTGGTAACTAGTCAAACGCAAGGTTCCTTTCTTTTGCAAAAAAAACCACTTGCACTCTCCCAATATCAAAAATTCGAACGGTACATAACAGTTGGAAAAATCACCAGTCACAACGTTTATAATAAAAACCTTTCTTTTAGAAATGCCATTTGCAAGTGTTTCTGATAACACCTGACCCTGTAGGTTCAAATCTAGTGAGCCTTTGGCAGTTAAGTTGGCTGCGTAGTCAATCGCAATCGTGTGAGCCAATCGGATCCTTGTTCAGTGCACTCCTTTGGCTTGTTTTTCGAGGCATGTCGCAACAGACATGTCGCACTAGGCGAAACTAGGAAAGGATCTGATTGGCTCACGAGTTTAAATTGACTACGCTTGATTTTCTTGACAAAAAATGGTCTTCGAAATGCTCTTGGCCTATTTCTTCAAACTTATAGTCTGACCTCATTGGCGTTGGTATTGCGAAAAGTTATCTTGCATGTCTGGGTGGATTCTTCAACTCAAAAAATGGAGGGCCGCCATTTCGTTGCCATGGAAGCGTCAATTTAAACAAAACATGTAAACACATATAACGATCAATTGCATGTTTTTTGTAAAGTGGCTTGCCTTTCTGTGTATGTATAGCACGTGAGATACAGGCCATACCAGACCGAAGAGTCAACTAAAAACTGCTATAAGCCACCTTAAAGTGCAAATTTTCTTAGTTTTTTTATTAATAACACGCAATGGCAGTGGTTCAAAATACCTATTTTTTGCAAAATACAGACAACGCTTCAAATCTACTAAGATACCTATTGTCTTGAATAAATTCCCGTTGATTTGCGATAAATGTGAAACTAATCGCGCGCTAAAATTATCTGAAAATCAGAAAAAATGAAGAACTTTTTCTAAACTGTAATGAATTTCTTCCGAATTGCATAAATGACAAAAATAACATAGTGAGTTTTAAATCTCGTGTGTTATAGCCGAAATCTACCTCTTCGGTGCGAATGGAATCTCAGATGTATAGGTTTAAATAGTTTGAGCAAAAAACCTTGATTTTTTTTAATGTAAACGAAGAAATTAGAAACAAACTTCGGTAGCAATCACATTTGCTGTCGTTTGTTTAGATATGTAAATTTTATGAAGTGGGGGACAAAACTTTCAGTAAACTTCACGCCATTGCTAAACTCTCTCAAAAAGGCTATAAGTCCGGGCAATAGACCAAATGACTGCAATTTTACTAGACCACACATCTGTAGTTTCTTAGTGCAATAAGGCTTATGGTTATCTATATATTAGAGGAAATGCAAACCCCGGTCGTATTATTATGCTTTATTTTGGTGGGGGACAATGCTTTCAGTAAACTTCGAAATTTTATATTTCCAAGAACTTATTTCCGATCTCAGTCAGAATGCCACATTTCGACATAAAAATCTATAGACCACAGTTGGCTCAGTTTGTTTCATTGCGGCGTTGCTTATTTTGACAATAAATCTAAAAAACTGAAATACGCTAAAATTATCAAATGTTTGGGACACGAAAATGGCAAAGACGTTTTCACTAATAATATCGAAGAAGATGCATATATTGAAGAAAATACCATATAAGTTATTTCATTTAGGATTGGAACTTCGATTTATGGCAAATTTTGCGTTGTATGTTTTATCCATGAAGAAATAAGTAATAATATTTTTACACCAGGCGCTGAACGTGTGACGCTGGGACATGCAAATTTGCATAAAAACAGAGATATTTATAATGATTTTTCGATCCTAAAAACTCTTTTCACAAAAATTTTTTCCAGGGAAAGATGAGTATTAGGTGCATAGACTTGTGCTTAGAGAATGAGCTTACTCAAACCGATGCTTTAAAAATTGATTTTAACGGCAAAAATTGACGAGTGAGTACCACCTCGCTGCTTCCAGTCATCAACGTACAAATGCAAGGAACGCTACAAGGAACGCTACATTTGAAATACAAAACGAGTTACCCGCTGTGGTGTCCATTTGCACGCTATATGTTTTAATACAAATGTACAAATGCCAAAAAACACATAGATAACTTCTATTAAAACAATATAGCGGGCAACTCGACACTACAGCGGGGAACTCGTTTTCTATTTCAAATGTCGCGTTCCTTGATGTCCAATCTTCGTTTTTTGGCATTTGTACATAGAAAAGGACTATCAAAACATATAGCGTGCAACTGGACACTACAGCGGGTAACTCGTTTTCTATTTCAAATGTCGCGTTCCATGTTGTGAAATCTTAGTTTTTTGGCATGCATTTGTAAATAGATAACCGCCATTAAAACATATAGCGAGCAACTCGACAGTACTGCGGGGAACTCGTTTTCTATATCAAATGGTGGTGTTCCTTGTTGTGAAATCTTCGTTTTTAGGCATTTTGTACATAGATAACTTCTATTAAAACATATAGCGGGCAAGCGGGTAACTCTTTTTCTATTTCAAAAGTCGTGTTCCTTATTGTTAAGGTTACTGAGAACCTTCGCGCACGTCATCGGAAAAAAAATCATACTCGTCCTTAGTTTAACCAAAACATGTCAACCTATATATCGTTGGAAAGCTTATAGAATGGACTAGCAGGCTATGGCAAAAAGAAGTAACTTTTTATTAAACAGAATTTTTTTAAAGCTTTTAAAAAAATTGAGTGTGACATTTTCAAGAGCTATCGCCGTCGAACTGCTTGACCTTGACTCCCAAGAAACACAACTTTTAAATCCTTAAAGGTGTTTCTCAAAAACGGTGTCTGCGTTTTTAAAATTTTGTTTACTTCAAAAGTTATGATTTTCAAAATTTTTAGACCGTGAAAATTCTATAAAATTTGAATTTGGAAATTTAAAAGTTCCATAACTTTTGAACAACGCAAAATTTTAAAAAACGCAGACACGGTTTTTGAGAAACACCTTTAAGGATTAAAACAATGCTTTACTTTGGAGTCAAATTCAAGCAGTTCGGCAGCGATAGCTCTTGAAAGTTTCACACCCACATTTTAATAAAACCTTCAAAAAAATTCTGTTTATCAAAAAGTTATTTCTTTTTGTCATAGTTCGCTAGTCCATTTTATAAGCTTTCCAACGATATATAGGTTGACATGTTTTGATTAAACTAAGGAGTTGTATGATTTTTTTTCCGAGGAGGTGCGCGAAGGTTCTCTGTAACCTTAAATCTTCGTTTTTTGGCATCTGTAAATAGATAACTTCTATTAAAACATATAGCGGGCAACTCGACACTACAGCGGGTAAGTCGTTTTCTATTTCAAATATCGTGTTTCTTGTTGTCCATTCTTCGTTTCTAGGCATTTGTACATAGATAAGGTCTATTAAAACATATAGCTTGCAACTGGACACTACAGCGGGTAACTTGTTTTCTATTTCAAATGTCGCGTTCCTTGTTGTGAAATCTTCGTTTTTTGGCATTTGTACATAGATAACTTCTATTAAAACATATAGCGGGCAACTCGACAGTATTGCGGGTAACTCGTTTTTTATATGAAATGGTGGTCTATTTCAAATGTCGTGTTCCTTATAGTTAAATCTTCGTTTTTTTGGCATTTGTACATAGATAAGGTCTATTAAAACATATAGCGTGCAACTGGACACTACTGCGGGTAACTCGTTTTCTATATGAAATGGTGGTGTTCCTTGTTGTGAAATCTTCGTTTTTGGCATTTACACATATATAACTTCCAATAAAACATACAGCGGGCAACTCGACACTACAGCGGGGAACTCGTTTTCTACTTCAAATGTCGCGTTTCTTGTTGTCCAATCTTTCTTTTTTGGCATTTGTACATAGATAATGTCTATTAAAACATATAGCGTGCAAATGGGCAATACAGCGGGTAACTCGCTTTCTATTACAAATGTAGCGTTCCTTGTTGTACAATCTTCGGTTTTTTGGCATTTGTACGGAGATAACTTCTATTAAAACATATAGCTTGCAACTGGACACTACGGCAGCTACCTCGTTTTCTATTTCAAATGTCGCGTTCCGTGTTCTGAAATCTTCGTTTTTTGTCATTTACACATAGAAAACTTCCACTAAAACATATAGCGGGCAACTCGACACTACAGCCGGTAACTCGTTTTCTATTTCAAATGTCGCGTTCCTTGTTGTGAAATCTTCGTTCTTTGGCATTTACACATAGATATCTTCCATTAAAACATATAGCGTGCAACTCGACACTACAGCGGGGAACTCGTTTTCTACTTTAAATGTCGCGTTCCTTGTTGTCCAATCTTCGTTTTTTGGCATTTGTACATAGATAAGGACTATCAAAACATATAGCGTGCAACTGGACACTACAGCGGAGAACTCGTTTTCTATATCAAATGGTGGTGTTCGTTGTCGTGAAATCTTCGTTTTTGGCATTTACACATATATATCTTCCATTAAAACATATAGCGGGCAACTCGACACTACAGCGAGGAACTCGTTTTCTACTTCAAATGTCGTGTTTCTTGTTGTCCAATCTTCCTTTTTTGGCATTTGTACATAGATAACGTCTATTAAAACATATAGCGTGCAAATGGACACTACAGCGGCTAACTCGCTTTCTATTACAAATGTAGCGTTCCTTGTTGTACAATCTTCGTTTTTTAGGTATTTGTACAGAGATAACTTCTATTAAAACATATATCTTGCAACTAGACACTACGGCAGGTAACTCGTTTTCTATATAAAATTGTGGTGTTCATTGTTGTGAAATCTTCGTTTTTTGGCATTTTGTACATAGATAACTTCTATTAAAACATAAAGCGGGCAAGCGGGTAACTCTTTTTCTATTTCAAAAGTCGTGTTCCTTATTGCAACTCGACAGTACTGCGGGTAACTGGTTTTCAATATCAAATGGTGGTGTTCCTTCTTGTGAAATCTTCGTTTTTTTGGCATTTACACATAGATAACTTCCATTAAAACATATAGCGGACAACTCGACACTACAGCGGGGAACTCGTTTTCTATTTCAAATGTCGCGTTCCTTGATGTCCAATCTTCGTTTTTAGGCATTTGTACATAGATAAGGTCTATTAAAACATTTAGCTTGCAACTGGACACTACAGCGGGTAACTTGTTTTCTATTTCAAATGTCGCGTTCCTTGTTGTGAAATCTTCGTTTTTTTGGCATTTGTACATAGATAACTTCTATTAAAACATATAGCTGGCAACTCGACAGTATTGCGGGTAACTCGTTTTTTTATATGAAATGGTGGTCTTCCTTGTTGTGAAATCTCCATTTTTGGCATTTATACGTAGATAACTTCTATTAAAACATATCGCGGGCAATCGGGTAACTCGTATTCTATTTCAAATGTCGCGTTCCTTGTTGTCCAATCTTCGTTTTTTGGCATTTGTACATAGATAAGGTCTATTAAAACATATAGCGTGCAACTGGACACTACTGCAGGTAACTCGTTTTCTATATCAAATGGTGGTGTTCCTTGTTGTGAAATCTTCGTTTTTTGGCATTTACACATATACAACTTCCATTAAAACATATAGCGGGCAACTCGACACTACAGCGGGGAACTCGTTTTCTACTTCAAATGTCGCGTTTCTTGTTGTCCAATCTTTCTTTTTTGGCATTTGTACATAGATAAGGTCTATTAAAACATATAGCGTGCAACTGAACACTACTGCGGGTAACTCGTTTTCTATATCAAATGGTGGTGTTCCTTGTTGTGAAATCTTCGTTTTTTGGGATTTACACATATATAACTTCCAATAAAACATACAGCGGGCAACTCGACACTACAGCGGGGAACTCGTTTTCTACTTCAAATGTCGCGTTTCTTGTTGTCCAATCTTTCTTTTTTGGCATTTGTACATAGATAATGTCTATTAAAACATATAGCGTGCAAATGGGCAATACAGCGGGTAACTCGCTTTCTATTACAAATGTAGCGTTCCTTGTTTCGTTCGGTTTTTTGGCATTTGTACGGAGATAACTTCTATTAAAACATATAGCTTGCAACTGGACACTACGGCAGCTACCTCGTTTTCTATTTCAAATGTCGCGTTCCGTGTTCTGAAATCTTCGTTTTTTGTCATTTACACATAGAAAACTTCCACTAAAACATATAGCGGGCAACTCGACACTACAGCCGGTAACTCGTTTTCTATTTCAAATGTCGCGTTCCTTGTTGTGAAATCTTCGTTCTTTGGCATTTACACATAGATATCTTCCATTAAAACATAATGCGGGCAACTCGACACTACAGCGGGGAACTCGTTTTCTATTTCAAATGTCGCGTTGCTTGATGTCCAATCTTCGCTTTTTGGCATTTGTACATAGATAAGGAGTATCAAAACATATAACGTGCAATTGGAGACCACAGCGGGTAACTCGTTTTCTATTTAAAATGTCGCCGTCCATATTGTGAAATCTTAGTTTTTTGGCATGCATTTGTACATAGATAACCGCCATTAAAACATATAGCTGCTCGCTATACGTTTTTTGGCATTTGTACCTAGATAACTTCTATTAAAACATATAGCGGGCAAGCGGGTAACTCTTTTTCTGTTTCAAAAGTCGTGTTCCTTATTGTTAAATCTTAATAAGGAACACTTCTTTTGAAATAGTTATCTATGTACAAATGCCAAAAAAACGAAGATTTCACAACAAGGAACACCACCATTCGATATAGAAAACGAGTTCCCTGCCGTACTGTAGAGTTGCTCGCTATATGTTTTAATGGCGGTTATCTATGTACGAAGATTTAACAATAAGGAACACGACTTTTGAAATAGAAAAAGAGTTACCCGCTTGCCCGCTATATGTTTTAATAGAAGTTATCTATGTACAAATGCCAAAAAACGAAGGCTTCACAATAAGGAACGCGACATTTGAAATAGAAAACTCGACAGGTCTGCGGGGAACTCGTTTTCTATTTCAAATGTCGCGTTCCTTATTGTGAAACCTTCGTTTTTTGGCATTTGTACATAGATGAAACATATACAGAGCAACTCTACAGTACTGCAGGGAACTCGTTTTCTATATCGAATGGTGGTGTTCCTTGTTGTGAAATCTTCGTTTTTTGGCATTTGTACATAGATAATTATTTCAAAAGTAGTGTTCCTTATTAAGATTTAACAATAAGGAACACGACTTTTGAAACAGAAAAAGAGTTGCCCGCTGCCCGCTATATCTTTTAATAGAAGTTATCTATGTACAAATGCCAAAAAACGAAGATTGCACAACAAGGAACGCGACATTTGAAATAGAAAACGAGTTACCCGATTGCCCGCGATATGTTTTAATAGAAGTTATCTATGTACAAATGCCAAAAATGGAGACTTCACAACAAGGAAGAGCACCATTTCATATAGAAAACGAGTTACCCGCAATACTGTCGAACACGACTTTTGAAATAGAAAAATATGTTTTAATATGCATTTGGCATTTGTACGTATTAAAACATAAAGCATGCAACTCGACACTACAGCAGGTAACTCGTTTTCTATGTGTTCCTTTTTGTCCAATCTTCGTTTTTTGGCATTTGTACATAGATATGGTCTATTAAAACATATAGCTTGCAACTGGACACTACAGCAGGTAACTCGTTTTCTATTTCAAATGTCGCGTTCCTTGTTGTCCAATCTTCGTTTTTAGGCATTTGTACATAGATAACTTCTATTAAAACATATAGCGGGCAACTCGACAGTATTGCGGGTAACTCGTTTTCTATATGAAATGGTGGTCTTCCTTGTTGTGAAATCTCCATTTTTGGCATTTGTACATAGATAACTTCTATTAAAACATATAGCGTGCAACTGGACACTATTGCGGGTAACTCGTTTTCTATATCAAATGGTGGTGTTCCTTGTTGTGAAATCTTCGTTTTTTGACATTTACACCTAAAGAACTTCCATTAAAACATATAGCGGGCAACTCGAGACTACAGCGGGGAACTAGTTTTCTACTTCAAATGTCGCGTTCCTTAATGTGAAACCTTCGTTTTTTGGCATTTGTACATAGATAACTCGACAGTACTGCGGTGAACTCATTTTCTATATCAAATGGTGGTGTTCCTTGTTGTGAAATCTTCGTTTTTTGGCGCTTGTACATAGATTCCTATTTCAAAAGTAGTGTTTCTTATTGTTAATTCTTCGTTTTTTCGGCATCTTTAAATAGATAACTTCCATTAAAACATTTAGCGGGCAACTCGACACTATAGCGGGGAACTCGTTTTCTACTTCAAATGTCGCGTTTCTTGTTGTCCAATCTTCGTTTTTTTGGCATTTGTACATAGATAAGGTCTATTAAAACATATAGCCTGCAAATGGACACTACAGCGGGTAACTCGTTTTCTATTTTAAATGTCGTGTTCATTGTTGTCCAATCTTCGTTTTTAGGCCTTTGTACATAGATGACCGCCATTAAAACATATAGCGAGCAACTCGACAGTACTGCGGGGAACTCGTTTTCTATTTCAAATGTCGCGTTCCTTATTGTTAAATCCTCGTTTTTTGGCATTTGTACATAGATAACCGCCATTAAAACGTATAGCGAGAACTCGACAGTACTGCGGGTAACTCGTTTTTATATCAAATGGTGGTGTTCCTTGTTGTGAAAGCTTCGTTTTTTGGCATTTTGTACATAGATAACTTCTATTAAAACATAAAGCGGGCAAGCGGGTAACTCTTTTTCTATTTCAAAAGTCGTGTTCCTTATTGCAACTCGACAGTACTGCGGGTAACTCGTTTTCAATATCAAATGGTGGTGTTCCTTCTTGTGAAATCTTCGTTTTTTTGGCATTTACACATAGATAACTTCCAATAAAACATATAGCGGACAACTCGACAGTACTGCGGGTAACTCGTTTTCTATATGAAATGGTGGTCTTCCTTGTTGTGAAATCTCCATTTTTGGCATTTGTACATAGATAACTTCTATTAAAACATATCGCGGCAATTGGGTAACTCGTTTTCTATTTCAAATGTCGTGTTCCTTATAGTTAAATCTTCGTTTTTTGGCATTTGTACATAGATATGGTCTATTAAAACATATAGCTTGCAACTGGACACTACAGCAGGTAACTCGTATTCTATATCAAATGGTGGTGTTCCTTGTTGTGAAATCTTCGGTTTTTGGCATTTGTACATAGATAACCGCCATACTGTCGAGTTGCCCGGTATATGTTTTAATAGAAGTTATCTATGTACAAATGCCTAAAAACGAAGATTGGACAACAAGGAACGCTACATTTGAAATAGAAAACGAGTTACCCGCCGTAGTGTCAATTTGCACGCTATATGTGCAAATTGACATGAAGCGTGCAACTCGACACTACAGCGGCGAACTCGTTTTCTACTTTAAATGTCGCGTTTCTTGTTGTCCAATCTTCGTTTTTTGGCATTTGTACATAGATAAGAACTATCAAAACATATAGTGTGCAACTGAACAGTGTGCAACTGAACACTACAGCGGGTAACTCGTTTTCTATTTCAAATGTCGCGTTCCATATTGTGAAATCTTAGCTTTTTGGCATTTGTACATAGATAACCGCCATTAAAACATATAGCGAGCAACTCGACAGTACTGCGATATGGACAGTACTAGATATGGTCTATTAAAATATATAGCGTGCAACTGGACTAGTGTCCAGTTGCACGCTATATGTTTTAATAGACCATATCTAGTACTGTCCATATCGCAGTACTGTCGAGTTGCTCGCGGGTAACTCGTTTTCTATATCAAATGGTGTTGTTCCTTGTTGTGAACTCTTCGTTTTTTGACATTTACACATATATATAACTTCCATTAAAACATATAGCGGGCAACTCGACACCTACAGCGGGGAACTCGTTTTCTATACCAAATGGTGGTGTTCCTTGTTGTGAAAACTTCGTTTTTTGGCGCTTGTACATAGATTCCTATTTCAAAAGTAGTGTTTCTTATTGTTAATTCTTCGTTTTTTGGCATCTGTAAATAGATAACTTCCATTAAAACATTTAGCGGGCAACTCGACACTATAGCGGGGAACTCGTTTTCTACTTCAAATGTCGCGTTTCTAGTTGTCCAATCTTCGTTTTTTGGCATTTGTACATAGATAAGTTCTATTAAAACATATAGCCTGCAAATGGACACTACAGCGGGTAACTCGTTTTCTATTTCAAATGTAGCGTTTCTTGTTGTCCAATCTTCGTTTTTAAGCATTTGTACATAGATAACTTCTCTTAAAACATAATGCGGCCACTCGACACTACAGCGGGGAACTCGTTTTCTATTTCAAATGTCGCGTTGCTTGACGTCCAATCTTCGTTTTTTGGCATTTGTACATAGATAAGGAGTATCAAACATATAACGTGCAACTGGACACCACAGCGGGTAACTCGTTTTCTATTTAAAATGTCGCCGTCCATATTGTGAAATCTTAGTTTTTTGGCATGCATTTGTACATAGATAACCGCCATTAAAACATATAGCTGCTCGCTATACGTTTTTTGGCATTTGTACATAGATAACTTCTATTAAAACATATAGCGGGCAAGCGGGTAACTCTTTTTCTGTTTCAAAAGTCGTGTTCCTTATTGTTAAATCTTAATAAGGAACACTACTTTTGAAATAGTTATCTATGTACAAATGCCAAAAACGAAGATTTCACAACAAGGAACACCACCATTCGATATAGAAAACGAGTTCCCTGCCGTACTGTAGAGTTGCTCGCTATATGTTTTAATGGCGGTTATCTATGTACAAATGCCAAAGAACGAAGATTTAACAATAAGGAACACGACTTTTGAAATAGAAAAAGAGTTACCCGCTTGCCCGCTATATGTTTTAATAGAAGTTATCTATGTACAAATGCCAAAAAACGAAGGCTTCACAATAAGGAACGCGACATTTGAAATAGAAAACTCGACAGTACTGCGGGGAACTCGTTTTCTATTTCAAATGTCGCGTTCCTTATTGTGAAACCTTCGTTTTTTGGCATTTGTACATAGATGAAACATATACAGAGCAACTCTACAGTACTGCAATGAACTCGTTTTCTATATCGAATGGTGGTGTTCCTTGTTGTGAAATCTTCGTTTTTTGGCATTTGTACATAGATAACTATTTCAAAAGTAGTGTTCCTTATTAAGATTTAACAATAAGGAACACGACTTTTGAAACAGAAAAAGAGTTGCCCGCTGCCCGCTATATCTTTTAATAGAAGTTATCTATGTACAAATGCCAAAAAACGAAGATTGCACAACAAGGAACGCGACATTTGAAATAGAAAACGAGTTACCGATTGCCCGCGATATGTTTTAATAGAAGTTATCTATGTACAAATGCCAAAAATGGAGACTTCACAACAAGGAAGACCACCATTTCATATAGAAAACGAGTTACCCGCATACTCTCGAACGCGACTTTTGAAATAGAAAAATATGTTTTAATAGGCATTTGGCATTTGTACGTATTAAAACATAAAGCATGCAACTCGACACTACAGCAGGTAACTCGTTTTCTATGTGTTCCTTTTTGTCCAATCTTCGTTTTTCGGCATTTGTACATAGATATGGTCTATTAAACATATAGCTTGCAACTGGACACTACAGCAGGTAACTCGTTTTCTTTTTCAAATGTCGTGTTTCTTGTTGTCCAATCTTCGTTTTTAGGCATTTGTACATAGATATGGTCTATTAGAACATATAGCTTGCAACTGGAGACTACAGTAGGTAACTCGTTTTCTATTTCAAAGGTCGCGTTCCTTGTTCTGAAATCTTCGTTTTTTTTTTCATTTAAACATAGAAAACGTCGATTAAAACATATAGCGGGCAACTCGACACTACAGCGGGGAACTCGTTTTCTATTTCAAATGTCGCGTTCCTTAATGTGAAACCTTCGTTTTTTGGCATTTGTACATAGATAACCGCCATTAAAACAAATAGCGAGCAACTCGACAGTACTGCGGGGAACTCGTTTTCTATATCAAATGGTGGTGTTCCTTGTTGTGAAAACAACGTTTTTTGCCGCTTGTACATAGATTCCTATTTCAAAAGTAGTGTTTCTTATTGTTAATTCTTCGTTTTTTGGCATCTGTAAATAGATAACTTCTATTAAAACATATAGTGGGCGACTCGACACTACAGCGGGGAACTCGTTTTTTATTTCAAATGTCGCGTTCCTTATTGTGAAATCTTCGTTTTTTTGGCATTTGTACATAGATAAGGTCTATTAAAACATATAGCTTGCAACTGGACACTACAGCAGGTAACTCGTATTCTATATCAAATGGTGGTGTTCCTTGTTGTGAAATCTTCGGTTTTTGGCATTTGTACATAGATAACCGCCATTAAAACATATAGCGAGCAACTCGACAGTACTGCGATATGGACAGTACTAGAAACATATAGCGTGCAACTGGACACTATTGCGGGTAACTCGTTTTCTATATCAAATGGTGTTGTTCCTTGTTGTGAACTCTTCGTTTTTTGACATTTACACATATATATAACTTCCATTAAAACATATAGCGGGCAACTCGACACCTACAGCGGGGAACTCGTTTTCTATACCAAATGGTGGTGTTCCTTGTTGTGAAAACTTCGTTTTTTGGCGCTTGTACATAGATTCCTATTTCAAAAGTAGTGTCTCTTATTGTTAATTCTTCGTTTTTTGGCATCTGTAAATAGATAACTTCCATTAAAACATTTAGCGGGCAACTCGACACTATAGCGGGGAACTCGTTTTCTACTTCAAATGTCGCGTTTCTAGTTGTCCAATCTTCGTTTTTTGGCATTTGTACATAGATAAGTTCTATTAAAACATATAGCCTGCAAATGGACACTACAGCGGGTAACTCGTTTTCTATTTCAAATGTAGCGTTTCTTGTTGTCCAATCTTCGTTTTTAAGCATTTGTACATAGATAACTTCTCTTAAAACATAATGCGGCCAACTCGACACTACAGCGGGGAACTCGTTTTCTATTTCAAATGTCGCGTTGCTTGACGTCCAATCTTCGTTTTTTGGCATTTGTACATAGATAAGGAGTATCAAAACATATAACGTGCAACTGGACACCACAGCGGGTAACTCGTTTTCTATTTAAAATGTCGCCGTCCATATTGTGAAATCTTAGTTTTTTGGCATGCATTTGTACATAGATAACCGCCATTAAAACATATAGCTGCTCGCTATACGTTTTTTGGCATTTGTACATAGATAACTTCTATTAAAACATATAGCGGGCAAGCGGGTAACTCTTTTTCTGTTTCAAAAGTCGTGTTCCTTATTGTTAAATCTTAATAAGGAACACTACTTTTGAAATAGTTATCTATGTACAAATGCCAAAAACGAAGATTTCACAACAAGGAACACCACCATTCGATATAGAAAACGAGTTCCCTGCCGTACTGTAGAGTTGCTCGCTATATGTTTTAATGGCGGTTATCTATGTACAAATGCCAAAGAACGAAGATTTAACAATAAGGAACACGACTTTTGAAATAGAAAAAGAGTTACCCGCTTGCCCGCTATATGTTTTAATAGAAGTTATCTATGTACAAATGCCAAAAAACGAAGGCTTCACAATAAGGAACGCGACATTTGAAATAGAAAACTCGACAGTACTGCGGGGAACTCGTTTTCTATTTCAAATGTCGCGTTCCTTATTGTGAAACCTTCGTTTTTTGGCATTTGTACATAGATGAAACATATACAGAGCAACTCTACAGTACTGCAGGGAACTCGTTTTCTATATCGAATGGTGGTGTTCCTTGTTGTGAAATCTTCGTTTTTTGGCATTTGTACATAGATAACTATTTCAAAAGTAGTGTTCCTTATTAAGATTTAACAATAAGGAACACGACTTTTGAAACAGAAAAGAGTTGCCCGCTGCCCGCTATATCTTTTAATAGAAGTTATCTATGTACAAATGCCAAAAAACGAAGATTGCACAACAAGGAACGCGACATTTGAAATAGAAAACGAGTTACCGATTGCCCGCGATATGTTTTAATAGAAGTTATCTATGTACAAATGCCAAAAATGGAGACTTCACAACAAGGAAGACCACCATTTCATATAGAAAACGAGTTACCCGCATACTCTCGAACGCGACTTTTGAAATAGAAAAATATGTTTTAATAGGCATTTGGCATTTGTACGTATTAAAACATAAAGCATGCAACTCGACACTACAGCAGGTAACTCGTTTTCTATGTGTTCCTTTTTGTCCAATCTTCGTTTTTCGGCATTTGTACATAGATATGGTCTATTAAAACATATAGCTTGCAACTGGACACTACAGCAGGTAACTCGTTTTCTTTTTCAAATGTCGTGTTTCTTGTTGTCCAATCTTCGTTTTTAGGCATTTGTACATAGATATGGTCTATTAGAACATATAGCTTGCAACTGGAGACTACAGTAGGTAACTCGTTTTCTATTTCAAAGGTCGCGTTCCTTGTTCTGAAATCTTCGTTTTTTTTTCATTTAAACATAGAAAACGTCGATTAAAACATATAGCGGGCAACTCGACACTACAGCGGGGAACTCGTTTTCTATTTCAAATGTCGCGTTCCTTAATGTGAAACCTTCGTTTTTTGGCATTTGTACATAGATAACCGCCATTAAAACAAATAGCGAGCAACTCGACAGTACTGCGGGGAACTCGTTTTCTATATCAAATGGTGGTGTTCCTTGTTGTGAAAACAACGTTTTTTGCCGCTTGTACATAGATTCCTATTTCAAAAGTAGTGTTTCTTATTGTTAATTCTTCGTTTTTTGGCATCTGTAAATAGATAACTTCTATTAAAACATATAGTGGGCGACTCGACACTACAGCGGGGAACTCGTTTTTTATTTCAAATGTCGCGTTCCTTATTGTGAAATCTTCGTTTTTTGGCATTTGTACATAGATAAGGTCTATTAAAACATATAGCTTGCAACTGGACACTACAGCAGGTAACTCGTATTCTATATCAAATGGTGGTGTTCCTTGTTGTGAAATCTTCGGTTTTTGGCATTTGTACATAGATAACCGCCATACTGTCGAGTTGCCCGGTATATGTTTTAATAGAAGTTATCTATGTACAAATGCCTAAAAACGAAGATTGGACAACAAGGAACGCTACATTTGAAATAGAAAACGAGTTACCCGCCGTAGTGTCAATTTTCACGCTATATGTGCAAATTGACATGAAGCGTGCAACTCGACACTACAGCGGCGAACTCGTTTTCTACTTTAAATGTCGCGTTTCTTGTTGTCCAATCTTCGTTTTTTGGCATTTGTACATAGATAAGAACTATCAAAACATATAGTGTGCAACTGAACAGTGTGCAACTGAACACTACAGCGGGTAACTCGTTTTCTATTTCAAATGTCGCGTTCCATATTGTGAAATCTTAGCTTTTTGGCATTTGTACATAGATAACCGCCATTAAACATATAGCGAGCAACTCGACAGTACTGCGATATGGACAGTACTAGAAACATATAGCGTGCAACTGGACACTATTGCGGGTAACTCGTTTTCTATATCAAATGGTGTTGTTCCTTGTTGTGAACTCTTCGTTTTTTGACATTTACACATATATATAACTTCCATTAAAACATATAGCGGGCAACTCGACACCTACAGCGGGGAACTCGTTTTCTATACCAAATGGTGGTGTTCCTTGTTGTGAAAACTTCGTTTTTTGGCGCTTGTACATAGATTCCTATTTCAAAAGTAGTGTCTCTTATTGTTAATTCTTCGTTTTTTGGCATCTGTAAATAGATAACTTCCATTAAAACATTTAGCGGGCAACTCGACACTATAGCGGGGAACTCGTTTTCTACTTCAAATGTCGCGTTTCTAGTTGTCCAATCTTCGTTTTTTGGCATTTGTACATAGATAAGTTCTATTAAAACATATAGCCTGCAAATGGACACTACAGCGGGTAACTCGTTTTCTATTTCAAATGTAGCGTTTCTTGTTGTCCAATCTTCGTTTTTAAGCATTTGTACATAGATAACTTCTCTTAAAACATAATGCGGCCAACTCGACACTACAGCGGGGAACTCGTTTTCTATTTCAAATGTCGCGTTGCTTGACGTCCAATCTTCGTTTTTTGGCATTTGTACATAGATAAGGAGTATCAAAACATATAACGTGCAACTGGACACCACAGCGGGTAACTCGTTTTCTATTTAAAATGTCGCCGTCCATATTGTGAAATCTTAGTTTTTTGGCATGCATTTGTACATAGATAACCGCCATTAAAACATATAGCTGCTCGCTATACGTTTTTTGGCATTTGTACATAGATAACTTCTATTAAAACATATAGCGGGCAAGCGGGTAACTCTTTTTCTGTTTCAAAAGTCGTGTTCCTTATTGTTAAATCTTAATAAGGAACACTACTTTTGAAATAGTTATCTATGTACAAATGCCAAAAACGAAGATTTCACAACAAGGAACACCACCATTCGATATAGAAAACGAGTTCCCTGCCGTACTGTAGAGTTGCTCGCTATATGTTTTAATGGCGGTTATCTATGTACAAATGCCAAAGAACGAAGATTTAACAATAAGGAACACGACTTTTGAAATAGAAAAAGAGTTACCCGCTTGCCCGCTATATGTTTTAATAGAAGTTATCTATGTACAAATGCCAAAAAACGAAGGCTTCACAATAAGGAACGCGACATTTGAAATAGAAAACTCGACAGTACTGCGGGGAACTCGTTTTCTATTTCAAATGTCGCGTTCCTTATTGTGAAACCTTCGTTTTTTGGCATTTGTACATAGATGAAACATATACAGAGCAACTCTACAGTACTGCAGGGAACTCGTTTTCTATATCGAATGGTGGTGTTCCTTGTTGTGAAATCTTCGTTTTTTGGCATTTGTACATAGATAACTATTTCAAAAGTAGTGTTCCTTATTAAGATTTAACAATAAGGAACACGACTTTTGAAACAGAAAAAGAGTTGCCCGCTGCCCGCTATATCTTTTAATAGAAGTTATCTATGTACAAATGCCAAAAAACGAAGATTGCACAACAAGGAACGCGACATTTGAAATAGAAAACGAGTTACCGATTGCCCGCGATATGTTTTAATAGAAGTTATCTATGTACAAATGCCAAAAATGGAGACTTCACAACAAGGAAGACCACCATTTCATATAGAAAACGAGTTACCCGCATACTCTCGAACGCGACTTTTGAAATAGAAAAATATGTTTTAATAGGCATTTGGCATTTGTACGTATTAAAACATAAAGCATGCAACTCGACACTACAGCAGGTAACTCGTTTTCTATGTGTTCCTTTTTGTCCAATCTTCGTTTTTCGGCATTTGTACATAGATATGGTCTATTAAAACATATAGCTTGCAACTGGACACTACAGCAGGTAACTCGTTTTCTTTTTCAAATGTCGTGTTTCTTGTTGTCCAATCTTCGTTTTTAGGCATTTGTACATAGATATGGTCTATTAGAACATATAGCTTGCAACTGGAGACTACAGTAGGTAACTCGTTTTCTATTTCAAAGGTCGCGTTCCTTGTTCTGAAATCTTCGTTTTTTTTTCATTTAAACATAGAAAACGTCGATTAAAACATATAGCGGGCAACTCGACACTACAGCGGGGAACTCGTTTTCTATTTCAAATGTCGCGTTCCTTAATGTGAAACCTTCGTTTTTTGGCATTTGTACATAGATAACCGCCATTAAAACAAATAGCGAGCAACTCGACAGTACTGCGGGGAACTCGTTTTCTATATCAAATGGTGGTGTTCCTTGTTGTGAAAACAACGTTTTTTGCCGCTTGTACATAGATTCCTATTTCAAAAGTAGTGTTTCTTATTGTTAATTCTTCGTTTTTTGGCATCTGTAAATAGATAACTTCTATTAAAACATATAGTGGGCGACTCGACACTACAGCGGGGAACTCGTTTTTTATTTCAAATGTCGCGTTCCTTATTGTGAAATCTTCGTTTTTTGGCATTTGTACATAGATAAGGTCTATTAAAACATATAGCTTGCAACTGGACACTACAGCAGGTAACTCGTATTCTATATCAAATGGTGGTGTTCCTTGTTGTGAAATCTTCGGTTTTTGGCATTTGTACATAGATAACCGCCATACTGTCGAGTTGCCCGGTATATGTTTTAATAGAAGTTATCTATGTACAAATGCCTAAAAACGAAGATTGGACAACAAGGAACGCTACATTTGAAATAGAAAACGAGTTACCCGCCGTAGTGTCAATTTTCACGCTATATGTGCAAATTGACATGAAGCGTGCAACTCGACACTACAGCGGCGAACTCGTTTTCTACTTTAAATGTCGCGTTTCTTGTTGTCCAATCTTCGTTTTTTGGCATTTGTACATAGATAAGAACTATCAAAACATATAGTGTGCAACTGAACAGTGTGCAACTGAACACTACAGCGGGTAACTCGTTTTCTATTTCAAATGTCGCGTTCCATATTGTGAAATCTTAGCTTTTTGGCATTTGTACATAGATAACCGCCATTAAAACATATAGCGAGCAACTCGACAGTACTGCGATATGGACAGTACTAGAAACATATAGCGTGCAACTGGACACTATTGCGGGTAACTCGTTTTCTATATCAAATGGTGTTGTTCCTTGTTGTGAACTCTTCGTTTTTTGACATTTACACATATATATAACTTCCATTAAAACATATAGCGGGCAACTCGACACCTACAGCGGGGAACTCGTTTTCTATACCAAATGGTGGTGTTCCTTGTTGTGAAAACTTCGTTTTTTGGCGCTTGTACATAGATTCCTATTTCAAAAGTAGTGTCTCTTATTGTTAATTCTTCGTTTTTTGGCATCTGTAAATAGATAACTTCCATTAAAACATTTAGCGGGCAACTCGACACTATAGCGGGGAACTCGTTTTCTACTTCAAATGTCGCGTTTCTAGTTGTCCAATCTTCGTTTTTTGGCATTTGTACATAGATAAGTTCTATTAAAACATATAGCCTGCAAATGGACACTACAGCGGGTAACTCGTTTTCTATTTCAAATGTAGCGTTTCTTGTTGTCCAATCTTCGTTTTTAAGCATTTGTACATAGATAACTTCTCTTAAAACATAATGCGGCCAACTCGACACTACAGCGGGGAACTCGTTTTCTATTTCAAATGTCGCGTTGCTTGACGTCCAATCTTCGTTTTTTGGCATTTGTACATAGATAAGGAGTATCAAAACATATAACGTGCAACTGGACACCACAGCGGGTAACTCGTTTTCTAGTTAAAATGTCGCCGTCCATATTGTGAAATCTTAGTTTTTTGGCATGCATTTGTACATAGATAACCGCCATTAAAACATATAGCTGCTCGCTATACGTTTTTTGGCATTTGTACATAGATAACTTCTATTAAAACATATAGCGGGCAAGCGGGTAACTCTTTTTCTGTTTCAAAAGTCGTGTTCCTTATTGTTAAATCTTAATAAGGAACACTACTTTTGAAATAGTTATCTATGTACAAATGCCAAAAAACGAAGATTTCACAACAAGGAACACCACCATTCGATATAGAAAACGAGTTCCCTGCCGTACTGTAGAGTTGCTCGCTATATGTTTTAATGGCGGTTATCTATGTACAAATGCCAAAGAACGAAGATTTAACAATAAGGAACACGACTTTTGAAATAGAAAAAGAGTTACCCGCTTGCCCGCTATATGTTTTAATAGAAGTTATCTATGTACAAATGCCAAAAAACGAAGGCTTCACAATAAGGAACGCGACATTTGAAATAGAAAACTCGACAGTACTGCGGGGAACTCGTTTTCTATTTCAAATGTCGCGTTCCTTATTGTGAAACCTTCGTTTTTTGGCATTTGTACATAGATGAAACATATACAGAGCAACTCTACAGTACTGCAGGGAACTCGTTTTCTATATCGAATGGTGGTGTTCCTTGTTGTGAAATCTTCGTTTTTTGGCATTTGTACATAGATAACTATTTCAAAAGTAGTGTTCCTTATTAAGATTTAACAATAAGGAACACGACTTTTGAAACAGAAAAAGAGTTGCCCGCTGCCCGCTATATCTTTTAATAGAAGTTATCTATGTACAAATGCCAAAAAACGAAGATTGCACAACAAGGAACGCGACATTTGAAATAGAAAACGAGTTACCGATTGCCCGCGATATGTTTTAATAGAAGTTATCTATGTACAAATGCCAAAAATGGAGACTTCACAACAAGGAAGACCACCATTTCATATAGAAAACGAGTTACCCGCATACTCTCGAACGCGACTTTTGAAATAGAAAAATATGTTTTAATAGGCATTTGGCATTTGTACGTATTAAAACATAAAGCATGCAACTCGACACTACAGCAGGTAACTCGTTTTCTATGTGTTCCTTTTTGTCCAATCTTCGTTTTTCGGCATTTGTACATAGATATGGTCTATTAAAACATATAGCTTGCAACTGGACACTACAGCAGGTAACTCGTTTTCTTTTTCAAATGTCGTGTTTCTTGTTGTCCAATCTTCGTTTTTAGGCATTTGTACATAGATATGGTCTATTAGAACATATAGCTTGCAACTGGAGACTACAGTAGGTAACTCGTTTTCTATTTCAAAGGTCGCGTTCCTTGTTCTGAAATCTTCGTTTTTTTTTCATTTAAACATAGAAAACGTCGATTAAAACATATAGCGGGCAACTCGACACTACAGCGGGGAACTCGTTTTCTATTTCAAATGTCGCGTTCCTTAATGTGAAACCTTCGTTTTTTGGCATTTGTACATAGATAACCGCCATTAAAACAAATAGCGAGCAACTCGACAGTACTGCGGGGAACTCGTTTTCTATATCAAATGGTGGTGTTCCTTGTTGTGAAAACAACGTTTTTTGCCGCTTGTACATAGATTCCTATTTCAAAAGTAGTGTTTCTTATTGTTAATTCTTCGTTTTTTGGCATCTGTAAATAGATAACTTCTATTAAAACATATAGTGGGCGACTCGACACTACAGCGGGGAACTCGTTTTTTATTTCAAATGTCGCGTTCCTTATTGTGAAATCTTCGTTTTTTGGCATTTGTACATAGATAAGGTCTATTAAAACATATAGCTTGCAACTGGACACTACAGCAGGTAACTCGTATTCTATATCAAATGGTGGTGTTCCTTGTTGTGAAATCTTCGGTTTTTGGCATTTGTACATAGATAACCGCCATACTGTCGAGTTGCCCGGTATATGTTTTAATAGAAGTTATCTATGTACAAATGCCTAAAAACGAAGATTGGACAACAAGGAACGCTACATTTGAAATAGAAAACGAGTTACCCGCCGTAGTGTCAATTTTCACGCTATATGTGCAAATTGACATGAAGCGTGCAACTCGACACTACAGCGGCGAACTCGTTTTCTACTTTAAATGTCGCGTTTCTTGTTGTCCAATCTTCGTTTTTTGGCATTTGTACATAGATAAGAACTATCAAAACATATAGTGTGCAACTGAACAGTGTGCAACTGAACACTACAGCGGGTAACTCGTTTTCTATTTCAAATGTCGCGTTCCATATTGTGAAATCTTAGCTTTTTGGCATTTGTACATAGATAACCGCCATTAAAACATATAGCGAGCAACTCGACAGTACTGCGATATGGACAGTACTAGAAACATATAGCGTGCAACTGGACACTATTGCGGGTAACTCGTTTTCTATATCAAATGGTGTTGTTCCTTGTTGTGAACTCTTCGTTTTTTGACATTTACACATATATATAACTTCCATTAAAACATATAGCGGGCAACTCGACACCTACAGCGGGGAACTCGTTTTCTATACCAAATGGTGGTGTTCCTTGTTGTGAAAACTTCGTTTTTTGGCGCTTGTACATAGATTCCTATTTCAAAAGTAGTGTCTCTTATTGTTAATTCTTCGTTTTTTGGCATCTGTAAATAGATAACTTCCATTAAAACATTTAGCGGGCAACTCGACACTATAGCGGGGAACTCGTTTTCTACTTCAAATGTCGCGTTTCTAGTTGTCCAATCTTCGTTTTTTGGCATTTGTACATAGATAAGTTCTATTAAAACATATAGCCTGCAAATGGACACTACAGCGGGTAACTCGTTTTCTATTTCAAATGTAGCGTTTCTTGTTGTCCAATCTTCGTTTTTAAGCATTTGTACATAGATAACTTCTCTTAAAACATAATGCGGCCAACTCGACACTACAGCGGGGAACTCGTTTTCTATTTCAAATGTCGCGTTGCTTGACGTCCAATCTTCGTTTTTTGGCATTTGTACATAGATAAGGAGTATCAAAACATATAACGTGCAACTGGACACCACAGCGGGTAACTCGTTTTCTATTTAAAATGTCGCCGTCCATATTGTGAAATCTTAGTTTTTTGGCATGCATTTGTACATAGATAACCGCCATTAAAACATATAGCTGCTCGCTATACGTTTTTTGGCATTTGTACATAGATAACTTCTATTAAAACATATAGCGGGCAAGCGGGTAACTCTTTTTCTGTTTCAAAAGTCGTGTTCCTTATTGTTAAATCTTAATAAGGAACACTACTTTTGAAATAGTTATCTATGTACAAATGCCAAAAAACGAAGATTTCACAACAAGGAACACCACCATTCGATATAGAAAACGAGTTCCCTGCCGTACTGTAGAGTTGCTCGCTATATGTTTTAATGGCGGTTATCTATGTACAAATGCCAAAGAACGAAGATTTAACAATAAGGAACACGACTTTTGAAATAGAAAAAGAGTTACCCGCTTGCCCGCTATATGTTTTAATAGAAGTTATCTATGTACAAATGCCAAAAAACGAAGGCTTCACAATAAGGAACGCGACATTTGAAATAGAAAACTCGACAGTACTGCGGGGAACTCGTTTTCTATTTCAAATGTCGCGTTCCTTATTGTGAAACCTTCGTTTTTTGGCATTTGTACATAGATGAAACATATACAGAGCAACTCTACAGTACTGCAGGGAACTCGTTTTCTATATCGAATGGTGGTGTTCCTTGTTGTGAAATCTTCGTTTTTTGGCATTTGTACATAGATAACTATTTCAAAAGTAGTGTTCCTTATTAAGATTTAACAATAAGGAACACGACTTTTGAAACAGAAAAAGAGTTGCCCGCTGCCCGCTATATCTTTTAATAGAAGTTATCTATGTACAAATGCCAAAAAACGAAGATTGCACAACAAGGAACGCGACATTTGAAATAGAAAACGAGTTACCGATTGCCCGCGATATGTTTTAATAGAAGTTATCTATGTACAAATGCCAAAAATGGAGACTTCACAACAAGGAAGACCACCATTTCATATAGAAAACGAGTTACCCGCATACTCTCGAACGCGACTTTTGAAATAGAAAAATATGTTTTAATAGGCATTTGGCATTTGTACGTATTAAAACATAAAGCATGCAACTCGACACTACAGCAGGTAACTCGTTTTCTATGTGTTCCTTTTTGTCCAATCTTCGTTTTTCGGCATTTGTACATAGATATGGTCTATTAAAACATATAGCTTGCAACTGGACACTACAGCAGGTAACTCGTTTTCTTTTTCAAATGTCGTGTTTCTTGTTGTCCAATCTTCGTTTTTAGGCATTTGTACATAGATATGGTCTATTAGAACATATAGCGTGCAACTGGAGACTACAGTAGGTAACTCGTTTTCTATTTCAAAGGTCGCGTTCCTTGTTCTGAAATCTTCGTTTTTTTTTCATTTAAACATAGAAAACGTCGATTAAAACATATAGCGGGCAACTCGACACTACAGCGGGGAACTCGTTTTCTATTTCAAATGTCGCGTTCCTTAATGTGAAACCTTCGTTTTTTGGCATTTGTACATAGATAACCGCCATTAAAACAAATAGCGAGCAACTCGACAGTACTGCGGGGAACTCGTTTTCTATATCAAATGGTGGTGTTCCTTGTTGTGAAAACAACGTTTTTTGCCGCTTGTACATAGATTCCTATTTCAAAAGTAGTGTTTCTTATTGTTAATTCTTCGTTTTTTGGCATCTGTAAATAGATAACTTCTATTAAAACATATAGTGGGCGACTCGACACTACAGCGGGGAACTCGTTTTTTATTTCAAATGTCGCGTTCCTTATTGTGAAATCTTCGTTTTTTGGCATTTGTACATAGATAAGGTCTATTAAAACATATAGCTTGCAACTGGACACTACAGCAGGTAACTCGTATTCTATATCAAATGGTGGTGTTCCTTGTTGTGAAATCTTCGGTTTTTGGCATTTGTACATAGATAACCGCCATACTGTCGAGTTGCCCGGTATATGTTTTAATAGAAGTTATCTATGTACAAATGCCTAAAAACGAAGATTGGACAACAAGGAACGCTACATTTGAAATAGAAAACGAGTTACCCGCCGTAGTGTCAATTTTCACGCTATATGTGCAAATTGACATGAAGCGTGCAACTCGACACTACAGCGGCGAACTCGTTTTCTACTTTAAATGTCGCGTTTCTTGTTGTCCAATCTTCGTTTTTTGGCATTTGTACATAGATAAGAACTATCAATACATATAGTGTGCAACTGAACAGTGTGCAACTGAACACTACAGCGGGTAACTCGTTTTCTATTTCAAATGTCGCGTTCCATATTGTGAAATCTTAGCTTTTTGGCATTTGTACATAGATAACCGCCATTAAAACATATAGCGAGCAACTCGACAGTACTGCGATATGGACAGTACTAGAAACATATAGCGTGCAACTGGACACTATTGCGGGTAACTCGTTTTCTATATCAAATGGTGTTGTTCCTTGTTGTGAACTCTTCGTTTTTTGACATTTACACATATATATAACTTCCATTAAAACATATAGCGGGCAACTCGACACCTACAGCGGGGAACTCGTTTTCTATACCAAATGGTGGTGTTCCTTGTTGTGAAAACTTCGTTTTTTGGCGCTTGTACATAGATTCCTATTTCAAAAGTAGTGTCTCTTATTGTTAATTCTTCGTTTTTTGGCATCTGTAAATAGATAACTTCCATTAAAACATTTAGCGGGCAACTCGACACTATAGCGGGGAACTCGTTTTCTACTTCAAATGTCGCGTTTCTAGTTGTCCAATCTTCGTTTTTTGGCATTTGTACATAGATAAGTTCTATTAAAACATATAGCCTGCAAATGGACACTACAGCGGGTAACTCGTTTTCTATTTCAAATGTAGCGTTTCTTGTTGTCCAATCTTCGTTTTTAAGCATTTGTACATAGATAACTTCTCTTAAAACATAATGCGGCCAACTCGACACTACAGCGGGGAACTCGTTTTCTATTTCAAATGTCGCGTTGCTTGACGTCCAATCTTCGTTTTTTGGCATTTGTACATAGATAAGGAGTATCAAAACATATAACGTGCAACTGGACACCACAGCGGGTAACTCGTTTTCTATTTAAAATGTCGCCGTCCATATTGTGAAATCTTAGTTTTTTGGCATGCATTTGTACATAGATAACCGCCATTAAAACATATAGCTGCTCGCTATACGTTTTTTGGCATCTGTACATAGATAACTTCTATTAAAACATATAGCGGGCAAGCGGGTAACTCTTTTTCTGTTTCAAAAGTCGTGTTCCTTATTGTTAAATCTTAATAAGGAACACTACTTTTGAAATAGTTATCTATGTACAAATGCCAAAAAACGAAGATTTCACAACAAGGAACACCACCATTCGATATAGAAAACGAGTTCCCTGCCGTACTGTAGAGTTGCTCGCTATATGTTTTAATGGCGGTTATCTATGTACAAATGCCAAAGAACGAAGATTTAACAATAAGGAACACGACTTTTGAAATAGAAAAAGAGTTACCCGCTTGCCCGCTATATGTTTTAATAGAAGTTATCTATGTACAAATGCCAAAAAACGAAGGCTTCACAATAAGGAACGCGACATTTGAAATAGAAAACTCGACAGTACTGCGGGGAACTCGTTTTCTATTTCAAATGTCGCGTTCCTTATTGTGAAACCTTCGTTTTTTGGCATTTGTACATAGATGAAACATATACAGAGCAACTCTACAGTACTGCAGGAACTCGTTTTCTATATCGAATGGTGGTGTTCCTTGTTGTGAAATCTTCGTTTTTTGGCATTTGTACATAGATAACTATTTCAAAAGTAGTGTTCCTTATTAAGATTTAACAATAAGGAACACGACTTTTGAAACAGAAAAAGAGTTGCCCGCTGCCCGCTATATCTTTTAATAGAAGTTATCTATGCCAAAAAACGAAGATTGCACAACAAGGAACGCGACATTTGAAATAGAAAACGAGTTACCGATTGCCCGCGATATGTTTTAATAGAAGTTATCTATGTACAAATGCCAAAAATGGAGACTTCACAACAAGGAAGACCACCATTTCATATAGAAAACGAGTTACCCGCATACTCTCGAACGCGACTTTTGAAATAGAAAAATATGTTTTAATAGGCATTTGGCATTTGTACGTATTAAAACATAAAGCATGCAACTCGACACTACAGCAGGTAACTCGTTTTCTATGTGTTCCTTTTTGTCCAATCTTCGTTTTTCGGCATTTGTACATAGATATGGTCTATTAAAACATATAGCTTGCAACTGGACACTACAGCAGGTAACTCGTTTTCTTTTTCAAATGTCGTGTTTCTTGTTGTCCAATCTTCGTTTTTAGGCATTTGTACATAGATATGGTCTATTAGAACATATAGCTTGCAACTGGAGACTACAGTAGGTAACTCGTTTTCTATTTCAAAGGTCGCGTTCCTTGTTCTGAAATCTTCGTTTTTTTTTCATTTAAACATAGAAAACGTCGATTAAAACATATAGCGGGCAACTCGACACTACAGCGGGGAACTCGTTTTCTATTTCAAATGTCGCGTTCCTTAATGTGAAACCTTCGTTTTTTGGCATTTGTACATAGATAACCGCCATTAAAACAAATAGCGAGCAACTCGACAGTACTGCGGGGAACTCGTTTTCTATATCAAATGGTGGTGTTCCTTGTTGTGAAAACAACGTTTTTTGCCGCTTGTACATAGATTCCTATTTCAAAAGTAGTGTTTCTTATTGTTAATTCTTCGTTTTTTGGCATCTGTAAATAGATAACTTCTATTAAAACATATAGTGGGCGACTCGACACTACAGCGGGGAACTCGTTTTTTATTTCAAATGTCGCGTTCCTTATTGTGAAATCTTCGTTTTTTGGCATTTGTACATAGATAAGGTCTATTAAAACATATAGCTTGCAACTGGACACTACAGCAGGTAACTCGTATTCTATATCAAATGGTGGTGTTCCTTGTTGTGAAATCTTCGGTTTTTGGCATTTGTACATAGATAACCGCCATACTGTCGAGTTGCCCGGTATATGTTTTAATAGAAGTTATCTATGTACAAATGCCTAAAAACGAAGATTGGACAACAAGGAACGCTACATTTGAAATAGAAAACGAGTTACCCGCCGTAGTGTCAATTTGCACGCTATATGTGCAAATTGACATGAAGCGTGCAACTCGACACTACAGCGGCGAACTCGTTTTCTACTTTAAATGTCGCGTTTCTTGTTGTCCAATCTTCGTTTTTTGGCATTTGTACATAGATAAGAACTATCAAAACATATAGTGTGCAACTGAACAGTGTGCAACTGAACACTACAGCGGGTAACTCGTTTTCTATTTCAAATGTCGCGTTCCATATTGTGAAATCTTAGCTTTTTGGCATTTGTACATAGATAACCGCCATTAAAACATATAGCGAGCAACTCGACAGTACTGCGATATGGACAGTACTAGAAACATATAGCGTGCAACTGGACACTATTGCGGGTAACTCGTTTTCTATATCAAATGGTGTTGTTCCTTGTTGTGAACTCTTCGTTTTTTGACATTTACACATATATATAACTTCCATTAAAACATATAGCGGGCAACTCGACACCTACAGCGGGGAACTCGTTTTCTATACCAAATGGTGGTGTTCCTTGTTGTGAAAACTTCGTTTTTTGGCGCTTGTACATAGATTCCTATTTCAAAAGTAGTGTCTCTTATTGTTAATTCTTCGTTTTTTGGCATCTGTAAATAGATAACTTCCATTAAAACATTTAGCGGGCAACTCGACACTATAGCGGGGAACTCGTTTTCTACTTCAAATGTCGCGTTTCTAGTTGTCCAATCTTCGTTTTTTGGCATTTGTACATAGATAAGTTCTATTAAAACATATAGCCTGCAAATGGACACTACAGCGGGTAACTCGTTTTCTATTTCAAATGTAGCGTTTCTTGTTGTCCAATCTTCGTTTTTAAGCATTTGTACATAGATAACTTCTCTTAAAACATAATGCGGCCAACTCGACACTACAGCGGGGAACTCGTTTTCTATTTCAAATGTCGCGTTGCTTGACGTCCAATCTTCGTTTTTTGGCATTTGTACATAGATAAGGAGTATCAAAACATATAACGTGCAACTGGACACCACAGCGGGTAACTCGTTTTCTATTTAAAATGTCGCCGTCCATATTGTGAAATCTTAGTTTTTTGGCATGCATTTGTACATAGATAACCGCCATTAAAACATATAGCTGCTCGCTATACGTTTTTTGGCATCTGTACATAGATAACTTCTATTAAAACATATAGCGGGCAAGCGGGTAACTCTTTTTCTGTTTCAAAAGTCGTGTTCCTTATTGTTAAATCTTAATAAGGAACACTACTTTTGAAATAGTTATCTATGTACAAATGCCAAAAAACGAAGATTTCACAACAAGGAACACCACCATTCGATATAGAAAACGAGTTCCCTGCCGTACTGTAGAGTTGCTCGCTATATGTTTTAATGGCGGTTATCTATGTACAAATGCCAAAGAACGAAGATTTAACAATAAGGAACACGACTTTTGAAATAGAAAAAGAGTTACCCGCTTGCCCGCTATATGTTTTAATAGAAGTTATCTATGTACAAATGCCAAAAAACGAAGGCTTCACAATAAGGAACGCGACATTTGAAATAGAAAACTCGACAGTACTGCGGGGAACTCGTTTTCTATTTCAAATGTCGCGTTCCTTATTGTGAAACCTTCGTTTTTTGGCATTTGTACATAGATGAAACATATACAGAGCAACTCTACAGTACTGCAATGAACTCGTTTTCTATATCGAATGGTGGTGTTCCTTGTTGTGAAATCTTCGTTTTTTGGCATTTGTACATAGATAACTATTTCAAAAGTAGTGTTCCTTATTAAGATTTAACAATAAGGAACACGACTTTTGAAACAGAAAAAGAGTTGCCCGCTGCCCGCTATATCTTTTAATAGAAGTTATCTATGCCAAAAAACGAAGATTGCACAACAAGGAACGCGACATTTGAAATAGAAAACGAGTTACCGATTGCCCGCGATATGTTTTAATAGAAGTTATCTATGTACAAATGCCAAAAATGGAGACTTCACAACAAGGAAGACCACCATTTCATATAGAAAACGAGTTACCCGCATACTCTCGAACGCGACTTTTGAAATAGAAAAATATGTTTTAATAGGCATTTGGCATTTGTACGTATTAAAACATAAAGCATGCAACTCGACACTACAGCAGGTAACTCGTTTTCTATGTGTTCCTTTTTGTCCAATCTTCGTTTTTCGGCATTTGTACATAGATATGGTCTATTAAAACATATAGCTTGCAACTGGACACTACAGCAGGTAACTCGTTTTCTTTTTCAAATGTCGTGTTTCTTGTTGTCCAATCTTCGTTTTTAGGCATTTGTACATAGATATGGTCTATTAGAACATATAGCTTGCAACTGGAGACTACTGTAGGTAACTCGTTTTCTATTTCAAAGGTCGCGTTCCTTGTTCTGAAATCTTCGTTTTTTTTTTCATTTAAACATAGAAAACGTCGATTAAAACATATAGCGGGCAACTCGACACTACAGCGGGGAACTCGTTTTCTATTTCAAATGTCGCGTTCCTTAATGTGAAACCTTCGTTTTTTGGCATTTGTACATAGATAACCGCCATTAAAACAAATAGCGAGCAACTCGACAGTACTGCGGGGAACTCGTTTTCTATATCAAATGGTGGTGTTCCTTGTTGTGAAAACAACGTTTTTTGCCGCTTGTACATAGATTCCTATTTCAAAAGTAGTGTTTCTTATTGTTAATTCTTCGTTTTTTGGCATCTGTAAATAGATAACTTCTATTAAAACATATAGTGGGCGACTCGACACTACAGCGGGGAACTCGTTTTTTATTTCAAATGTCGCGTTCCTTATTGTGAAATCTTCGTTTTTTGGCATTTGTACATAGATAAGGTCTATTAAAACATATAGCTTGCAACTGGACACTACAGCAGGTAACTCGTATTCTATATCAAATGGTGGTGTTCCTTGTTGTGAAATCTTCGGTTTTTGGCATTTGTACATAGATAACCGCCATACTGTCGAGTTGCCCGGTATATGTTTTAATAGAAGTTATCTATGTACAAATGCCTAAAAACGAAGATTGGACAACAAGGAACGCTACATTTGAAATAGAAAACGAGTTACCCGCCGTAGTGTCAATTTTCACGCTATATGTGCAAATTGACATGAAGCGTGCAACTCGACACTACAGCGGCGAACTCGTTTTCTACTTTAAATGTCGCGTTTCTTGTTGTCCAATCTTCGTTTTTTGGCATTTGTACATAGATAAGAACTATCAAAACATATAGTGTGCAACTGAACAGTGTGCAACTGAACACTACAGCGGGTAACTCGTTTTCTATTTCAAATGTCGCGTTCCATATTGTGAAATCTTAGATTTTGGCATTTGTACATAGATAACCGCCATTAAAACATATAGCGAGCAACTCGACAGTACTGCGATATGGACAGTACTAGAAACATATAGCGTGCAACTGGACACTATTGCGGGTAACTCGTTTTCTATATCAAATGGTGTTGTTCCTTGTTGTGAACTCTTCGTTTTTTGACATTTACACATATATAACTTCCATTAAAACATATAGCGGGCAACTCGACACCTACAGCGGGGAACTCGTTTTCTATACCAAATGGTGGTGTTCCTTGTTGTGAAAACTTCGTTTTTTGGCGCTTGTACATAGATTCCTATTTCAAAAGTAGTGTCTCTTATTGTTAATTCTTCGTTTTTTGGCATCTGTAAATAGATAACTTCCATTAAAACATTTAGCGGGCAACTCGACACTATAGCGGGGAACTCGTTTTCTACTTCAAATGTCGCGTTTCTAGTTGTCCAATCTTCGTTTTTTGGCATTTGTACATAGATAAGTTCTATTAAAACATATAGCCTGCAAATGGACACTACAGCGGGTAACTCGTTTTCTATTTCAAATGTAGCGTTTCTTGTTGTCCAATCTTCGTTTTTAAGCATTTGTACATAGATAACTTCTCTTAAAACATAATGCGGCCAACTCGACACTACAGCGGGGAACTCGTTTTCTATTTCAAATGTCGCGTTGCTTGACGTCCAATCTTCGTTTTTTGGCATTTGTACATAGATAAGGAGTATCAAAACATATAACGTGCAACTGGACGCCACAGCGGGTAACTCGTTTTCTATTTAAAATGTCGCCGTCCATATTGTGAAATCTTAGTTTTTTGGCATGCATTTGTACATAGATAACCGCCATTAAAACATATAGCTGCTCGCTATACGTTTTTTGGCATTTGTACATAGATAACTTCTATTAAAACATATAGCGGGCAAGCGGGTAACTCTTTTTCTGTTTCAAAAGTCGTGTTCCTTATTGTTAAATCTTAATAAGGAACACTACTTTTGAAATAGTTATCTATGTACAAATGCCAAAAAACGAAGATTTCACAACAAGGAACACCACCATTCGATATAGAAAACGAGTTCCCTGCCGTACTGTAGAGTTGCTCGCTATATGTTTTAATGGCGGTTATCTATGTACAAATGCCAAAGAACGAAGATTTAACAATAAGGAACACGACTTTTGAAATAGAAAAAGAGTTACCCGCTTGCCCGCTATATGTTTTAATAGAAGTTATCTATGTACAAATGCCAAAAAACGAAGGCTTCACAATAAGGAACGCGACATTTGAAATAGAAAACTCGACAGTACTGCGGGGAACTCGTTTTCTATTTCAAATGTCGCGTTCCTTATTGTGAAACCTTCGTTTTTTGGCATTTGTACATAGATGAAACATATACAGAGCAACTCTACAGTACTGCAGGGAACTCGTTTTCTATATCGAATGGTGGTGTTCCTTGTTGTGAAATCTTCGTTTTTTGGCATTTGTACATAGATAACTATTTCAAAAGTAGTGTTCCTTATTAAGATTTAACAATAAGGAACACGACTTTTGAAACAGAAAAAGAGTTGCCCGCTGCCCGCTATATCTTTTAATAGAAGTTTCTATGTACAAATGCCAAAAAACGAAGATTGCACAACAAGGAACGCGACATTTGAAATAGAAAACGAGTTACCGATTGCCCGCGATATGTTTTAATAGAAGTTATCTATGTACAAATGCCAAAAATGGAGACTTCACAACAAGGAAGACCACCATTTCATATAGAAAACGAGTTACCCGCATACTCTCGAACGCGACTTTTGAAATAGAAAAATATGTTTTAATAGGCATTTGGCATTTGTACGTATTAAAACATAAAGCATGCAACTCGACACTACAGCAGGTAACTCGTTTTCTATGTGTTCCTTTTTGTCCAATCTTCGTTTTTCGGCATTTGTACATAGATATGGTCTATTAAAACATATAGCTTGCAACTGGACACTACAGCAGGTAACTCGTTTTCTTTTTCAAATGTCGTGTTTCTTGTTGTCCAATCTTCGTTTTTAGGCATTTGTACATAGATATGGTCTATTAGAACATATAGCGTGCAACTGGAGACTACAGTAGGTAACTCGTTTTCTATTTCAAAGGTCGCGTTCCTTGTTCTGAAATCTTCGTTTTTTTTTCATTTAAACATAGAAAACGTCGATTAAAACATATAGCGGGCAACTCGACACTACAGCGGGGAACTCGTTTTCTATTTCAAATGTCGCGTTCCTTAATGTGAAACCTTCGTTTTTTGGCATTTGTACATAGATAACCGCCATTAAAACAAATAGCGAGCAACTCGACAGTACTGCGGGGAACTCGTTTTCTATATCAAATGGTGGTGTTCCTTGTTGTGAAAACAACGTTTTTTGCCGCTTGTACATAGATTCCTATTTCAAAAGTAGTGTTTCTTATTGTTAATTCTTCGTTTTTTGGCATCTGTAAATAGATAACTTCTATTAAAACATATAGTGGGCGACTCGACACTACAGCGGGGAACTCGTTTTTTATTTCAAATGTCGCGTTCCTTATTGTGAAATCTTCGTTTTTTGGCATTTGTACATAGATAAGGTCTATTAAAACATATAGCTTGCAACTGGACACTACAGGTAACTCGTATTCTATATCAAATGGTGGTGTTCCTTGTTGTGAAATCTTCGGTTTTTGGCATTTGTACATAGATAACCGCCATACTGTCGAGTTGCCCGGTATATGTTTTAATAGAAGTTATCTATGTACAAATGCCTAAAAACGAAGATTGGACAACAAGGAACGCTACATTTGAAATAGAAAACGAGTTACCCGCCGTAGTGTCAATTTTCACGCTATATGTGCAAATTGACATGAAGCGTGCAACTCGACACTACAGCGGCGAACTCGTTTTCTACTTTAAATGTCGCGTTTCTTGTTGTCCAATCTTCGTTTTTTGGCATTTGTACATAGATAAGAACTATCAATACATATAGTGTGCAACTGAACAGTGTGCAACTGAACACTACAGCGGTAACTCGTTTTCTATTTCAAATGTCGCGTTCCATATTGTGAAATCTTAGCTTTTTGGCATTTGTACATAGATAACCGCCATTAAAACATATAGCGAGCAACTCGACAGTACTGCGATATGGACAGTACTAGAAACATATAGCGTGCAACTGGACACTATTGCGGGTAACTCGTTTTCTATATCAAATGGTGTTGTTCCTTGTTGTGAACTCTTCGTTTTTTGACATTTACACATATATATAACTTCCATTAAAACATATAGCGGGCAACTCGACACCTACAGCGGGGAACTCGTTTTCTATACCAAATGGTGGTGTTCCTTGTTGTGAAAACTTCGTTTTTTGGCGCTTGTACATAGATTCCTATTTCAAAAGTAGTGTCTCTTATTGTTAATTCTTCGTTTTTTGGCATCTGTAAATAGATAACTTCCATTAAAACATTTAGCGGGCAACTCGACACTATAGCGGGGAACTCGTTTTCTACTTCAAATGTCGCGTTTCTAGTTGTCCAATCTTCGTTTTTTGGCATTTGTACATAGATAAGTTCTATTAAAACATATAGCCTGCAAATGGACACTACAGCGGGTAACTCGTTTTCTATTTCAAATGTAGCGTTTCTTGTTGTCCAATCTTCGTTTTTAAGCATTTGTACATAGATAACTTCTCTTAAAACATAATGCGGCCAACTCGACACTACAGCGGGGAACTCGTTTTCTATTTCAAATGTCGCGTTGCTTGACGTCCAATCTTCGTTTTTTGGCATTTGTACATAGATAAGGAGTATCAAAACATATAACGTGCAACTGGACACCACAGCGGGTAACTCGTTTTCTATTTAAAATGTCGCCGTCCATATTGTGAAATCTTAGTTTTTTGGCATGCATTTGTACATAGATAACCGCCATTAAAACATATAGCTGCTCGCTATACGTTTTTTGGCATCTGTACATAGATAACTTCTATTAAAACATATAGCGGGCAAGCGGGTAACTCTTTTTCTGTTTCAAAAGTCGTGTTCCTTATTGTTAAATCTTAATAAGGAACACTACTTTTGAAATAGTTATCTATGTACAAATGCCAAAAAACGAAGATTTCACAACAAGGAACACCACCATTCGATATAGAAAACGAGTTCCCTGCCGTACTGTAGAGTTGCTCGCTATATGTTTTAATGGCGGTTATCTATGTACAAATGCCAAAGAACGAAGATTTAACAATAAGGAACACGACTTTTGAAATAGAAAAAGAGTTACCCGCTTGCCCGCTATATGTTTTAATAGAAGTTATCTATGTACAAATGCCAAAAAACGAAGGCTTCACAATAAGGAACGCGACATTTGAAATAGAAAACTCGACAGTACTGCGGGGAACTCGTTTTCTATTTCAAATGTCGCGTTCCTTATTGTGAAACCTTCGTTTTTTGGCATTTGTACATAGATGAAACATATACAGAGCAACTCTACAGTACTGCAATGAACTCGTTTTCTATATCGAATGGTGGTGTTCCTTGTTGTGAAATCTTCGTTTTTTGGCATTTGTACATAGATAACTATTTCAAAAGTAGTGTTCCTTATTAAGATTTAACAATAAGGAACACGACTTTTGAAACAGAAAAAGAGTTGCCCGCTGCCCGCTATATCTTTTAATAGAAGTTATCTATGCCAAAAAACGAAGATTGCACAACAAGGAACGCGACATTTGAAATAGAAAACGAGTTACCGATTGCCCGCGATATGTTTTAATAGAAGTTATCTATGTACAAATGCCAAAAATGGAGACTTCACAACAAGGAAGACCACCATTTCATATAGAAAACGAGTTACCCGCATACTCTCGAACGCGACTTTTGAAATAGAAAAATATGTTTTAATAGGCATTTGGCATTTGTACGTATTAAAACATAAAGCATGCAACTCGACACTACAGCAGGTAACTCGTTTTCTATGTGTTCCTTTTTGTCCAATCTTCGTTTTTCGGCATTTGTACATAGATATGGTCTATTAAAACATATAGCTTGCAACTGGACACTACAGCAGGTAACTCGTTTTCTTTTTCAAATGTCGTGTTTCTTGTTGTCCAATCTTCGTTTTTAGGCATTTGTACATAGATATGGTCTATTAGAACATATAGCTTGCAACTGGAGACTACAGTAGGTAACTCGTTTTCTATTTCAAAGGTCGCGTTCCTTGTTCTGAAATCTTCGTTTTTTTTTTCATTTAAACATAGAAAACGTCGATTAAAACATATAGCGGGCAACTCGACACTACAGCGGGGAACTCGTTTTCTATTTCAAATGTCGCGTTCCTTAATGTGAAACCTTCGTTTTTTGGCATTTGTACATAGATAACCGCCATTAAAACAAATAGCGAGCAACTCGACAGTACTGCGGGGAACTCGTTTTCTATATCAAATGGTGGTGTTCCTTGTTGTGAAAACAACGTTTTTTGCCGCTTGTACATAGATTCCTATTTCAAAAGTAGTGTTTCTTATTGTTAATTCTTCGTTTTTTGGCATCTGTAAATAGATAACTTCTATTAAAACATATAGTGGGCGACTCGACACTACAGCGGGGAACTCGTTTTTTATTTCAAATGTCGCGTTCCTTATTGTGAAATCTTCGTTTTTTGGCATTTGTACATAGATAAGGTCTATTAAAACATATAGCTTGCAACTGGACACTACAGCAGGTAACTCGTATTCTATATCAAATGGTGGTGTTCCTTGTTGTGAAATCTTCGGTTTTTTGCATTTGTACATAGATAACCGCCATACTGTCGAGTTGCCCGGTATATGTTTTAATAGAAGTTATCTATGTACAAATGCCTAAAAACGAAGATTGGACAACAAGGAACGCTACATTTGAAATAGAAAACGAGTTACCCGCCGTAGTGTCAATTTGCACGCTATATGTGCAAATTGACATGAAGCGTGCAACTCGACACTACAGCGGCGAACTCGTTTTCTACTTTAAATGTCGCGTTTCTTGTTGTCCAATCTTCGTTTTTTGGCATTTGTACATAGATAAGAACTATCAAAACATATAGTGTGCAACTGAACAGTGTGCAACTGAACACTACAGCGGGTAACTCGTTTTCTATTTCAAATGTCGCGTTCCATATTGTGAAATCTTAGCTTTTTGGCATTTGTACATAGATAACCGCCATTAAAACATATAGCGAGCAACTCGACAGTACTGCGATATGGACAGTACTAGAAACATATAGCGTGCAACTGGACACTATTGCGGGTAACTCGTTTTCTATATCAAATGGTGTTGTTCCTTGTTGTGAACTCTTCGTTTTTTGACATTTACACATATATATAACTTCCATTAAAACATATAGCGGGCAACTCGACACCTACAGCGGGGAACTCGTTTTCTATACCAAATGGTGGTGTTCCTTGTTGTGAAAACTTCGTTTTTTGGCGCTTGTACATAGATTCCTATTTCAAAAGTAGTGTCTCTTATTGTTAATTCTTCGTTTTTTGGCATCTGTAAATAGATAACTTCCATTAAAACATTTAGCGGGCAACTCGACACTATAGCGGGGAACTCGTTTTCTACTTCAAATGTCGCGTTTCTAGTTGTCCAATCTTCGTTTTTTGGCATTTGTACATAGATAAGTTCTATTAAAACATATAGCCTGCAAATGGACACTACAGCGGGTAACTCGTTTTCTATTTCAAATGTAGCGTTTCTTGTTGTCCAATCTTCGTTTTTAAGCATTTGTACATAGATAACTTCTCTTAAAACATAATGCGGCCAACTCGACACTACAGCGGGGAACTCGTTTTCTATTTCAAATGTCGCGTTGCTTGACGTCCAATCTTCGTTTTTTGGCATTTGTACATAGATAAGGAGTATCAAAACATATAACGTGCAACTGGACACCACAGCGGGTAACTCGTTTTCTATTTAAAATGTCGCCGTCCATATTGTGAAATCTTAGTTTTTTGGCATGCATTTGTACATAGATAACCGCCATTAAAACATATAGCTGCTCGCTATACTTTTTTGGCATCTGTACATAGATAACTTCTATTAAAACATATAGCGGGCAAGCGGGTAACTCTTTTTCTGTTTCAAAAGTCGTGTTCCTTATTGTTAAATCTTAATAAGGAACACTACTTTTGAAATAGTTATCTATGTACAAATGCCAAAAACGAAGATTTCACAACAAGGAACACCACCATTCGATATAGAAAACGAGTTCCCTGCCGTACTGTAGAGTTGCTCGCTATATGTTTTAATGGCGGTTATCTATGTACAAATGCCAAAGAACGAAGATTTAACAATAAGGAACACGACTTTTGAAATAGAAAAAGAGTTACCGCTTGCCCGCTATATGTTTTAATAGAAGTTATCTATGTACAAATGCCAAAAAACGAAGATTTCACAACAAGGAACACCACCATTCGATATAGAAAACGAGTTCCCTGCCGTACTGTAGAGTTGCTCGCTATATGTTTTAATGGCGGTTATCTATGTACAAATGCCAAAGAACGAAGATTTAACATAAGGAACACGACTTTTGAAATAGAA
Source organism: Scolanthus callimorphus (assembly GCA_033964015.1). NCBI lineage: Eukaryota > Metazoa > Cnidaria > Anthozoa > Actiniaria > Edwardsiidae > Scolanthus > Scolanthus callimorphus. Next base: position 724,531 of record CM066925.1, read on the forward strand.
AAAGAGTTACCCGCTTGCCCGCTATATGTTTTAATAGAAGTTATCTATGTACAAATGCCAAAAAACGAAGGCTTCACAATAAGGAACGCGACATTTGAAATAGAAAACTCGACAGTACTGCGGGGAACTCGTTTTCTATTTCAAATGTCGCGTTCCTTATTGTGAAACCTTCGTTTTTTGGCATTTGTACATAGATGAAACATATACAGAGCAACTCTACAGTACTGCAATGAACTCGTTTTCTATATCGAATGGTGGTGTTCCTTGTTGTGAAATCTTCGTTTTTTGGCATTTGTACATAGATAACTATTTCAAAAGTAGTGTTCCTTATTAAGATTTACAATAAGGAACACGACTTTGAAACAGAAAAAGAGTTGCCCGCTGCCCGCTATATCTTTTAATAGAAGTTATCTATGCCAAAAAACGAAGATTGCACAACAAGGAACGCGACATTTGAAATAGAAAACGAGTTACCGATTGCCCGCGATATGTTTTAATAGAAGTTATCTATGTACAAATGCCAAAAATGGAGACTTCACAACAAGGAAGACCACCATTTCATATAGAAAACGAGTTACCCGCATACTCTCGAACGCGACTTTTTGAAATAGAAAAATATGTTTTAATAGGCATTTGGCATTTGTACGTATTAAAACATAAAGCATGCAACTCGACACTACAGCAGGTAACTCGTTTTCTATGTGTTCCTTTTGTCCAATCTTCGTTTTTCGGCATTTGTACATAGATATGGTCTATTAAAACATATAGCTTGCAACTGGACACTACAGCAGGTAACTCGTTTTCTTTTTCAAATGTCGTGTTTCTTGTTGTCCAATCTTCGTTTTTAGGCATTTGTACATAGATATGGTCTATTAGAACATATAGCTTGCAACTGAGACTACAGTAGGTAACTCGTTTTCTATTTCAAAGGTCGCGTTCCTTGTTCTGAAATCTTCGTTTTTTTTTTCATTTAAACATAGAAAACGTCGATTAAAACATATAGCGGGCAACTCGACACTACAGCGGGGAACTCGTTTTCTATTTCAAATGTCGCGTTCCTTAATGTGAAACCTTCGTTTTTTGGCATTTGTACATAGATAACCGCCATTAAAACAAATAGCGAGCAACTCGACAGTACTGCGGGGAACTCGTTTTCTATATCAAATGGTGGTGTTCCTTGTTGTGAAAACAACGTTTTTTGCCGCTTGTACATAGATTCCTATTTCAAAAGTAGTGTTTCTTATTGTTAATTCTTCGTTTTTTGGCATCTGTAAATAGATAACTTCTATTAAAACATATAGTGGGCGACTCGACACTACAGCGGGGAACTCGTTTTTTATTTCAAATGTCGCGTTCCTTATTGTGAAATCTTCGTTTTTTGGCATTTGTACATAGATAAGGTCTATTAAAACATATAGCTTGCAACTGGACACTACAGCAGGTAACTCGTATTCTATATCAAATGGTGGTGTTCCTTGTTGTGAAATCTTCGGTTTTTGGCATTTGTACATAGATAACCGCCATACTGTCGAGTTGCCCGGTATATGTTTTAATAGAAGTTATCTATGTACAAATGCCTAAAAACGAAGATTGGACAACAAGGAACGCTACATTTGAAATAGAAAACGAGTTACCCGCCGTAGTGTCAATTTTCACGCTATATGTGCAAATTGACATGAAGCGTGCAACTCGACACTACAGCGGCGAACTCGTTTTCTACTTTAAATGTCGCGTTTCTTGTTGTCCAATCTTCGTTTTTTGGCATTTGTACATAGATAAGAACTATCAAAACATATAGTGTGCAACTGAACAGTGTGCAACTGAACACTACAGCGGGTAACTCGTTTTCTATTTCAAATGTCGCGTTCCATATTGTGAAATCTTAGCTTTTTGGCATTTGTACATAGATAACCGCCATTAAAACATATAGCGAGCAACTCGACAGTACTGCGATATGGACAGTACTAGAAACATATAGCGTGCAACTGGACACTATTGCGGGTAACTCGTTTTCTATATCAAATGGTGTTGTTCCTTGTTGTGAACTCTTCGTTTTTTGACATTTACACATATATATAACTTCCATTAAAACATATAGCGGGCAACTCGACACCTACAGCGGGGAACTCGTTTTCTATACCAAATGGTGGTGTTCCTTGTTGTGAAAACTTCGTTTTTTGGCGCTTGTACATAGATTCCTATTTCAAAAGTAGTGTCTCTTATTGTTAATTCTTCGTTTTTTGGCATCTGTAAATAGATAACTTCCATTAAAACATTTAGCGGGCAACTCGACACTATAGCGGGGAACTCGTTTTCTACTTCAAATGTCGCGTTTCTAGTTGTCCAATCTTCGTTTTTTGGCATTTGTACATAGATAAGTTCTATTAAAACATATAGCCTGCAAATGGACACTACAGCGGGTAACTCGTTTTCTATTTCAAATGTAGCGTTTCTTGTTGTCCAATCTTCGTTTTTAAGCATTTGTACATAGATAACTTCTCTTAAAACATAATGCGGCCAACTCGACACTACAGCGGGGAACTCGTTTTCTATTTCAAATGTCGCGTTGCTTGACGTCCAATCTTCGTTTTTTGGCATTTGTACATAGATAAGGAGTATCAAAACATATAACGTGCAACTGGACACCACAGCGGGTAACTCGTTTTCTATTTAAAATGTCGCCGTCCATATTGTGAAATCTTAGTTTTTTGGCATGCATTTGTACATAGATAACCGCCATTAAAACATATAGCTGCTCGCTATACGTTTTTTGGCATTTGTACATAGATAACTTCTATTAAAACATATAGCGGGCAAGCGGGTAACTCTTTTTCTGTTTCAAAAGTCGTGTTCCTTATTGTTAAATCTTAATAAGGAACACTACTTTTGAAATAGTTATCTATGTACAAATGCCAAAAAACGAAGATTTCACAACAAGGAACACCACCATTCGATATAGAAAACGAGTTCCCTGCCGTACTGTAGAGTTGCTCGCTATATGTTTTAATGGCGGTTATCTATGTACAAATGCCAAAGAACGAAGATTTAACAATAAGGAACACGACTTTTGAAATAGAAAAAGAGTTACCCGCTTGCCCGCTATATGTTTTAATAGAAGTTATCTATGTACAAATGCCAAAAAACGAAGGCTTCACAATAAGGAACGCGACATTTGAAATAGAAAACTCGACAGTACTGCGGGGAACTCGTTTTCTATTTCAAATGTCGCGTTCCTTATTGTGAAACCTTCGTTTTTTGGCATTTGTACATAGATGAAACATATACAGAGCAACTCTACAGTACTGCAGGGAACTCGTTTTCTATATCGAATGGTGGTGTTCCTTGTTGTGAAATCTTCGTTTTTTGGCATTTGTACATAGATAACTATTTCAAAAGTAGTGTTCCTTATTAAGATTTAACAATAAGGAACACGACTTTTGAAACAGAAAAGAGTTGCCCGCTGCCCGCTATATCTTTTAATAGAAGTTATCTATGTACAAATGCCAAAAAACGAAGATTGCACAACAAGGAACGCGACATTTGAAATAGAAAACGAGTTACCGATTGCCCGCGATATGTTTTAATAGAAGTTATCTATGTACAAATGCCAAAAATGGAGACTTCACAACAAGGAAGACCACCATTTCATATAGAAAACGAGTTACCCGCATACTCTCGAACGCGACTTTTGAAATAGAAAAATGTTTTAATAGGCATTTGGCATTTGTACGTATTAAAACATAAAGCATGCAACTCGACACTACAGCAGGTAACTCGTTTTCTATGTGTTCCTTTTTGTCCAATCTTCGTTTTTCGGCATTTGTACATAGATATGGTCTATTAAAACATATAGCTTGCAACTGGACACTACAGCAGGTAACTCGTTTTCTTTTCAAATGTCGTGTTTCTTGTTGTCCAATCTTCGTTTTTAGGCATTTGTACATAGATATGGTCTATTAGAACATATAGCTTGCAACTGGAGACTACAGTAGGTAACTCGTTTTCTATTTCAAAGGTCGCGTTCCTTGTTCTGAAATCTTCGTTTTTTTTCATTTAAACATAGAAAACGTCGATTAAAACATATAGCGGGCAACTCGACACTACAGCGGGGAACTCGTTTTCTATTTCAAATGTCGCGTTCCTTAATGTGAAACCTTCGTTTTTTGGCATTTGTACATAGATAACCGCCATTAAAACAAATAGCGAGCAACTCGACAGTACTGCGGGGAACTCGTTTTCTATATCAATGGTGGTGTTCCTTGTTGTGAAAACAACGTTTTTTGCCGCTTGTACATAGATTCCTATTTCAAAGTAGTGTTTGTTATTGTTAATTCTTCGTTTTTTGGCATCTGTAAATAGATAACTTCTATTAAAACATATAGTGGGCGACTCGACACTACAGCGGGAACTCGTTTTTTATTTCAAATGTCGCGTTCCTTATTGTGAAACCTTCGTTTTTTGGCATTTGTACCTAGATAACTTCTATTAAAACATATAGCGGGCAAGCGGGTAACTCTTTTTCTATTTCAAAAGTCGTGTTCCTTATTGTTAAATCTTCGTTCTTTGGCATTTGTACATAGATAACCGCCATTAAAACATATAGCGAGCAACTCTACAGTACGGCAGGGAACTCGTTTTCTATATCGAATGGTGGTGTTCCTTGTTGTGAAATCTTCGTTTTTTGGCATTTGTACATAGATAACTATTTCAAAAGTAGTGTTCCTTATTAAGATTTAACAATAAGGAACACGACTTTTGAAACAGAAAAAGAGTTTCCCGATTGCCCGCTATATGTTTTAATAGAAGTTATCCACGGACAAATGCCAAAAACGAAGATTTAACAATAAGGAACGCGACATTTGAAGTAGAAAACGAGTTCCCCGCTGTAGTGTCGAGTTACCCGCTATATATTTTAATGGAAGATATCTATGTGTAAATGACAAAAAACGAAGATTTCAGAACAAGGAACGCAACATTTGAAATAGAAAACGAGTTACCTGCTGTAGTGTCGAGTGCAAGCTATATGTTTCAATAGACCATATCTATGTACAAATGCCAAGAAACGAAGGTTTCACAATAAGGAACGCGACATTTGAAATAGAAAACGAGTTACCCGCTGTAGTGTCCGTTGCACGCTATAGTTTTGATAGACCTTATCTATGTACAAATGCCTAAAAACGAAGATTAGACAACAAGGAACGCGACATTGAAATAGAAAACGAGTTACCTGCTGTAGTGTCGAGTTGCAAGCTATATGTTTAATGGAAGTTATCTATGTGTAAATGCCATAAAACGAAGATTTCACAACAAGGAACACCACCATTTGATATAGAAAACGAGTTACCCGCAGTACTGTCGAGTTGCTCGCTATACGTTTTAATGGCGGTTATCTATGTACAAATGCCAAAAAACGAAGATTTAACAATAAGGATCGCGACATTTGAAATAGAAAACGAGTTACCCGATTGCCCGCGATATGTTTTAATAGAAGTTATCTATGTACAAATGCCAAAAATGGAGACTTCACAACAAGGAAGAGCACCATTTCATATAGAAAACGAGTTACCCGCAATACTGTCGAACACGACTTTTGAAATAGAAAAATATGTTTTAATATGCATTTGCATTTGTACGTATTAAAACATAAAGCATGCAACTCGACACTACAGCAGGTAACTCGTTTTCTATGTGTTCCTTTTTGTCCAATCTTCGTTTTTTGGCATTTGTACATAGATATGGTCTATTAAAACATATAGCTTGCAACTGGACACTACAGCAGGTAACTCGTTTTCTATTTCAAATGTCGCGTTCCTTGTTGTCCAATGTTCGTTTTTAGGCATTTGTACATAGATAACTTCTATTAAACACATATAGCGGGCAACTCGACAGTATTGAGGGTAACTCAATTTCTATATGAAATGGTGGTCTTCCTTGTTGTGAAATCTCCATTTTTGGCATTTGTACATAGATAACTTCTATTAAAACATATAGAGTTCAACTGGACACTATTGCGGGTAACTCGTTTTCTATATCAAATGGTGTGTTCCTTGTTGTGAAATCTTCGTTTTTTGACATTACACCTAAAGAACTTCCATTAAAACATATAGCGGGCAACTCGAGACTACAGCGGGGAACTAGTTTTCTACTTCAAATGTCGCGTTCCTTAATGTGAAACCTTCGTTTTTTGGCATTTGTACATAGATAACTCGACAGTACTGCGGTGAACTCGTTTTCTATATCAAATGGTGGTGTTCCTTGTTGTGAAAACTTCGTTTTTTTGGCGCTTGTACATAGATTCTATTTCAAAAGTAGTGTTTCTTATTGTTAATCTTCGTTTTTTTGGGCATCTTTAAATAGATAACTGCCATTAAAACATTTAGCGGGCAACTCGACACTATAACGGGGAACTCGTTTTCTACTTCAAATGTCGCGTTTCTTGTTGTCCAATCTTCGTTTTTTTGGCATTTGTACATAGATGACCGCCATTAAAACATATAGCGAGCAACTCGACAGTACTGCGGGGAACTCGTTTTCTATTTCAAATGTCGCGTTCCTTATTGTTAAATCCTCGTTTTTTGGCATTTGTACATAGATAACCGCCATTAAAACGTATAGCGAGAACTCGACAGTACTGCGGGTAACTCGTTTTTATATCAAATGGTGGTGTTCCTTGTTGTGAAAGCTTCGTTTTTTTGCATTTACACATAGATAACTACCATTAAAACATTTAGCGGGCAACTCGACACTACAGCGGGAACTAGTTTTCTAGTTCAAATGTCGTGTTTCTTGATGTCCAATCTTCGTTTTTTGGCATTTGTACATAGATAAGGACTATCAAAACATATAACGTGCAACTGGACACCACAGCGGGTAACTCGTTTTCTATTTAAAATGTCGCGTTCCATATTCTGAAATCTTAGTTTTTTGGCATGCATTTGTACATAGATAACCGCCATTAAAACATATAGCGAGCAACTCGACAGTACTGCAGGAACTCGTTTTCTATATCGAATGGTGGTGTTCCTTGTTGTGAAACCTTCGTTTTTGGTATTTGTACATAGATAACTATTTCAAAAGTAGTGTTCCTTATTAAGATTAAACAATAAGGAACACGACTTTTGAAACAGAAAAGAGTTACCCGCTTGCCCGCTACATCTTTTAATAGAAGGTATCTATGTACAAATGCCAAAAACGAAGATTGCACAACAAGGAACGCGACATTTGAAATAGAAAACGAGTTACCCGATTGCCCGCGATATGTTTTAATAGAAGTTATCTATGTACAAATGCCAAAAATGGAGACTTCACAACAAGGAAGACCACCATTTCATATAGAAAAAGAGTTACCCGCAATACTCTCGAACGCGACTTTTGAAATAGAAAAATATGTTTTAATAGGCATTTGGCATTTGTCGAGCATGCAATTCGACACTACAGCAGGTAACTCGTTTCTATGTGTTCCTTTTTGTCAAATCTTCGTTTTTCGGCATTTGTACATAGATAAGGTCTATTAAACATATAGCTTGCAACTCGACACTACAGCCGCTAACTCGATTTCTATTTCAAATGTCGCGTTCCTTGTTGTGAAATCTTCGTTTTTGGCATTTACACATAGATATCTTCCATTAAAAACATATAGCGGGCAACTCGACACTACAGCGGGAACTCGTTTTCTATTTCAAATGTCGCGTTCCTTGTTGTCCAATCTTCGTTTTTAGGCATTTGTACATAGATAACTTCTATTAAAACATATAGCGGGCAACTCGACAGTATTGCGGGTAACTCGTTTTCTATATGAAATTGTGGTCTTCCTTGTTGTGAAATCTCCATTTTTGGCATTTGTACATGGATAACTTCTATTAAAACATATCGCGGGCAATTGGGTAACTCGTTTTCTATTTCAAATGTCGTGTTCCTTATTGTTTAATCTTCGTTTTTTGGCATTTGTACATAGATAAGGTCTATTAAAACATATAGCGTGCAACTGGACACTATTGCGGGTAACTCGTTTTCTATATCAAATGGTGGTGTTCCTTGTTCTGAAATCTTCGTTTTTGACATTTACACATATATAACTTCCATTAAACATATAGCGGGCAACTCGACACTACAGCGGGGAACTAGTTTTCTACTTCAAATGTCGCGTTCCTTAATGTGAAACCTTTGTTTTTTGGCATTTGTACATAGATAACCGCCATTAAAACAAATAGCGAGCAACTCGACAGTACTGCGGGGAACTCGTTTTCTATATCAAATGGTGGTGTTCCTTGTTGTGAAATCTTCGTTTTTTGACATTTACACCTAAAGAACTTCCATTAAAACATATAGCGGGCAACTCGAGACTACAGCGGGGACTAGTTTTCTACTTCAAATGTCGCGTTCCTTAATGTGAAACCTTCGTTTTTTGGCATTTGTACATAGATAACTCGACAGTACTGCGGTGAACTCGTTTTCTATATCAAATGGTGGTGTTCCTTGTTGTCAAAACTTCGTTTTTTGGCGCTTGTACATAGATTCCTATTTCAAAAGTAGTGTTTCTTATTGTTAAATCTTCGTTTTTTTGGCATCTTTAATAGATAACTTCCATTAAAACATTTAGCGGGCAACTCGACACTATAGCGGGGAACTCGTTTTGTACTTCAAATGTCGCGTTTCTTGTTGTCCAATCTTCGTTTTTTTGCATTTGTACATAGATAAGGTCTATTAAAACATATAGCCTGCAAATGGACACTACAGCGGGTAACTCGTTTTCTATTTTAAATGTCGTGTTCATTGTTGTCCAATCTTCGTTTTTAGGCCTTTGTACATAGATGACCGCCATTAAAACATATAGCGAGCAACTCGACAGTACTGCGGGGAACTCGTTTTCTATTTCAAATGTCGCGTTCCTTATTGTTAAATCCTCGTTTTTTGGCATTTGTACATAGATAACCGCCATTAAAACGTATAGCGAGAACTCGACAGTACTGCGGGTAACTCGTTTTCAATATCAAATGGTGGTGTTCCTTCTTGTGAAATCTTCGTTTTTTTGGCATTTACACATAGATAACTTCCAATAAAACATATAGCGGACAACTCGACAGTACTGCGGGTAACTCGTTTTCTATATGAAATGGTGGTCTTCCTTGTTGTGAAATCTCCATTTTTGCATTTGTACATAGATAACTTCTATTAAAACATATCGCGGGCAATTGGGTACTCGTTTTCTATTTCAAATGTCGTGTTCCTTATAGTTAATCTTCGTTTTTTGGCATTTGTACATAGATAAGGTCTATTAAAACATATAGCTTGCAACTGGACACTACAGCAGGTAACTCGTATTCTATATCAAATGGTGGTGTTCCTTGTTGTGAAATCTTCGGTTTTTGGCATTTGTACATAGATAACCGCCATACTGTCGAGTTGCCCGGTATATCTATGTGTTCCTTTTTGTCCAATCTTCGTTTTTTGGCATTTGTACATAGATATGGTCTATTAAAACATATAGCTTGCAACTGGACACTACAGCAGGTAACTCGTTTTCTATTTCAAATGTCGCGTTCCTTGTTGTCCAATGTTCGTTTTTAGGCATTTGTACATAGATAACTTCTATTAAAACATATAGCGGGCAACTCGACAGTATTGAGGGTAACTCAATTTCTATATGAAAATGGTGGTCTTCCTTGTTGTGAAATCTCCATTTTTGGCATTTGTACATAGATAACTTCTATTAAAACATATAGAGTTCAACTGGACACTATTGCGGGTAACTCGTTTTCTATATCAAATGGTGGTGTTCCTTGTTGTGAAATCTTCGTTTTTTGACATTTACACCTAAAGAACTTCCATTAAAACATATAGCGGGCAACTCGAGACTACAGCGGGGAACTAGTTTTCTACTTCAAATGTCGCGTTCCTTAATGTGAAACCTTCGTTTTTTGGCATTTGTACATAGATAACTCGACAGTACTGCGGTGAACTCGTTTTCTATATCAAATGGTGGTGTTCCTTGTTGTGAAAACTTCGTTTTTTGGCGCTTGTACATAGATTCCTATTTCAAAAGTAGTGTTTCTTATTGTTATTCTTCGTTTTTTTGGCATCTTTAAATAGATAAACTGCCATTAAAACATTTAGCGGGCAACTCGACACTATAACGGGGAACTCGTTTTCTACTTCAAATGTCGCGTTTCTTGTTGTCCAATCTTCGTTTTTTTGGCATTTGTACATAGATGACCGCCATTAAACATATAGCGAGCAACTCGACAGTACTGCGGGGAACTCGTTTTCTATTTCAAATGTCGCGTTCCTTATTGTTAAATCCTCGTTTTTTTGCATTTGTACATAGATAACCGCCATTAAAACGTATAGCGAGAACTCGACAGTACTGCGGGTAACTCGTTTTTATATCAAATGGTGGTGTTCCTTGTTGTGAAAGCTTCGTTTTTTTGCATTTACACATAGATAACTACCATTAAAACATTTAGCGGGCAACTCGACACTACAGCGGGGAACTAGTTTTCTAGTTCAAATGTCGTGTTTCTTGATGTCCAATCTTCGTTTTTTGGCATTTGTACATAGATAAGGACTATCAAAACATATAACGTGCAACTGGACACCACAGCGGGTAACTCGTTTTCTATTTAAAATGTCGCGTTCCATATTCTGAAATCTTAGTTTTTGGCATGCATTTGTACATAGATAACCGCCATTAAACATATAGCGAGCAACTCGACAGTACTGCAGGGAACTCGTTTTCTATATCGAATGGTGGTGTTCCTTGTTGTGAAACCTTCGTTTTTTGGTATTTGTACATAGATAACTATTTCAAAAGTAGTGTTCCTTATTAAGATTAACAATAAGGAACACGACTTTTGAAACAGAAAAAGAGTTACCCGCTTGCCCGCTACATCTTTTAATAGAAGGTATCTATGTACAAATGCCAAAAAACGAAGATTGCACAACAAGGAACGCGACATTTGAAATAGAAAACGAGTTACCCGATTGCCCGCGATATGTTTTAATAGAAGTTATCTATGTACAAATGCCAAAAATGGAGACTTCACAACAAGGAAGACCACCATTTCATATAGAAAAAGAGTTACCCGCAATACTCTCGAACGCGACTTTTGAAATAGAAAAATATGTTTTAATAGGCATTTGGCATTTGTCGAGCATGCAATTCGACACTACAGCAGGTAACTCGTTTTCTATGTGTTCCTTTTTGTCAAATCTTCGTTTTTCGGCATTTGTACATAGATAAGGTCTATTAAAACATATAGCTTGCAACTCGACACTACAGCCGCTAACTCGATTTCTATTTCAAATGTCGCGTTCCTTGTTGTGAAATCTTCGTTTTTGGCATTTACACATAGATATCTTCCATTAAAACATATAGCGGGCAACTCGACACTACAGCGGGGAACTCGTTTTCTATTTCAAATGTCGCGTTCCTTGTTGTCCAATCTTCGTTTTTAGGCATTTGTACATAGATAACTTCTATTAAAACATATAGCGGGCAACTCGACAGTATTGCGGGTAACTCGTTTTCTATATGAAATTGTGGTCTTCCTTGTTGTGAAATCTCCATTTTTGGCATTTGTACATGGATAACTTCTATTAAAACATATCGCGGGCAATTGGGTAACTCGTTTTTCTATTTCAAATGTCGTGTTCCTTATTGTTAAATCTTCGTTTTTGGCATTTGTACATAGATAAGGTCTATTAAAACATATAGCGTGCAACTGGACACTATTGCGGGTAACTCGTTTTCTATATCAAATGGTGGTGTTCCTTGTTGTGAAATCTCCATTTTTGGCATTTGTACATAGATAACTTCTATTAAAACATATAGAGTGCAACTGGACACTATTGCGGGTAACTCGTTTTCTATATCAAATGGTGGTGTTCCTTGTTGTGAAATCTTCGTTTTTTGACATTTACACCTAAAGAACTTCCATTAAAACATATAGCGGGCAACTCGAGACTACAGCGGGGAACTAGTTTTCTACTTCAAATGTCGCGTTCCTTAATGTGAAACCTTCGTTTTTTGGCATTTGTACATAGATAACTCGACAGTACTGCGGTGAACTCGTTTTCTATATCAAATGGTGGTGTTCCTTGTTGTGAAAACTTCGTTTTTTGGCGCTTGTACATAGATTCCTATTTCAAAAGTAGTGTTTCTTATTGTTAATTCTTCGTTTTTTTTGGCATCTTTAAATAGATAACTGCCATTAAAACATTTAGCGGGCAACTCGACACTATAGCGGGGAACTCGTTTTCTACTTCAAATGTCGCGTTTCTTGTTGTCCAATCTTCGTTTTTTTGCATTTGTACATAGATGACCGCCATTAAAACATATAGCGAGCAACTCGACAGTACTGCGGGGAACTCGTTTTCTATTTCAAATGTCGCGTTCCTTATTGTTAAATCCTCGTTTTTTGGCATTTGTACATAGATAACCGCCATTAAAACGTATAGCGAGAACTCGACAGTACTGCGGGTAACTCGTTTTTATATCAAATGGTGGTGTTCCTTGTTGTGAAAGCTTCGTTTTTTTGCATTTACACATAGATAACTACCATTAAAACATTTAGCGGGCAACTCGACACTACAGCGGGGAAACTAGTTTTCTAGTTCAAATGTCGTGTTTCTTGATGTCCAATCTTCGTTTTTTTGGCATTTGTACATAGATAAGGACTATCAAACATATAACGTGCAACTGGACACCACAGCGGGTAACTCGTTTTCTATTTAAAATGTCGCGTTCCATATTCTGAAATCTTAGTTTTTTGGCATGCATTTGTACATAGATAACCGCCATTAAAACATATAGCGAGCAACTCGACAGTACTGCAGGGAACTCGTTTTCTATATCGAATGGTGGTGTTCCTTGTTGTGAAACCTTCGTTTTTGGTATTTGTACATAGATAACTATTTCAAAAGTAGTGTTCCTTATTAGATTAAACAATAAGGAACACGACTTTTGAAACAGAAAAAGAGTTACCCGCTTGCCCGCTACATCTTTTAATAGAAGGTATCTATGTACAAATGCCAAAAAACGAAGATTGCACACAAGGAACGCGACATTTGAAATAGAAAACGAGTTACCCGATTGCCCGCGATATGTTTTAATAGAAGTTATCTATGTACAAATGCCAAAAATGGAGACTTCACAACAAGGAAGACCACCATTTCATATAGAAAAAGAGTTACCCGCAATACTCTCGAACGCGACTTTTGAAATAGAAAAATATGTTTTAATAGGCATTTGGCATTTGTCGAGCATGCAATTCGACACTACAGCAGGTAACTCGTTTTCTATGTGTTCCTTTTTGTCAAATCTTCGTTTTTCGGCATTTGTACATAGATATGGTCTATTAAAACATATAGCTTGCAACTCGACACTACAGCCGCTAACTCGATTTCTATTTCAAATGTCGCGTTCCTTGTTGTGAAATCTTCGTTTTTGGCATTTACACATAGATATCTTCCATTAAAACATATAGCGGGCAACTCGACACTACAGCGGGGAACTCGTTTTCTATTTCAAATGTCGCGTTCCTTGTTGTCCAATCTTCGTTTTTAGGCATTTGTACATAGATAACTTCTATTAAAACATATAGCGGGCAACTCGACAGTATTGCGGGTAACTCGTTTTCTATATGAAATTGTGGTCTTCCTTGTTGTGAAATCTCCATTTTTGGCATTTGTACATGGATAACTTCTATTAAAACATATCGCGGGCAATTGGGTAACTCGTTTTCTATTTCAAATGTCGTGTTCCTTATTGTTAAATCTTCGTTTTTGGCATTTGTACATAGATAAGGTCTATTAAAAATATAGCGTGCAACTGGACACTATTGCGGGTAACTCGTTTTCTATATCAAATGGTGGTGTTCCTTGTTCTGAAATCTTCGTTTTTGACATTTACACATATATAACTTCCATTAAAACATATAGCGGGCAACTCGACACTACAGCGGGGAACTAGTTTTCTACTTCAAATGTCGCGTTCCTTGTTGTCCAATCTTCGTTTTTAGGCATTTGTACATAGATAACTTCTATTAAAACATATAGCGGGCAACTCGACAGTATTGAGGGTAACTCAATTTCTATATGAAATGGTGGTCTTCCTTGTTGTGAAATCTCCATTTTTGGCATTTGTACATAGATAACTTCTATTAAAACATATAGAGTGCAACGGACACTATTGCGGGTAAACTCGTTTTCTATATCAAATGGTGGTGTTCCTTGTTGTGAAATCTTCGTTTTTTGACATTTACACCTAAAGAACTTCCATTAAAACATATAGCGGGCAACTCGAGACTACAGCGGGGAACTAGTTTTCTACTTCAAATGTCGCGTTCCTTAATGTGAAACCTTCGTTTTTTGGCATTGTACATAGATAACTCGACAGTACTGCGGTGAACTCGTTTTCTATATCAAATGGTGGTGTTCCTTGTTGTGAAAACTTCGTTTTTGGCGCTTGTACATAGATTCTATTTCAAAAGTAGTGTTTCTTATTGTTAATTCTTCGTTTTTTTTGGCATCTTTAAATAGATAACTGCCATTAAAACATTTAGCGGGCAACTCGACACTATAGCGGGGAACTCGTTTTCTACTTCAAATGTCGCGTTTCTTGTTGTCCAATCTTCGTTTTTTTGGCATTTGTACATAGATGACCGCCATTAAAACATATAGCGAGCAACTCGACAGTACTGCGGGGAACTCGTTTTCTATTTCAAATGTCGCGTTCCTTATTGTTAAATCCTCGTTTTTTGGCATTTGTACATAGATAACCGCCATTAAAACGTATAGCGAGAACTCGACAGTACTGCGGGTAACTCGTTTTTATATCAAATGGTGGTGTTCCTTGTTGTGAAAGCTTCGTTTTTTTGCATTTACACATAGATAACTACCATTAAAACATTTAGCGGGCAACTCGACACTACAGCGGGGAACTAGTTTCTAGTTCAAATGTCGTGTTTCTTGATGTCCAATCTTCGTTTTTTGGCATTTGTACATAGATAAGGACTATCAAAACATATAACGTGCAACTGGACACCACAGCGGGTAACTCGTTTCTATTTAAAATGTCGCGTTCCATATTCTGAAATCTTAGTTTTTGGCATGCATTTGTACATAGATAACCGCCATTAAAACATATAGCGAGCAACTCGACAGTACTGCAGGGAACTCGTTTTCTATATCGAATGGTGGTGTTCCTTGTTGTGAAACCTTCGTTTTTTGGTATTTGTAAATAGATAACTATTTCAAAAGTAGTGTTCCTTATTAAGATTAAACAATAAGGAACACGACTTTTGAAACAGAAAAAGAGTTACCCGCTTGCCCGCTACATCTTTTAATAGAAGGTATCTATGTACAAATGCCAAAAAACGAAGATTGCACAACAAGGAACGCGACATTTGAAATAGAAAACGAGTTACCCGATTGCCCGCGATATGTTTTAATAGAAGTTATCTATGTACAAATGCCAAAAATGGAGACTTCACAACAAGGAAGACCACCATTTCATATAGAAAAAGAGTTACCCGCAATACTCTCGAACGCGACTTTTGAAATAGAAAAATATGTTTTAATAGGCATTTGGCATTTGTCGAGCATGCAATTCGACACTACAGCAGGTAACTCGTTTTCTATGTTCCTTTTTTTTTGTCAAATCTTCGTTTTTCGGCATTTGTACATAGATGGTCTATTAAAACATATAGCTTGCAACTCGACACTACAGCCGCTAACTCGATTTCTATTTCAAATGTCGCGTTCCTTGTTGTGAAATCTTCGTTTTTGGCATTTACACATAGATATCTTCCATTAAAACATATAGCGGGCAACTCGACACTACAGCGGGGAACTCGTTTTCTATTTCAAATGTCGCGTTCCTTGTTGTCCAATCTTCGTTTTTAGGCATTTGTACATAGATAACTTCTATTAAAACATATAGCGGGCAACTCGACAGTATTGCGGGTAACTCGTTTTCTATATGAAATTGTGGTCTTCCTTGTTGTGAAATCTCCATTTTTGGCATTTGTACATGGATAACTTCTATTAAAACATATCGCGGGCAATTGGCTAACTCGTTTTCTATTTCAAATGTCGTGTTCCTTATTGTTAAATCTTCGTTTTGGCATTTGTACATAGATAAGGTCTATTAAAACATATGCGTGCAACTGGACACTATTGCGGGTAACTCGTTTTCTATATCAAATGGTGGTGTTCCTTGTTCTGAAATCTTCGTTTTTTGACATTTACACATATATAACTTCCATTAAAACATATAGCGGGCAACTCGACACTACAGCGGGGAACTAGTTTTCTACTTCAAATGTCGCGTTCCTTAATGTGAAACCTTTGTTTTTTGGCATTTGTACATAGATAACCGCCATTAAAACAAATAGCGAGCAACTCGACAGTACTGCGGGGAACTCGTTTTCTATATCAAATGGTGGTGTTCCTTGTTGTGAAATCTTCGTTTTTTGACATTTACACCTAAAGAACTTCCATTAAAACATATAGCGGGCAACTCGAGACTACAGCGGGGAAACTAGTTTTCTACTTCAAATGTCGCGTTCCTTAATGTGAAACCTTCGTTTTTTGGCATTTGTACATAGATAACTCGACAGTACTGCGGTGAACTCGTTTTCTATATCAAATGGTGGTGTTCCTTGTTGTGAAAACTTCGTTTTTGGCGCTTGTACATAGATTCCTATTTCAAAAGTAGTGTTTCTTATTGTTAATTCTTCGTTTTTTTGGCATCTTTAAACAGATAACTGCCATTAAAACATTTAGCGGGCAACTCGACACTATAGCGGGGAACTCGTTTTCTACTTCAAATGTCGCGTTTCTTGTTGTCCAATCTTCGTTTTTTTGGCATTGTACATAGATGACCGCCATTAAAACATATAGCGAGCAACTCGACAGTACTGCGGGGAACTCGTTTTCTATTTCAAATGTCGCGTTCCTTGTTGTGAAATCTTCGTTTTTTGGCATTTACACATAGATATCTTCCATTAAAACACATAGCGGGCAACTCGACACTACAGCGGGGAACTCGTTTTCTATTTCAAATGTCGCGTTCCTTAATGTGAAACCTTCGTTTTTTGGCATTTGTACATAGATAACCGCCATTAAAACAAATAGCGAGCAACTCGACAGTACTGCGGGGAACTCGTTTTCCATATCAAATGGTGGTGTTCCTTGTTGTGAAAACTTCGTTTTTTGGCGCTTGTACATAGATTCCTATTTCAAAAGTAGTGTTTCTTATTGTTAATTCTTCGTTTTTTGGCATCTGTAAATAGATAACTTCCATTAAAACATTTAGCGGGGAACTCGTTTTCTATTTCAAATGTCGCGTTCCTTGTTGTCCAATCTTCGTTTTAGGCATTTGTACATAGATAACTTCTATTAAAACATATAGCGGGCAACTCGACAGTATTGCGGGTAACTCGTTTTCTATATCAAATGGTGGTGTTCCTTGTTGTGAAATCTTCGTTTTTTGACATTTACACCTAAAGAACTTCCATTAAAACATATAGCGGGCAAATCGAGACTACAGCGGGGAACTAGTTTTCTACTTCAAATGTCGCGTTCCTTAATGTGAAACCTTCGTTTTTTGGCATTTGTACATAGATAACTCGACAGTACTGCGGTGAACTCGTTTTCTATATCAAATGGTGGTGTTCCTTGTTGTGAAAACTTCGTTTTTTGGCGCTTGTACATAGATTCCTATTTCAAAAGTAGTGTTTCTTATTGTTAATTCTTCGTTTTTTTTGGCATCTTTAAATAGATAACTTCCATTAAAACATTTAGCGGGCAACTCGACACTATAGCGGGGAACTCGTTTTGTACTTCAAATGTCGCGTTTCTTGTTGTCCAATCTTCGTTTTTTTTGCATTTGTACATAGATAAGGTCTATTAAAACATATAGCCTGCAAATGGACACTACAGCGGGTAACTCGTTTTCTATTTTAAATGTCGTGTTCATTGTTGTCCAATCTTCGTTTTTAGGCCTTTGTACATAGATGACCGCCATTAAAACATATAGCGAGCAACTCGACAGTACTGCGGGGAACTCGTTTTCTATTTCAAATGTCGCGTTCCTTATTGTTAAATCCTCGTTTTTTGGCATTTGTACATAGATAACCGCCATTAAAACGTATAGCGAGAACTCGACAGTACTGCGGGTAACTCGTTTTCAATATCAAATGGTGGTGTTCCTTCTTGTGAAATCTTCGTTTTTTTGGCATTTACACATAGATAACTTCAATAAAACATATAGCGGACAACTCGACAGTACTGCGGGTAACTCGTTTTCTATATGAAATGGTGGTCTTCCTTGTTGTGAAATCTCCATTTTGGCATTTGTACATAGATAACTTCTATTAAAACATATCGCGGGCAATTGTGTAACTCGTTTTCTATTTCAAATGTCGTGTTCCTTATAGTTAAATCTTCGTTTTTTGGCATTTGTACATAGATAAGGTCTATTAAAACATATAGCTTGCAACTGGACACTACAGCAGGTAACTCGTATTCTATATCAAATGGTGGTGTTCCTTGTTGTGAAATCTTCGGTTTTGGCATTTGTACATAGATAACCGCCATACTGTCGAGTTGCCCGGTATATGTTTTAATAGAAGTTATCTATGTACAAATGCCTAAAAACGAAGATTGGACAACAAGGAACGCTACATTTGAAATAGAAACGAGTTACCCGCCGTAGTGTCAATTTGCACGCTATATGTGCAAATTGACATGAAGCGTGCAACTCGACACTACAGCGGCGAACTCGTTTTCTACTTTAAATGTCGCGTTTCTTGTTGTCCAATCTTCGTTTTTTGGCATTTGTACATAGATAAGAACTATCAAAACATATAGTGTGCAACTGAACAGTGTGCAACTGAACACTACAGCGGGTAACTCGTTTTCTATTTCAAATGTCGCGTTCCATATTGTGAAATCTTAGCTTTTTGGCATTTGTACATAGATAACCGCCATTAACACATATAGCGAGCAACTCGACAGTACTGCGATATGGACAGTACTAGATATGGTCTATTAAAACATATAGCGTGCAACTGGACACTATTGCGGGTAACTCGTTTTCTATATCAAATGGTGGTGTCCCTTGTTGTGAAATCTTCGTTTTTTGACATTTACACATATATATACCTTCCATTAAACATATAGCGGGCAACTCGACACCTACAGCGGGGAACTCGTTTCTATACCAAATGGTGGTGTTCCTTGTTGTGAAAACTTCGTTTTTTTGCGCTTGTACATAGATTCCTATTTCAAAGTAGTGTCTCTTATTGTTAATTTCTTCGTTTTTTTGGGCATCTGTAAATAGATAACTTCCATTAAAACATTTAGCGGCAACTCGACACTATAGCGGGGAACTCGTTTTCTACTTCAAATGTCGCGTTTCTAGTTGTCCAATCTTCGTTTTTTGGCATTTGTACATAGATAATTTCTATTAAAACATATAGCCTGCAAATGGACATACAGCGGGTAACTCGTTTTCTATTTCAAATGTAGCGTTTCTTGTTGTCCAATCTTCGTTTTTAAGCATTTGTACATAGATAACTTCTCTTAAAACATAATGCGGCCAACTTGACACTACAGCGGGGAACTCGTTTTCTATTTCAATGTCGCGTTGCTTGACGTCCAATCTTCGTTTTTTGGCATTTGTACATAGATAAGGAGTATCAAACATATAACGTGCAACTGGACACCACAGCGGGTACTCGTTTTCTATTTAAAATGTCGCCGTCCATATTGTGAAATCTTAGTTTTTTGGCATGCATTGTACATAGATAACCGCCATTAAAACATATAGCTGCTCGCTATACGTTTTTTGGCATTTGTACATAGATAACTTCTAATAAAACATATAGCGGGCAAGCGGGTAACTCTTTTTCTGTTTCAAAAGTCGTGTTCCTTATTGTAAATCTTAATAAGGAACACTACTTTTGAAATAGTTATCTATGTACAAATGCCAAAAACGAAGATTTCACAACAAGGAACACCACCATTCGATATAGAAAACGAGTTCCCTGCCGTACTGTAGAGTTGCTCTCTATATGTTTTAATGGCGGTTATCTATGTACAAATGCCAAAGAACGAAGATTTAACATAAGGAACACGACTTTTGAAATAGAAAAAGAGTTACCCGCTTGCCCGCTATATGTTTTAATAGAAGTTATCTATGTACAAATGCCAAAAAACGAAGGCTTCACAATAAGGAACGCGACATTTGAAATAGAAACTCGACAGTACTGCGGGGAACTCGTTTTCTATTTCAAATGTCGCGTTCCTTATTGTGAAACCTTCGTTTTTGGCATTTGTACATAGATGAAACATATACAGAGCAACTCTACAGTACTGCAGGGAACTCGTTTTCTATATCGAATGGTGGTGTTCCTTGTTGTGAAATCTTCGTTTTTGGCATTTGTACATAGATAACTATTTCAAAAGTAGTGTTCCTTATTAAGATTTAACAATAAGGAACACGACTTTTGAAACAGAAAAGAGTTACCCGCTTGCCCGCTATATGTTTCAATAGAAGTTATCTATGTACAAATGCCAAAAATGGAGACTTCACAACAAGAAGACCACCATTTCATATAGAAAACGAGTTACCCGCATACTCTCGAACGCGACTTTTGAAATAGAAAAATGTTTTTAATAGGCATTTGGCATTTGTACGTATTAAAACATAAAGCATGCAACTCGACACTACAGCAGGTAACTCGTTTTCTATGTGTTCCTTTTTGTCCAATCTTCGTTTTTCGGCATTTGTACATAGATATGGTCTATTAAAACATATAGCTTGCAACTGGACACTACAGCAGGTAACTCGTTTCTTTTCAAATTCGTGTTTCTTGTGTCCAATCTTCGTTTTTAGGCATTTGTACATAGATATGGTCTATTAGAACATATAGCTTGCAACTGGAGACTACAGTAGGTAACTCGTTTTCTATTTCAAAGGTCGCGTTTCCTTGTTCTGAAATCTTCGTTTTTTTTTCATTTAAACATAGAAAACGTCGATTAAAACATATAGTGGGCGACTCGACACTACAGCGGGGAACTCGTTTTTATTTCAAATGTCGCGTTCCTTATTGTGAAACCTTCGTTTTTTGGCATTTGTACCTAGATAACTTCTATAAAACATATAGCGGGCAAGCGGGTAACTCTTTTTCTATTTCAAAAGTCGTGTTCCTTATTGTTAAATCTTCGTTTTTTTGGCATTTGTACATATAACCGCCATTAAAACATATAGCGAGCAACTCTACAGTACGGCAGGAACTCGTTTCTATATCGAATGGTGGTGTTTCCTTGTTGTGAAATCTTCGTTTTTTGGCATTTGTACATAGATAACTATTTCAAAGTAGTGTTCCTTATTAAGATTTAACATAAGGAACACGACTTTTGAAACAGAAAAAGAGTTTCCGATTGCCCGCTATATGTTTTAATAGAAGTTATCCACGGACAAATGCCAAAAACGAAGATTTAACAATAAGGAACGCGACATTTGAAGTAGAAAACGAGTTCCCGCTGTAGTGTCGAGTTACCCGCTATATATTTTAATGGAAGATATCTATGTGTAAATGACAAAAAACGAAGATTTCAGAACAAGGAACGCAACATTTGAAATAGAAAACGAGTTACCTGCTGTAGTCGAGTGCAAGCTATATGTTTCAATAGACCATATCTATGTACAAATGCCAAGAAACGAAGGTTTCACAATAAGGAACGCGACATTTGAAATAGAAACGAGTTACCCGCTGTAGTGTCCAGTTGCACTGCCGCTATATGTTTTGATAGACCTTATCTATGTACAAATGCCTAAAAACGAAGATTAGACAACAAGGAACGCGACATTTGAAATAGAAAACGAGTTACCTGCTGTAGTGTCGAGTTGCAAGCTATATGTTTTAATGGAAGTTATCTATGTGTAAATGCCATAAAACGAAGATTTCACAACAAGGAACACCACCATTTGATATAGAAAACGAGTTACCCGCAGTACTGTCGAGTTGCTCGCTATACGTTTAATGGCGGTTATCTATGTACAAATGCAAAAAACGAAGATTTAACAATAAGATCGCGACATTTGAAATAGAAAACGAGTTACCCGATTGCCCGCGATATGTTTTAATAGAAGTTTCTATGTACAAATGCCAAAAATGGAGACTTCACAACAAGAAGAGCACCATTTCATATAGAAACGAGTTACCCGCAATACTGTCGAACACGACTTTTTTGATAGAAAAATATGTTTTAATATATGCATTGGCATTGTACGTATTAAACCATAAAGCATGCAACTCGACACTACAGCAGGTAACCGTTTTCTATGTGTTCCTTTTTGTCCAATCTTCGTTTTTTGGCATTTGTACATAGATATGGTCTATTAAAACATATAGCTTGCAACTGGACACTACAGCAGGTAACTCGTTTTCTATTTCAAATGTCGCGTTCCTGTTGTCCAATCTTCGTTTTTAGGCATTTGTACATAGATAACTTCTATTAAAACATTAGCGGGCAACTCGACAGTATTGAGGGTAACTCAATTTCTATATGAATGGTGGTCTTCCTTGTTGTGAAATCTCCATTTTTGGCATTTGTACATAGATAACTTCTATTAAAACATATAGAGTGCAACTGGACACTATTGCGGGTAACTCGTTTTCTATATCAAATGGTGGTGTTCCTTTTTGTGAATCTTCTTCGTTTTTGACATTTACACCTAAAGAACTTCCATTAAAACAATAGCGGGCAACTCGAGACTACAGCGGGGAACTAGTTTTCTACTTCAAATGTCGCGTTCCTTAATGTGAAACCTTCGTTTTTTGGCATTTGTACATAGATAACTCGACAGTACTGCGGTGAAACTCGTTTTCTATATCAAATGGTGGTGTTCCTTGTTGTGAAAACTTCGTTTTTTGGCGCTTGTACATAGATTCCTATTTCAAAAGTAGTGTTTCTTATTGTTAATCTTCGTTTTTTTTGGCATCTTTAAATAGATAACTGCCATTAAAACATTAGCGGGCAACTCGACACTATAGCGGAACTCGTTTTCTACTTCAAATGTCGCGTTTCTTGTTGTCCAATCTTCGTTTTTTTGGCATTTGTACATAGATGACCGCCATTAAAACCATAGCGAGCAACTCGACAGTACTGCGGGGAACTCGTTTTCTATTTCAAAGTGTCGCGTTCCTTATTGTTAAATCCTCGTTTTTTGGCATTTGTACATAGATAACCGCCATTAAAACGTATAGCGAGAACTCGACAGTACTGCGGGTAACTCGTTTTTATATCAAATGGTGGTGTTTCCTTGTTGTGAAAGCTTCGTTTTTTTGCATTTACACATAGATAACTTCCAATAAAACATATAGCGGACAACTCGACAGTACTGCGGGTAACTCGTTTTCTATATGAAATGGTGGTCTTCCTTGTTGTGAAATCTCCATTTTGGCATTTGTACATAGATAACTTCTATTAAACATATCGCGGCAATCGGGTAACTCGTTTTCTATTTCAAATGTCGCGTTTCTTGTTTTCCAATCTTCGTTTTTTTGGCATTTGTACATAGATAAGGTCTATTAAAACATATAGCCTGCAAATGACACTACAGCGGGTAACTCGTTTCTATTTTAAATGTCGTGTTCATTGTTGTCCATCTTCGTTTTTAGGCCTTTGTACATAGATGACCGCCATTAAAACATATAGCGAGCAACTCGACAGTACTGCGGGGAACTCGTTTCTATTTCAAATGTCGCGTCCTTATTGTTAAATCCTCGTTTTTTGGCATTTGTACATAGATAACCGCCATTAAAACGTATAGCGAGAACTCGACAGTACTGCGGGTAACTCGTTTTATATCAAATGGTGGTGTTCCTTGTTGTGAAAGCTTCGTTTTTTTTGGCATTTTGTACATAGATAACTTCTATTAAAACATAAAGCGGGCAAGCGGGTAACTCTTTTTCTATTTCAAAAGTCGTGTTCCTTATTGCAACTCGACAGTACTGCGGGTAACTCGTTTTCAATATCAAATGGTGGTGTTCCTTCTTGTGAAATCTTCGTTTTTTTGGCATTTACACATAGATAACTTCCAATAAAACATAACTACCATTAAAACATTTAGCGGGCAACTCGACACTACAGCGGGGAACTAGTTTTCTAGTTCAAATGTCGTGTTCCTTGATGTCCAATCTTCGTTTTTGGCATTTGTACATAGATAAGGACTATCAAACATATAACGTGCAACTGGACACCACAGCGGGTAACTCGTTTTCTATTTAAAATGTCGCGTTCCATATTCTGAAATCTTAGTTTTTTTGGCATGCATTTGTACATAGATAACCGCCATTAAAACATATAGCGAGCAACTCGACAGTACTGCAGGGAACTCGTTTTCTATATCGAATGGGGGTGTTCCTTGTTGTGAAACCTTCGTTTTTTGGTATTTGTACATAGATAACTATTCAAAAAGTAGTGTTCCTTATTAAGATTAAACAATAAGGAACACGACTTTTGAAACAGAAAAGAGTTTACCCGCTTGCCGCTACATCTTTTAATAGAAGGTATCTATGTACAAATGCCAAAAAACGAAGATTGCACAACAAGGAACGCGACATTTGAAATAGAAAACGAGTTACCCGATTGCCCGCGATATGTTTTAATAGAAGTTATCTATGTACAAATGCCAAAAATGGAGACTTCACAACAAGGAAGACCACCATTTCATATAGAAAAAGAGTTACCCGCAATACTCTCGAACGCGACTTTTGAATAGAAAAATACGTTTTTTTGGCGCTTGTACATAGATCCTATTTCAAAGTAGTGTTTCTTATGTTAATTCTTTGTTTTTTTGGCATCTTTAAATAGATAACTTCCATTAAAACATTTAGCGGGCAACTCGACACTATAGCGGGGAACTCGTTTTGTACTTCAAATGTCGCGTTTCTTGTTGTCCAATCTTCGTTTTTTGGCATTTGTACATAGATAAGGTCTATTAAAACATATAGCCTGCAAATGGACACTACAGCGGGTAACTCGTTTCTATTTTAATGTCGTTTTCATTGTTGTCCAATCTTCGTTTTTAGGCCTTTGTACATAGATGACCGCCATTAAAACATATAGCGAGCAACTCGACAGTACTGCGGGGAACTCGTTTTCTATTTCAAATGTCGCGTTCCTTATTGTTAAATCCTCGTTTTTTGGCATTTGTACATAGATAACCGCCATTAAACGTATAGCGAGAACTCGACAGTACTGCGGGTAACTCGTTTTTATATCAAATGGTGGTGTTCCTTGTTGTGAAAGCTTCGTTTTTGGCATTTTGTACATAGATAACTTCTATTAAACATAAAGCGGGCAAGCGGGTAACTCTTTTTCTATTTCAAAAGTCGTGTTCTTATTGCAACTCGACAGTATGCGGTAACTCGTTTTCAATATCAAATGGTGGTGTTCCTTCTTGAGAAATCTTCGTTTTTTTGGCATTTACACATAGATAACTTCCAATAAAACAATAGCGGACAACTCGACAGTACTGCGGGTAACTCGTTTTCTATATGAAATGGTGGTCTTCCTTGTTGTGAAATCTCCATTTTTGGCATTTGTACATAGATAACTTCTATTAAACATATCGCGGGCAATTGGGTAACTCGTTTTCTATTTCAAATGTCGTGTTCCTTATAGTTAAATCTTCGTTTTTTTGGCATTTGTACATAGATATGTCTATTAAACATATAGCTTGCAACTGGACACTACAGCAGGTAACTCGTATTCTATATCAAATGGTGGTGTTCCTTGTTGTGAATCTTCGGTTTTTGGCATTTGTACATAGATACCCGCCATACTGTCGAGTTGCCCGGTATATGTTTTAATAGAAGTATCTATGTACAAATGCCTAAAAACGAAGATTGGACAACAAGGAACGCTACATTTGAAATAGAAAACGAGTTACCCGCCGTAGTGTCAATTTGCACGCTATATGTGCAAATGACATGAAGCGTGCAACTCGACACTACAGCGGCGAACTCGTTTTCTACTTTAAATGTCGCGTTTTCTTGTTGTCCAATCTTCGTTTTTTGGCATTTGTACATAGATAAGAACTATCAAAACATATAGTGTGCAACTGAACAGTGTGCAACTGAACACTACAGCGGGTAACTCGTTTTCTATTTCAAATGTCGCGTTCCATATTGTGAAATCTTAGCTTTTTGGCATTTGTACATAGATAACCGCCATTAAAACATATAGCGAGCAACTCGACAGTACTGCGGGGAACTCGTTTTCTATATCAAATGGTGGTGTTCCTTGTTGTGAAAACAACGTTTTTTTTCCGCTTGTACATAGATTCCTATTTCAAAAGTAGTGTTTCTTATTGTTAATTCTTCGTTTTTTGGCATCTGTAAATAGATAACTTCTATTAAAACATATAGTGGCGACTCGACACTACAGCGGGGAACTCGTTTTTTATTTCAAATGTCGCGTTCCTTATTGTGAAACCTTCGTTTTTGGCATTTGTACCTAGATAACTTCTATTAAAACTATAGCGGGCAAGCGGGTAACTCTTTTTCTATTCAAAAGTCGTGTTCCTTATTGTTAAATCTTCGTTCTTTGGCATTTGTACATAGATAACCGCCATAAAACATATCGAGCAAGCTAAAACTCTACAGTACGGCAGGGAATCGTTTTCTATATCGAATGGTGGTGTTCCTTGTTGTGAAATCTTCGTTTTTTGGCATTGTACATAGATAACTATTTCAAAAGTAGTGTTCCTTATTAAGATTTCAATAAGAACACGACTTTTGAAACAGAAAGAGTTACCCGATTGCCCGCTATATGTTTTAATAGAAGTTATCCACGTACAAATGCCAAAACGAAGATTTAACAATAAGGAACGCGACATTTGAAGTAGAAAAACAGTTCCCCGCTGTAGTGTCGAGTTACCGCTATATATTTTAATGGAAGATATCTATGTGTAATGACAAAAAACGAAGATTTCAGAACAAGGAACGCAACATTTGAAATAGAAAACGAGTTACCTGCTGTAGTGTCGAGTGCAAGCTATATGTTTCAATAGACCATATCTATGTACAAATGCCAAGAAACGAAGGTTTCACAATAGGAACGCGACATTTGAAATAGAAAACGAGTTACCCGCTGTAGTGTCCAGTTGCACGCTATATGTTTTGATAGACCTTATCTATGTACAAATGCCTAAAACGAAGATTAGACAACAAGGAACGCGACATTTGAAATAGAAAACGAGTTACCTGCTGTAGTGTCCAGTTGCAAGCTATATGTTTTAATGGAAGTTATCTATGTGTAAATGCCATAAAACGAAGATTTC
This sequence comes from Scolanthus callimorphus, assembly GCA_033964015.1. Lineage (NCBI taxonomy): Eukaryota > Metazoa > Cnidaria > Anthozoa > Actiniaria > Edwardsiidae > Scolanthus > Scolanthus callimorphus. The sequence goes on from CM066925.1 coordinate 751,892, forward strand.
ACAACAAGGAACACCACCATTTGATATAGAAAACGAGTTACCCGCAGTACTGTCAAGTTGCTCGCTATACGTTTTAATGGCGGTTATCTATGTACAAATGCCAAAAACGAAGATTTAACAATAAGGATCGCGACATTTGAAATAGAAACGAGTTACCCGATTGCCCGCGATATGTTTTTAATAGAAGTATCTATGTACAAATGCCAAAAATGGAGACTTCACACAAGGAAGAGCACCATTTCATATAGAAAACGAGTTACCGCAATACTGTCGAACACGACTTTTGAAATAGAAAAATATGTTTTTATATGCATTTGGCATTGTACGTATTAAAACATAAAGCATGCAACCGACACTACAGCAGGTAAACTCGTTTTCTATGTGTTCCTTTTTGTCCAATCTTCGTTTTTTGGCATTTGTACATAGATGTCTATTAAAACATATAGCTTGCACTGGACACTACAGCAGGTAACTCGTTTTCTATTTCAAATGTCGCGCGTTCCTTGTTGTCCAATCTTCGTTTTAGGCATTTGTACATAGATAACTTCTATTAAAACATATAGCGGGCAACTCGACAGTATTGAGGGTAACTCAATTTCTATATGAAATGGTGGTCTTCCTTGTTGTGAAATCTCCATTTTTGGCATTTGTACATAGATAACTCTATTAAAACATATAGAGTGCAACTGGACACTATTGCGGGTAACTCGTTTTCTATATCAAATGGTGGTGTTCCTTGTTGTGAAATCTTCGTTTTTTGACATTACACTCTAAAGAACTTCCATTAAAACATATAGCGGGCAACTCTCGACTACAGCGGGGAACTAGTTTTCTACTTCAAATGTCGCGTTCCTTAATGTGAAACCTTCGTTTTTGGCATTTGTACATAGATAACTCGACAGTACTTACTGCGGTGAACTCGTTTTCCTATATCAAATGGTGGTGTTCCTTGTTTGTGAAAACTTCGTTTTTTGGCGCTTGTACATAGATTCCTATTTCAAAAGTAGTGTTTCTTATTGTTAATTCTTCGTTTTTTTTTGCATCTTTAATAGATAACTGCCATTAAAACATTTAGCGGGCAACTCGACACTATAGCGGGGGAACTCGTTTTCTACTTCAAATGTCGCGTTTCTTGTTGTCCAATCTTCGTTTTTTTTGGCATTTGTACATAGATGACCGCCATTAAAACATATAGCGAGAACTCGACAGTACTGCGGGTAACTCCTGTTTTATATCAAATGGTGGTTTGTTCCTTGTTGTGAAAGCTTCGTTTTTTTTTGCATTTACACATAGATAACTACGATTAAAACATTTAGCGGGCAACTCGACACTACAGCGGGGAACTATTTTCTAGTTCAAATGTCGTGTTCCTTGATGTCCAATCTTCGTTTTTTGGCATTTGTACATAGATAAGGACTATCAAAACATATAACGTGCAACTGGACACCACAGCGCGGGTAACTCGTTTTCTATTTAAAATGTCGCGTTCCATATTCTGAAATCTTAGTTTTTGGCATGCATTTGTACATAGATAAACCCATTAAAACATATAGCGAGCAACTCGACAGTACTGCAGGGAACTCGTTTTCTATATCGAATGTGGTGTTCCTTGTTGTGAAACCTTCGTTTTTTTGGTATTTGTACATAGATAATATTATTCAAAGTAGTGTTCCTTTAAGATTAACAATAAGGAACACGACTTTTGAAACAGAAAAGAGTTACCCGCTTGCCGCGCTACATCTTTTCTAGAAGGTATCTATGTACAAATGCCAAAAAACGAAGATTGCACAACAAGGAACGCGACATTTGAAATAGAAACGAGTTACCCGATTGCCCGCGATATGTTTTAATAGATTTATCTATGTACAAATGCCAAAAATGGAGACTTCACAACAAGGAAGAGCACCATTTCATATAGAAAACGAGTTACCCGCAATACTGTCGAACACGACTTTTTAAATAGAAAATATTTTTTAATATGCATTTGCATTTGTACGTATTAAACATAAAGCATGCAACTCGACACTACAGCAGGTACTCGTTTTTCTATGTGTTCCTTTTTGTCCAATCTTCGTTTTTGGCATTTGTACATAGATATGGTCTATTAAACATATAGCTTGCAACTGGACACTACAGCAGGTAACTCGTTTTCCCCTATTTCAAATTCGCGTTCCTTGTTGTCCAATCTTCGTTTTTAGGCATTTGTACATAGATAACTTTCTATTAACACATATAGCGGGCAACTCGACAGTATTGAGGTAACCAATTTCATATGAAATGGTGGTCTTCCTGTTGTGAAATCTCCATTTTTGGCATTTGTACATAGATAACTTTCTATTAAACATATAGAGTGCAACTGGACACTATTGCGGGTAACTCGTTTTCATAAATCAAATGGTGGTGTTCCTGTTGTGAAATCTTCGTTTTTTGACATTACACCTAAAGAACTTCCATTAAAACATATAGCGGGCAACTCGAGACTACAGCGGGAACTAGTTTTCTACTCAAATGTCGCGTTCCTTAATGTGAAACCTTCGTTTTGGCATTTGTACATAGATAACTCGACAGTACTGCGGTGACTCGTTTTCATAATCAATGGGGTGTTCCTTGTTGTGAAAACTTCGTTTTTTGGCGCTTGTACATAGATTCCTATTTCAAAGTAGTGTTTTCTATTGTTAATTCTTCGTTTTTTTTGGCATCTTTAATAGTAACTGCCATTAAAACATTTAGCGGGCAACTCGACACTATAGCGGGGGAACTCGTTTTCTACTTCAAATGGCGCGCGTTTCGTCTTGTTCCAATCGTTCGTTTTTTTGGCATTTGTACATAGATGACCGCCATTAAAACATATAGCGAGCAACTCGACAGTACTGCGGGAACTCGTTTTCTATTTCAAATGTCGCGTTCCTTATTGTTAAATCCTCGTTTTTTGGCATTGTACATAGATAACCGCCATTAAAACGTATAGCGGAAACTCGACAGTACTGCGGGTAACTCGTTTTTATATCAAATGGTGGTGTTCCTTGTTGTGAAAGCTTCGTTTTTTGCATTTACACATAGATAACTACCATTAAAACATTAGCGGGCAACTCGACACTACAGCGGGGAACTAGTTTTCTAGTTCAATGTCGTTTTCTTGATGTCCAATCTTCGTTTTTTGGCATTTGTACATAGATAGGACTATCAAAACATATAACGTGCAACTGGACACCACAGCGGGTAACTCGTTTTTCTATTTAAAATGTCGCGTTCCATATTCTGAAATCTTAGTTTTTGGCATGCATTGTACATAGATAACCGCCATTAAAACATATAGCGAGCAATCGACAGTACTGCAGGGAACTCGTTTTCTATATCGAATGGTGGTGTTCCTGTTGTGAAACCTTCGTTTTTTGGTATTTGTACATAGATAACTGTTTCAAAAGTAGTGTTCCTTATTAAGATTAAACAATAAGAACACGACTTTTGAAACAGAAACGATTACCCGCTTGCCCGCTACATCTTTAATAGAAGGTTATCTATGTACAAATGCCAAAAACGAAGATTGCACAACAAGGAACGCGACATTTGAAATAGAAAACGAGTACCCGATTGCCCGCGATATATGTTTTAATAGAAGGTATCTATGTACAATGCCAAAATGGAGACTTCACCAAGGAAGACCACCATTTCATATAGAAAAAGAGTTACCCGCAATACTCTCGACGCGACTTTTGAAATAGAAAAATATGTTTATATAGGCATTTGGCATTTGGTCGAGCATGCAATTCGACACTACAGCAGGTAACTCGTTTTCTATGTGTTCCTTTTTGTCAAATCTTCGTTTTTCGGCATTTGTACATAGATATGGTCTATTAAAACATATAGCTTGCAAACTCGACACTACAGCCGCTACTCGATTTCTATTTCAAATGTCGCGTTCCTTGTTGTGAAATCTTCGTTTTTGGGCATTTACACATAGATATCTTCCATTAAACATATAGCGGGCAACTCGACACTACAGCGGGGACTCGTTTTCTATTTCAAATGTCGCGTTCCTTGTTGTCCAATCTTCGTTTTTAGGCATTTTACATAGATACTTCTATTAAAACATATAGCGGCAATCGACAGTATGTCGGGTAACTCGTTTTCTATATGAAATTGTGGTCTTCCTTGTTGTGAAATCTCCATTTTTGGCATTTGTACATGGATAACTTTCTATTAAAACATATCGCGGCCAATTGGGTAACTCGTTTTCTATTTCAAATGTCGTGTTCCTTATTGTTAAATCTTCGTTTTTGGCATTTGTACATAGATATGTCTATTAAAACATATAGCGTGCAACTGGACACTATTGCGGTAACTGTTTTCTCTTCTATATCAAATGGTGGTGTTTCCTTGTCTGAAATCTTCGTTTTTTGACATTTACACATATATAACTTCCATTAAAACATATAGCGGGAACTCGACACTACAGCGGGGAACTAGTTTTCTACTTCAAATGTCGCGTTCCTTGTTGTCCAATCTTCGTTTTTAGGCATTTGTACATGATAACTTCTATTAAAACATATAGCGGGCACTCGAACAGTATTGAGGGTAACTCAATTTCTTAATGAATGGTGGTCTTCCTTGTTGTGAAATCTCCATTTTGGCATTTGTACATAGATAACTTCTATTAAAACATATAGAGTGCAACTGACACTATTGCGGGTAACTCGTTTCTATATCAAATGGTGGTGTTCCTTGTTGTGAAATCTTCGTTTTTTTGACATTTACACCTAAAGAACTTCCATTAAAACATATAGCGGGCAACTCAGACTACAGCGGGGAACTAGTTTTCTACTTCAAATGTCGCGTTCCTTAATGTGAAACCTTCGTTTTTTGGCATTTTGTACATAGATAACGTCGACAGTACTGCGGTAACTCGTTTTTTATATCAAATGGTGGGTTTCCTTGTTGTGAAATTCTTCGTTTTTTTGCATTTACACACATAGATAACTACCATTAAAACATTTAGCGGGCAACTCGACACTACAGCGGGGAACTAGTTTTTCTAGTCACAATGTCGTGTTTCTTGATGTCCAATCTCGTTTTTGGCATTTGTACATAGATAAGGACTAATCAAAACATATAACGTGCAACTGGACCCCAGCGGGTAACTCGTTTTCTATTTAAAATGTCGCGTTCATATTCTGAAATCTTAGTTTTTTGGCATCATTTGTACATAGATAACCGCCATTAAACATTATAGCGAGCAACTCGACAGTACTGCAGGGAACTCGTTTTCTATATCGAATGGTGGTGTTCCTTGTTGTGAAACCTTCGTTTTTGGTATTTGTACATTAGATAACTATTTCAAAAAGTAGTGTTTCCTTATTAAGTTTAAACAATAAGGAACCCGACTTTGAAACAGAAAAAGAGTTATCGCTTGCCCGCTACATCTTTTAATAGAATGTATCTATGTACAAATGCCAAAAACGAAGATTGCACAACAAGGAACGCGACATTTGAAATAGAAAACGAGTTACCCGATTGCCCGCTATTTTGTAATAGAAGTTATCTATGTACAAATGCCAAAAATGGAGACTTCACAACAAGGAAGACCACCATTTCATATAGAAAAAGAGTTACCCGCAATACTCTCGAACGCGACTTTTGAAATAGAAAAATATGTTTTAATAGGCATTTGGCATTTTCGAGCATGCAGATTCGACACTACAGCAGGTAACTCGTTTTCTATGTGTTCCTTTTTGTCAAATCTTCGTTTTCGGCATTTGTACATAGATATGGTCTATTAAAACATATAGCTTGCAACTCGACACTACAGCCGCTAACTCGATTTCTATTTCAAATGTCGCGTTCCTTGTTGTGAAATCTTCGTTTTTGGCATTTACACATAGATATCTTCCATTAAAACATATAGCGGGCAACTCGACACTACAGCGGGGCACTCGTTTTCTATTTCAAATGTCGCGTTTCCTTTTGTCCAATCTTCGTTTTTAGGCATTTGTATACATAGATAACTTCTATTAAAACATATAGCGGGCAACTCGACAGTATTGCGGGTAACTCGTTTTCTATATGAATTGTGGTCTTCCTTGTTGTGAAATCTCCAGTTTTTGGCATTTGTACATGGATAACTTCTATTAAAAACATATCGCGGGCAATTGGGTAACTCGTTTTCTATTTCAAATGTCGTGTTCCTTATTGTTAATCTTCGTTTTTGGCATTTGTACATAGATAAGGTCTATTAAACATATAGCGTGCAACTGGACACTATTGCGGGTAACTCGTTTTCTATATCAAATGGTGGTGTTCCTTGTTCTGAAATCTTCGTTTTTTGACATTACACATATATAACTTCCATTAAAACATATACGGGCAACTCGACACTACGCGGGGAACTAGTTTTCTACTTCAAATGTCGCGTTCCTTAATGTGAAACCGTTGTTTTTGGCATTTGTACATAGATAACCGCCATTAAAACAAATAGCGAGCAACTCGACAGTACTGCGGGGAACCGTTTTCCTATCAAATGGTGGTGTTCCTTGTTGTGAAATCTTCGTTTTTTGACATTTACACCTAAAGAACTTCCATTAAAACATATAGCGGGCAACTCGAGACTACAGCGGGGAACTAGTT